>BRZM01000003.1:13033902-13242720 GCA_033238685.1 Lates japonicus
TGTGTGGCGATGTAGCTTGTGCATGTGCTTTGTCCGAGACTGTTTTTCATTCAGGTGGAAATTCCTAGAGCTACTGCCTGCTCTATAATAACCATACTTGACATTTCCCTCTCCTCCAGCCTGTGGAGACTAGCAGATGCTTTCCATTCCAGTTGAACCCATTAAGGCCTTCTCTTCTCTACTGCATCCACTGGCCTGTCCTTTGGCAGGGCCCTTCTGAATGTCAAAACTCAATGTTTAGCATCACAATAAAGCAGATACGGGGCAGAGGAGTAAAGGAAAGGAAATGGCTGCTGGCTGGCAAAGGGCATGAACAAAAAGATTATTTCAAAAAAGCCTGGTATTGGTCACCTAGTTTGTGTGTAACCAGGCCTTTTTTTTAATCATCTACTGCACTCTCCTGCTGTTTATCAGACATCAAGGCACTGTACTGTAAATCTGCATTAATGGTCAAAGTGTACTATACCTCAGCAACTGATAGAAACAGAATAATTATACAGGCAAACATTTTATTTTGTAAAGCAGCTGACATCTATTTTGTCTGAGCTATAAATGGATCTATGCCAAAACATGTGCTGTTTTCTCCTGTGCCAGTGTAGACATTCCCATTGAATGGCTTGTTGTTGTTGTTATTTTTTTGTTATAACAGTTTTATAACTGTTCTAACAAGTCAGCAGGCTAATTATACTTGCTAGAAATAAGTTCTTATTTTAGCACTGCCACAGCTGTTTCCATGGGTTGAGTAATAGCTTGAATTAGATCTTTCTGTTGCTTTCAACTTGCTGATTGATTGACTTATCCTGAGGCAACAGCTACAGCAGAATAATCTAACATTGTTAGTCAGTCTCATAGAGACTTTGTTGTGCCTGTTGTTACCTGACCCTGCTTCAGGTTCCTCTTTGAACAATTATTTTGATTCTGAAGGTTGTGTTTTAAAGTGTCATCTTTTTTACATTCAATTTCCATCCAGTGCGACTAATGAAGTAAAAATTATAGGGGACAGTAAAACATATTTTGTAAACAGGCCATATTAATTACCCATAATTAATTAATCAAATTAGAGCCCAGTGGGAATAGGGGGTTAGAATTTCTAACAAATTCAACAGGACAATTGATTTACAGAATATAATGAATATTTTAGGGATTTATACAATAATCTTTGGAAACTAAATGATAGAATAATTGATTACTTTAAATCTTAATGCAAGTTTTGATTAAACGGAAAACATAATAATCATGCCCAGCAGACTTGATGATTATTTTGGTTTTCAGGCCATAGCGTCTGTGGCTAGTCTTGATTTGTGTACAAACCTGATTATTTTTCTAAACGGGGAGGTAATTAGCCTGGCTAGTTTGAATGGTAATTACAATGTCAGACAAAGAGAAAAGAGGCTGTCTGAATGTATTTCACAGATAGTTGTGTGTTTGTCCACACAGGCTGCCATACACACACATACTAACACTTGTGCACACACAGATTCTATTCAGCATGCAGGAACATCTCCAGCCAAGCATAATTATTTATAACATTTGTTTTGATATAACATTTGCAAGCTAAAATAATAGAAAATTGCTTATTTGCCTCTTCAGTATAAAATTTTCTGGTGCGGGCAAAAACACAGAGCAGGTTGAGCAGGGATGTCGGGATATAGCTGCCTGTATTGGCCTTACTGTTTTTGTACCTCATTACTCTCACTTTGAGTTCTGTTCATAATGGAATTTCTGCCATTATTATACGCACAGGGAACTCCTAAATGCTGCCAGAACCAAGTCATTTAATTTTCTTCAAAAGCACAAATAGAGACAACATGCATATGTGGCTGTTTCCCACTTAAATCTTGCCTCATGCACTTTGCTCATTTTTAATATCCCTCAGCTTGGATCAGAAGTGAATAAATTAGATACAGTATGTTGTTCCTCTAAAGCACATACCCAACAACAGTTATTTACACAGCATGGCTATAGGCCTTTATGGAAAAAAGTGCAGGAGACTTTGGTTACTAAATTTGCAAGCAATATTGCTCAAACAAAGATCATTTCCTTGGTGCTAAGATGGTATTCCTGTTGAGGCTCATTCTCTTTTGATAGCAATGATAGTTTCATAGCATGTGCAGAGGCCCAGTGGGTTTCTAAAAAATTGGAAGCAGTGAGGTACTTATCGTCTTCCATCCACTTTAAGCAGTGCTTTTTTTCTCATCCTGATACTGAGCTTGGAGCTCATAGATACTAGAACAACCTCAAAACACTAGTGTGGTTTTCACATGTAAACTGTGTTTTAAAATCAGCCATCTCAGTGTGGAAGTATGCATGCATGCATTATTAACTCTCATCCATAGGTTTTTAAGCTATGGGTTTTTGAATATTAAAATAGAATTTTACATACAGAATTTCTATAAATTCTTTTTTTGCTTGTTTTTCAAATACTGTAAATCCAACGATCCAGCGATCTTTGCGATATTTCTTTCAAAGAAGTATGACAACACTTCTCATGGAAGCACAATGAGCAGCACACAGCAAATACATAATGCTTCTATAGGTGAGAGCACATGCACTGGCACATTTAGTATGTTCAAGAACTTTCTGATCAAAAGGTCATGCTTCATTTAAAGGCACATGAAGTGGAGCACCTGACACCCCTTAAGCCAGATTTACTTATGCTTCAGCAAAGATACTGGTTCTGTCATGGTTGCAACTGATGTAGGATGTGTCGTACATTATGAGGTTGCTCCACTTTCATAACGTTTTTTTAATGTTCATGTTCTTTCATTCAGTTTAAAGTATGAATGGGAAGGTTTGCTTTTTTTTTTTAAAGCTAACATGACAGAATAAGAGACAAGTGCCTTGCAAATACTAAAAGCTGAAGTAATCATGTCAAAAATTGACACAAGCAGAAGGTTTGCAAGGAAAATGTTTTCCTTTCTTTTTTTATTGATCACAAAATATAATTTAGTGTTATAGAATATAATACATTTTCTGAGACTGCATTGTTCTTCTAGCTGATGAGCTATAGTTCTTACAGTGTCCATGTGTCCACAGTTTTGATGAGGTGCACATCAGTTACAACAGATTCTATAGCATAGCTATAACTGCTATATTTTTAGGCTCCATTGCTGTAACATAATTCCCAAGTGGAAATCCGGCTTTACTGCTTTATACCAACCTGAAAATGTTTTCAGAATCATTAATTTCAGGTGTCCTTTTCAAAAATATTCAGCTTCTGTTAACAGTCACTCCCTTTTGGTCTAGGGAGAAGGGATTCAAGGACAGAACAGGAGACTTTTACATCTCCAGGAGTAAGCCTTTGTTTCTCAGTTCTTTGACTTAGATTAGGCTACAGTGGAAAGCTTTGAGAAGGTAGTATCAAAACGCTTATTTGCCCTGCAAGCGCACACATGCATACACTTGAAGTGGCCCTAGATAACAAATGTCCTTATTGTTCTTCTTACTGCATAGACAAAGTGTAAGACTGGCCAGCCTGCATGAGCTCACAAGTGAGAGAGGGTTAATGAACAAGGCTTATCCACCTAGGAAGGTTTCAGAGAGAAGAGGCTGGCTGCCTGTAAATCATCCATCAGCCTCTCCAGCGAGCTGAGCCTGAGCTCTGACAATGGAAGGTGTTTGGGCTACAGCAGAGGGGACATGATTTATCAGGGCAGTGAGTGATTATGTGAAGCCTCTGTACGTGAGAGAGACTGGCAGAACTAAAAGATGATCCCATATCGTTTCATGAAACATGCAAAGAATAGTCCATGGGTGCCTGTGAAAAATAGCCACATGCAGACACTATGAATAAATGAACTGTGGGTGCATTTAAGTTTGAAAAGAGCACACTGTAAAGGGTTCAACTCTGTTTCCTCTAAAAAATATATAATGTACCCTGCAAGAGCTAAAACTATTCTAGATGACTTGATGTCATTTTCTAGCTAATTGCTATAATCATTGGCCTTATAGCTTGTCAGTCTGCTGTGTCACATTCAAAAAACATCTTGTTACGAAAGAAATGACAAAATCCAGCACTTTTTTCTTTTTTAATGGATAATTATCTGTCTCAGGTGTTAGAGAGGGGAAAATGATGAGCACCAAAATAGATCAGGGAAAGAGAAAAGTCTCTGATCTTCTCTTGGCAGAGTAGTGGAATCAAATAATGAAACACTTAATGTTAAACCGCTGCGCTTTTCATGTGCAAATTCAACTTCACACATTGACAGTTCACACTGGTTCTGTAGATGACTGGTTTGGATCTTACTTATGTCATCTTTTTTATTAGATGCAAGTCATTATCTTTTGTTTTGTCCCAGTTCCCAAGACTGAAGGATTTATACTCTGATGAAAGGGGGTAAAGGAGTTGACATCCACTTTAGTAGGCTTAAATGATCTACTTTGAAAATCCAAACAGAGATAAATAAATATCAACAAACAATACTACAGACAAACTCACCTTTGTTGCAGCTTTGTCAAGATTTTTGAGCTGCTTGATAAATGCCTTGGATATGGAGAGTGAGAGAGAGCGAGGTATGGAGATGAAATAACGTGGAGATTAATCTACTTGCAGACTATTTGTCTATGTATTGTATTTCTTTATCAAACTTTCCACAACGTAAATCTAGCTGTTTTCCCTACTTTGTTAAGCAATGTTATACATTTAAGCTTTTACCCCTCCAGCTCAAGGCATAGCTTTAAGCCTGACGCATACTATACGATTGTCTAAACCTCACATGGTTGTATTACTCTCACCAACATATGGTGATCACACTATACAATGCAAATCAAATGGGAATTCCACACTATGAAGTTCTCAACATGGATTTCAGTTGTAAGAAATCATGATAGTGGCAGCCCTAAATCTGTACAATTAACCTTTTTCACAATGGAAAAAAGAACAACAAAACCTTCTTAAAAACGTAATATTGAATCACAATACTTACAAATGGCAGTACATATTGAATCAGCCCCCAAGTGTTGTGATAGTATCATATTGGGAGATACATCCCAACTCTTGAAGCTATAGGTTTTTTTGTAAGCACCTGCTGTCAGCCGCTTTGCTGGACATTAAAACATTTGCAGCGGACTACTTGCTCACTTTCAAGTCATGTCACCATCAGTTCTTATAACATTATAACCTTGTAACCTTATATATAATCTTAAACTGGATGAAGGATTTTTGTCATTTGACGTCTGGATCTAAAGTAATCAACAGTCCCTCCAGCAGCCTCTCTCAACATCCTGTATCCACCCAAGAGCTTCACAGAGAAACATAGATTTTTAATGTAAAACTGTTTTATCCTGTGTTTTCACCAATTTTAATTACTTGGTTCATTTGTTTTGGAGAGGAGGAGACCTGTGTGGATAATTTGGCTCCGAGTAAAAACCTCCCGAACGACTGATACTTCAGTAATCGTAACCTAAAAACAAGCTGAACTATCGTTAGCAGCAGCTCAACTAACAGCCTGCAGCCCCTTACTGACATCCTGTGTCAGTTGAAGAGTGCCAAAAAAAAACAGATTTTTATCACGAAACTATTTTATTTAGTGTTTTTTTTCCAGTTTTAATTATCAGGTCTGTTTCCTTTGGAGAGGAGGAGACCTCTGGGGATAATTCAGCTTCCAGTAATAACCCCCAGAACTATTAACACTGACGGAATCTTAACCTAGTCATGAAACGCAATGAGTTGTATGAGTTTTTTAACAATGCAATCAAGCTGACTACTTCTGTCACCCATCTAGGTATTGTATGCACTTGTGGAAAACCCTGAGCTATGGTGTATTCTCAGCACAGCATTAGATGTCATCAATAATGTATATATTTGTCTGATGGCATTAGCCAAGAAACCTGAATAATAAGTTGTTTTAGAGCCTCAACCAATTTAACACATGCAGTACACGCATCAGCTAATCAAGTACTATGTCTTATTGTGCCAACCAGTTTTCATTCAACAGAGATATATTTCCTCTTTCCCCTTAATATTACCTCTCAAAGATTCAAAGGTTTGGCCAAATCACACAAAGTTTTTCTTTCAGTCATTGTATTGGTGTAGCGACAGGAATCTCAGAGACTGATATCTCAAATCCCAGCAGATAAAACTGAAACAGTCTTCCTGGCTCGATTCCACTTTTGTAATTTGTGTGAAGTGACCCTTCAAGGTGAGTTACAGCACAGTTTTTCTGAGTAAAGCTGTCCTGACCTTACGCTTTGTGATATGGTTCTGTGCTGCACAGCTGATAGGTGTTTCTGGATAGTCGTAGAGGACCAAGACAGAAAGTGAGAAGGAGAAGGGAGGGGACAGGGATGCTGAGTTCAAAGTAAAAACAAATGGAGTAAACAATGTTAAGAGACAGGTGTCTATTTCTCTTTTTTTTGTCACTCTTCCCCCTCTCTCTGCGGCTTTCTCTGTCTCTCTCTCGCGCGACTGATGAAATTGCCAATGATTTATAACAAATGTCAGTGGCAGGCGCAGCAGACTGCTGTTTTGTCCCTGTCAGAGCCAAGTAGAGCCTGAGGTAGGCAGCTTTGCTTATCAATCAACGCCTCTCTCCTCTCCTCCACCACCACTATCAGTACAAAGCTTGCTGGATCACCAGCTTTCCAAACCTAGGGCCAATGTGGTTGTCATGGAGATAGTACTGTATGGTAGCACAGAAGCTGAACAGGAAGTGACATAAAACCTCCCAGGTATTACCTTGTTGATAGCAGCCCTCTGTTTCATATACAGGCTGTTCTGTGAGAACAATGCCTTAAGAGTGCTTGTCCAGCTCCAATTTCTGATTCTCTGGTAAGTAAACCCTCTGTAATGACCTGGTTAGTTAAAATAGATTGTGCTTGTTTATAATTATAACTTGGATGAAGATCTGACCATATTTTTACATAAATAGAGATAATTGCAGATGCTTCACTTACTTGCCACTGTTTTACATGTAGGCAGTCTTACATTTCTACTCTACGCACTGATTCAGAGTAACTGAACTGTGTTGATTATTTGAGGATTTACATGGAAGCGCCATGCTTAATTATCTATCATTTGCAAACCCTTGACATGGCATTTAGAGACAACAATTTACTTTTTTCTTTCTTGATAATTCACACCCCATTGTTAGTTTATGATGAGGTCCTGCTGCTTAATTACACATGTATTTGAAAAGGTCTTTGCCTGGCAAGCACTAATTTGTTGGGCTGTTTAGTCAGACAGAAGACAGTAGGGTGAGGTTGGTGACATTTGTTCATAGCCACCAAAGTAAAGCTTGCACAGGATGAGAGCAGCAGCAAGTGACCTGAACATTGAAAGGCTGTGAACAGTGAAAGGCTGTCAACTATGTTTTGAGGAAGAAATAGAAACCTTTCATTCTATGGTGTACAGACAACCATCTTTAGGTACATGTGCCTCAAAAATGTTAGTAGTCTGATTTTTATTTTGAAGAATTTCCATGTGCTCATGCAAAAATTTTTATTACATTATTAGTGAAATAGAGTTATTTAAGGAAATGCAGCTATTGTTGCGTTTTCATAAAATAATAAAAAATACTCTTCTTCTCAGCTTCTACATAGTATGTGTGAAGCCTTTGGCTACCACTTAAATTTGATCAAAAGATTTGCGTTGTAACTCGAACATGTACAAAATACTTCACAGTTAACCCTCATGCCATAAATGAAATAATTAATAAAAATAGAATGCTGTTTTCTTAAACTAAAGGTGTGTTCAGTCAGAAAGCGAAACAAATTTTACTTGCATTACTTTCACAGACTCGACTGAGTATTTGTACATTGCCAATGTACCAACTACACAGATGTCAGCTATAAGCTAGCTAGCAATGGATGCACCAACCATGTCTGTGGGAGTGTGCCTGTGTTTGTGTTTGGCTCAGCCCCTGAATGAACTCAGAACTCACAAAACTTGTTTTTCTGCAGTTCCTTTCCTTTTTCCCTAACATCTCTGTACGCCCATACTTTCCACTAAAATTACAGCTGTCTGAGCTCTGAAATTTTTCCCTGTAATTCAATAGAAAATAGGGCTGCACAATATATCGAAAATGTATCATTATCGCAATATCAATGTGCATGATATGCATATCGCTGTTTGAACTGCGATAAATGGTATATTTCCATGTGTGCACTTGTCCGCATCAAAGTAAGTCCAAAATAACTTATCCTTTCAGTTGTCAACATATTTTATATGTCACACAACATGCTATTAATTTGGCATATTTTCCACCAGACGGTAAACAATGCATGATACTGGCCAAAATCCAGCATATGTCGGCTAACATGTTGCTCACACGCAAAATGCTCACACAGTGAAGGAATGGCATGTTTTTCTGATGTGTACATCCATCAGGAGATCTGCTAGAGTATTGTAGCTATGGTAGCACGATTACAACAGCAATGGGTGGCTAACAGTTCCAGTACCAAACATACTGTCTGCTGACAATGGGAGGCAAGCAGAAAGTGCATAATAATTATTCTCATAAGCATAAGGGTCAGATAGCAGATTGTTGCACAGGCTTTGACCCCCATGAGAACAGTGCCTCACACAAGTTGTGTGTGAAGAGGCAGAGAGCAGCAAAAGAACCATTTTCTTCATTAAGAGTGTACATTTTTTACTGTTATTTGCCAAATTGAAAGGGGCCTGTGGTTATAATGGTGGGGCCAGTGATCTTGAAAGGATATCACTAAGTCATCCCATGTAATGCATTTCATTTTTTCAATGTCAGCAAAGCCTACTCACTGTTCAGTTCAATTCAAAGCAGAAAGACATTAACACTGTATGCTGAAGTGTTTGTTAATTTATCACAAGTCATATCATTATCGCAATATTCAACAGTGATGTTGCATATTTCCTAATATCGTGCAGCCCTAATAGAAAATATGTTTCACTTCACAAAAACAAATTTTGTTGAAGGTGGCGTCAGTTTTCACACTGCTGAAGCTGCTATTTTTGTTACCTGTGAAGGGCATACATCTACATCTGCAGGTCTACTGTTGCTATTATTTCTTTTCTTGCCAATAGATGGCACAGGTTTGCCTGGAAGTGCAGCTCTTTAACTGCTTGAGCTGCTGCTTTGCAGTTGGATGAGACACTGGGTCCTTATAGCTTTTCATGATTTAGAAGTTAAATAAAATGTATAGACCCGTAAAAATAAGACTGAGGTATTATCTATGCTACTTAATATTACATGTTCTAAATTGCAGAGTAACCCACCAAGAAAAATCCAAAACGGATGCACTTATTTAATATGAAGGAATATAAACACATAAGTAAGCTGCAAGTGTGCACATTTGCTCTGCTCCCTCCCTTCCCAGCCAGCAATAGAGAATTGTCTCTAAAAGCAGATTAATTGGATAATGGCTTTCTCCTTTTTTCCGTTACTCCTCTTGCTTGTCGTCAACAATTACCGGTTCTGTCAAGGTTGATTGTCCATTCTGCCGTACCTCGTTAAGAGAATACTGTGCCTTAGTAGCCTCAATTTAGCTTTTTTAACAACCCTGTCTATGAGCACAAGTCTAATTGAAGCAACACCTTCTAACTGTGCTGTAGTCTCTGGTTCTCTAGTTGCTGCATTTTGGCCTCACTAGATGCTCTTCATCTGCTGTCATGCATTGTCGCCGCTCATTTGATTTATGTTAGATTTTAATATATACAGAATAAACAAAAACTGTCTAATTTACTAATTGATTTTCACTTTAGATTTCAGGGAAAAGTCATAAGACTTAAGTGGACTCTCAGGTGTTGTCGTACTCATTGTCCAGGAAAGACATCTTACAATGATCAATCATTTTTAGCACAGATATAAAGAGTATATATAGAACAGTATGTACATATACAGACCAGTGACAAAGGAAAAACCAACATAAAGTGCCTCACGAACTGCCAGAACAGTTTTGATTTTCCTTGGCATAGATTCTGGTACACCGTTCCTCAAAAGGATATTCCCTCATTGATTTAATGATGGTGGTTGAGAGCTCCCTTTGACACGTTGGTCCAAGATCTCTTATAGGTGTTCAATTAGGTTGAGATCTTAAGACTGCAAAGGCCATGGCATATGATTCACATCATTTTCATACTCATCAAACCTTTCAGTGACTCATTGTACCCTATGGATGGGAGCATTCTCCTCCCAGAGGGGACCACTCCCATCACAATAGAAATTTTGCACCGTAGTATGAAGGTAATCACTCAGAAAAACTTTGCATTGATTTGCAGTGGACCCAAACCATGCCAGCAAAATACCCCCCCCTCGGCATAATTTAGCCACTTGATCCCCTCACTGTAGGAGTCAAGCATTCAGGCCTGTACCATTCTCTTGGAGTATGACATACATTCACTCACCCACTTGTTGAGATTATGGTGAAGGATGACTCATATCACTTTTTTCCACGTCTGTAGACTTGTGCCTATGGTTTTTGCACCACTGAACTCTCAAATGTGCATTCATCGTTGTAATGAGGGGTTTATGCATGGCAGCCCTACTTTAATATCCCTCTCTATGTGCATGCATTGACATTCTCATTCACCTGAGGAAGAGTTGCTCTTCTGTTTTTCCTTACATATCGCTAGTGCCCAAGCATTACGGTCATCAAATGCGCAGCGTTGACCGCAATTTCTGAATCTATTTACTGATGCCTTTCCCATAAATCTAAATGTAGATGTCACTTAAGTTACTGATCCTGTCGAAATACTGGCCAGTTGAGCAGTCCAGTTGTGACGGAGGCTCCTGACATCTGTGCTCCAGCAATCAACCCTCTTTTAGAGTCACTTAGATCTTTTCTTTTTGCCATGTTGATACAAAATTAGAATCAACTGGGCCTTCTCATCGTTTTTATACATGCCACAGTCCACAATTGGAATTTAGTTACTGAATTGTACCATGCAGTGAACCTGTGTGGAAACATCATTCGCTGTATTTCTATACTAATTTTATTTATGTTTCTCCTTTAATTTGTCACCTGTCTGTACATTATAGCAAATGCATCCAGGGATATTTTTAATAATATCTCACTTCTAAATATAATAATTATTTTTCACTGTAGAGTGTGTCTGCATACATAAACGTATGCATGGTTTGAGTAACAACATGTGGGCCTGGTGACAACAGTCTCTCATGGGGGCTCATTAAATAGAGCGAGTCAAAGTGTATGATAGATGCTATGGTAGCATCTATCATGCATGAAAGAGGAACATCTCCTTTATATGCACAGAGAGAAACTGTGGGTCAAATATTGGGATCGTATGCTGGTCAGGTCTTAGCTTCATATCCAGCAAAGTACATAAGACAAGTGATTTATTTTAATATTGTTTACTGAGAAAGGAACTTTTACTGGGTAAACACACAATTCAAGTTCCTTTTAGACTTCAAGATAGAAACTATATTCACTTGTTTGATCGCACCACTGATTAGTTCACAGTTACTTTCAAATACTTAACTCTTGAAGGTGATGTGATCATTATGGTTGGGTGAGAATCTCTATTGCCTGTACTCTGCAGCCATAGTATGGGGTATCTATTAGATCAGTCTCAACTTATCTGAGGGTATTCTGAAACAAGAAAGGTACTCAGTAGAGCACATACCTTCGCTAAGGCTGAAATGTTGGAAAAAGCCCTACCTCGCAACGTTAAGGAAAGTAATATAAAAATTCCTGGATCTGTCCCTTTGACCTGGCCCATACACCATCCCTCTTCCGTGTTTGGTTCAAATCGGTGTAGTACTTCTTGCATAAATTCTGCTGACAAACAAGCAGGCATGGGTGAAAACAGAACATTGAGAAAGTAAAATTATTATTTTAATTATTATATTAAGTATGTAACCTTCAAAAGAGATTCACACTTAACCTTGAATCTTTTTTTCACTGAAATGTGCTCATCAACAGCTGAAGTAGCTTAAAGAAACACATTTTCATAGATTTCTGATACCCTCATCTCTGATTATTCCTTTACATTGTCTTGTGTTTTCAGATAGCCATTGTTTTTGCCTAATAAGGTAATCCACCTTCACAGCTCATTAAAGAATTGTCAGTTTGACTTGAACAGTGAATGGGGGGTGGGGTGGGGGGATTATAAAGTTCAACCTAATGTTTGAAAGTCAGCAACAATTGATTCAGTCATTAAAATCTGTTCTCTCACACTCACCTGATGTGACTTCTAATCCTGTTTTAGGAGGTGGAAAATTTGAAACACAGAGGGGGTAAGAAACACACCTCAAAACAATAAAAACAACATAGAGACTCAACAGATTTCAAACTAAATCTGTTTTTATCAGAGGTTTACTTTTGAGGAGTGAGGATGATGTCAAGAGGATGTAGCTTTTTCTGTGGTCCCTGGTGTTTTACTTGGCTTGATCCCTAAGGCTGAGGCCAGATACCTTTTCTGTTTCTGAGGGGGTTTTTTATTTTAATTTTTTTAAGCACAGAATCTGAGCTGAATTTTTTAGATGATAGGTTTTTGCGTGTGTGTGTGTGTATGTGTGTATGTATGTACATGTACAGTATAAGGTGTTGAAGCTGAAACAAGAGTGAGGCTGTATGAATTCTGAAACTAAGAAGATTCAAGATTCAATACTCTATTGCCATACAACTTAGTTGTTAGGATTTTGCTCCCTGAGAAAATAGGAAAAGAAAACAGTAGAAGATATAAAGGGGGAAGAAAATGATGGTCAGTAATGGAGGCATTAGAAAGGCCAAATTAAGTTACGACTTTACTGCTGTGTGAAGTGTGATAAGTTTATCATGGTCCTGTTTTTTGTTGCTAATGAAAACACTATATGAATCTGTTACAGTTCTAATCAGAAACACAAGGAGAAGAGCTCTGCTTAAGCTGAATAACTATGGGCATCCTGCTGCTATGGTTTACTTACCAAACACAGGCAGAGTCTCTAACTACCTAATCTCTCCTCATTCACACCATATCTATCTAGTGCAATATCTGCTCTGCCCAGCTGGTAACCTCCCTCAAGTCTTTGTTTCTCCATTTGTTAACCATGTTTCTCCCCAAGATGCATGTGCTAAAATACCAGGGAGGCTTTGCACAGTTTTAAATAAATAAGTCACAGTCAAGCACAAGTATAAATCAAGAAAAATCCACCGAGTATTCAAGACATTTTGCAGCATATTTCATCATTTACCTATCTGTATATGTAACACAACCACAGAGTGGTTTGGAGTACCTTTTTATTTTATTTTGAAACCAGGGTGAAATCATTCACACACCACAGTGTTCAAAAATGAGGAGGACACGCTGTCAAAATTCTCATCATGTTTATATCAAAGTGCCTCCAACAGACAACACAATGTCTATTGATGGAAAAATTAATGAATTAAAGCTGCTGGTATGGAAATTACTTTCACGCTGCACAGGTTATCATCTCATCTGACTGTTTCACATACATCTTCCTTTTAATTTTGTCCTATGCAAAGCGATGCAACATCAAGCACATTTCTTCTGCTGCATGTTGTTATGAATACCTGCTTATGCGAGGGAGTTCCCAGGTATGTTCATCATCAGTGAGACATATACTTAAGAGAAAACGAGTGCTTGCCTGTGTGTGTTAACACCTAACACACTTCATGTGTCTTGGGCGAATGTGATAATTTTTACATTATCACTGAATAATCCGTGTGGGTGAGATTGATGTGTTCAGTGAGGGAGCGGTGTGAACGGGAGCCTGTGAAGATGGTAAAAAATTTTGTACATCATGTCAGTGTTTATAGTATAGATAGTTGTTAGCTAATGACCAAAAGCTTTATTGTAACTCCCACAGTGCTTAAGAGGCCGTTTTGATGTTAGCACTGGCTTCAGGCTGCTTATAAGCAGAATATTTTAGTTAGCTATTGATCCTAGGCCTTGCATTAACAGATATTTTTACATAGTACATTCAAAATCCACTTGCATTAGAGATAGATCTACTTTTAATTGCTCTTTTTTAAAATGCACTTTTGTCATTTGCAGTGCATTGTTGAGGTGTAGAGTGCATATTCACTAAACTACATTAATTCAATGCTCATATCTAGATTTTTGTTTATGTTATGTTATAGACATGCTAGTGGTATGGCTCTGTTTGATGTTCTCTCTGTTGGTTGGTCTGTTGCTCAGAACACAAGGTTGATATTTGTGTGATATTGGTATTTTGAGTGAAATGTCTCAACAACAGTGGATGGATTCCCATGAAATTTGGTACAGATGTTCCAGATATGTCCAGCCTCAGCCCGATGTAGTGCCTATATGAATTACAAATCAAGGCATTTAAAAGACTTACAGAATGGACCTGCACAACTCAGCCCTGTTTGTATGTGAGAGCCCCCATTTCCTGCAAACAAGATTTTTTTTTTTTTTTTTCTGTGCTGAAAAATAAAGCCTCTTTGTTTGGCTGTCACACTTGACTAGTAGCTGTCTGTCATAAGAAAAAATAATGACAATGGAGTGGGAAGGCAGACACAGTCTTCAGAGGTAGAAAGAAAGGAAATATCATGAAAAGAAATTAGAAAATGTGGGGGTCATGAGAAAAATTGGGATATTAGAGACAGCAATAATGAGAAAGGAGAAATAAACACATGTTAAGAGGTAAAGATAGGAGTGGAACAAGGGTAAGATATAAAGAGAAAATTAAAGAAACAGGAATGGACTAAGGTATTTTATTCACCAGTGAGTTTTGGGAATATGCCCATTATTAGCACTATAGTGAATCTTTTTTCTATACAGCCATTGATTGAAAGTGTGTGTTTGCGTGTGTGTATGTGTGTGTGTATCCCTGTGGGTTGTAGCTAATCATCAAACAGTGTTGTGGGCCAGAGTTTGCTCATGATAGTCTGCCAGCCCGATATTCATTAAACATTTGGCACACAACAGTCTTTTTGGACACAGGGCTACCCATGCCACTGTGTGTGTGTGTGTGTGTGTGTGTGTGTGTGTGTGCGTGCGCGGGTGTGTGTGCGCATTATGTTTGTGAGAGAAAAAAGACAGTGAGATAAGTGTGACATGCTGCCAAATAGTGGATGACTAGTACCAATTGAAATTTGTAATGTAGGCTAATATCTCGGATGTTGTGATCTTAGGCCATCATTGGACATCAAAGAACAGAGGGTCTCAGAAAGCTTGGTTATCAAAGTGCTATTGAAGAAGTCACTGACCCATTGAACTTTGCAGGATGGAGACAGGTCAAGTTGCTGACTGAAAGAAAAGTGAGAGAAATAGAAAGATCAGGTGGACAGCACAGTCATGAAATCATGTGATGATGTGTCTATGCACCACCCCCTCCCATATGGAAAGCGTCCAAAGGTTTTTTAGTGTGTGTGTGAAAGAGTCTGCACTTGTGCTCCAGGGAAAGGCCAGACATGATAATTCATTACCTATTTTCTGTAGCAAGTAATTATTCCCTTATTCTTTATTGTAAGTAGTCCATCTATAAAATGGTGAATATCTTCTAGGTAATATCAAGCAGATTACTAGGCCCTGGTGATTATTTATTATTATTGTTTGTCATCTTTTAGTCTAATCATTTCAGAGCAGCAGAAACAAGCTGTGGACATAACACTGACATAACATCACCTTTTAACTTGATATGGCAAACTTGTTAGCAAACATTTACATGCCCAGCAGTTACGGAACAACATTGCCATTCATTTGGAGGCTTTTTTCTGGCTGCCTGGTGAATGTTAGTCCAATATTCACTCTCTTTTAGCTTTGTGTTTGTGGCCTCTCTAGAGGAAAATATCTGGCTCTGTTGTTGCTAAATGCTCCACTATGTTTACCAGCTAATCGCTAACTGTGTCTGTCTGCTGTGTGCTATTGAGCAGGTAGTGTACAGTGCAGTTTTTTTGAGCTTTTTCAGTGAAAACAGCTGCCTGCTGCCAAACATTGAGTTGAAACTTGTTCTGAAGCTGAGGGGAGCTGCAGAGTCAGGCAATAATTCTCTGTAGGTTCACTGGTAAAAGCGACCCCTTTCACATTGTCTCATTGTTGTCATATTGTCTTTTGATACATTGTTATTACAAAAAATATTGGTCATAGTCGCTCTAAATTAATTTGGCATTTTTAAATGTTTCATTATGTTATGTTTTCATTATAACAAAAACTATGATTATTCAACAGTTTCACAAAGCTCTTGCTAAAAAAAAAAGTTGAAAAAGTAATTTTTGTGTTAGGACAATTTGGTCACATAGAATTTAGTTTGGGTTTGTTGTGAAATGATCAGTTATAACATAATACCAGAACAATACTCAATACTGAACTTTGAGGAATATTACCATATTTCCACTGCATCAGTGCAGTAGCTTTGCCTGAATAAATTACAGTCCAAAATCAAGAAAATTATGATATAAGTCAAAAAGTATTTGATCAAAGATTGAGTAAACAAGAATAAGAATCTGGTCTGAAATTCATTGCCACCCTTTGAAGCTTGATGGTTGATGATACTCTGTGCTACAGACTTAGATGGATACTCAAAAGATATTAGTGATCGATTCCCAGCCCTAAAGCGTCAGAGTGGCTTTTCTCTTTTTTAATGTTAATGAATCACACTGTGCACTCGGTCCTACCTCAAGTATCATCAAATGAATAAGACACATTGGCTGTATTCATTAGCCCTGTCCACTTTTCACTTCAAAGTCTGACATCTTGTGCCTTGCTCCACTCAGCCCGCTTCTGGTCTAACATCTCTTACTGCATCATTACATTATGTGGTCTATGATTTTGTTTGAAAATAAAAGTCACTTTTTCTTTTCTGTCCTAGGTTTATCATAACAAAGCAGTGACATGCAAGTGGCCACTGTTGTGTCATCATATGTTTGAATATTTTCATATATAAATAAGTGAATGTGTGTGTGCTGATTGTTTCACACCACCGACATTACAAACTGGCTCCCTCGCGATTCAGGGAAGAAAATAGTTGGGCCAAGGTCAATGGGACAGCACAACACACAAGCCACTTCACACCATGTCCACAACACACTCAAAAAGCACACAAACAATTGATTCTTCCCTGTGATTCTTCTGCAGAGCACCATTGTCCGTCTAAATTGTGTCAACCTCTTGTTATCTCATGGCATGATACAGCTTTTTCTGCTGCCACCAAATTCTTGTGATGTACAGTGTCGGCTCAGGAGCATTAGTCCCAGCACTATTGTTGTTCACCACAGCATTGACACGTTTTTATGTTCATGAATGCATCTGCATTCTCTCTCCCTGACTCACCCTTTGTATCTCCTGTCTCTCTTACACACACATACACACACTCTCTTTCTCACACACAGCTTTCCTCCCATCCCTCTCCTATTCCCATGTTGACAGAGATGACAGTTGAAACCACTCCCTAACTGGTTGCCCGTCAAGCACCATTTTGCCCCTGTCATTCAGATGTCTTCACCTGACTCTGTCTGTGTCAACCCATCTCAAATCATTACCTCAGGGTCACAGCTGTTTCATTTCAATTTCACGATGTCTGTGCTTTTCAGAATGTAAAAAACTAAATATACAATGACTGAAAAAAGATGGGAAGAAATGTTCTAGTCATCTCAAAAGGCTGCCTTTCTAGCAGAGTTTACAGGAAACTTTAAAGGTGGGTTCTGAGAACAAAGTTGTAATATAATGAGAAAATATTGTGAAGTTATGACAAAAAACCATAATTCCATGAGTCACAATTTCACAAAAAAAGAAATCATCCACATTAAGAATCAGAAGGTGTAGTGTGTAAGAAGAGAAGACGTTTCACAGCTCTCAGAGAGCGGTTAGCTTTAACCCTTTTCTGACACCACTGACTTGTGTTTTGTTGGCTCTGCGCTTGTTGGCACAGCTGTGCCTCCAGCCTCTGCTCTAAAACATGCCACTTGTATTTGTTTTCTATTTTTATTCTGATAGTAAGACACACCATCTGATATAATTTACTGTAGGAAAAGAAGTCCATAATAAAACATACAAACTATTTGATGAGGTGGAAGGTGTTGAAGTAGACTTAGTAAACTTATTCTAAAATATAACTTCAACAGACTAGACTTCTTATATGCTGAAATGTGTTTTTTTCTTTTCTCAGAATATTGCTTGTACCCAAGTATTTGAGCAATTTTGACTTTGACCTCACAGTAGTATGACTCTTTTTCAAAAAATTATGTTTTTTTTCTGATACACAGAAAGAACAGTTAAACGTTTGTTTTCTCCTCTACACCCTCTGCACATGTTCATAAATTGTCCAGCTTTATGTACAATTCTCTTGTCTTTTCTGTCTGAGGACCATTATTCCATCACCTTGCTATTGCTTCATCTCATCTCCATGCTTTTTCAGTGTTTATTTCACCACCTGGACAAAGACAAGCTATACAACTGAGGGCTTTTCCTGTTAAAACACATTTTCTGTCATGATGCCCAGAATGTCTGAAAGACTTATTGCAAGATTGGATTATGGTGAAATGGAAACACATTTTTATATGTTGCGAAATAAATAGAGCCAATGGTCAAACTGCTTTTAAACATAGGTAAAAAGAGGAAGGAGGGGACTGAAGGAGAGTTATACTGATAAATAAGAGACGACAGGCAGGCAGAGGAGAGAGAGGGAAAATAATGTAACAGGGCCAATCACGCCCCAGTGGTTCTACTAATCATGCAAACAAGGTCACTGTCCACCAGAGCCAAACTGGCAGGCTATATGCATGCATCTGAGGAATTGCTCTCTCGCTCTTTCTTAATCTCTCTCACTCTCTCCCTCCCTTGCATCTTTTCTCCTTCTGTTTCAGTCACCGTTAATCAGTCGGACATGCAGCCAGCTGCCCACACACAGGCTTACTAGAACATCAGAATTATCAATAGGTGTACAGTACATACATTACATTATATACACTGAATTATTTAACCCACGTTTGATCAGCAGCATCAAAGAAATATAGCACTTTTTATGGGAGCATTGGCTAAGCGCTAAAGGCTAAATGTTCAGTTCATAAATGTGAGGATTTGCTGCTTAATTTTTATATTATTGTAAATGTAATATCTTTATCTACGCCTTGGATTGTTGGTCAGACAAGACAAGCAATTTATATATGTAACCTTGGGCATTTTTTTGCTGTTATCTGTCATTTTATAGGTAGATCAATGAAGACACTCATTGGCACATTATTGATAACAAATATAATCTTTGGTTATGCCCCCGTTATACCAGTTCCATGAGCAGCCCTTGTCTTTTGGATACTATGCATGCCATTTGGGCGCTATTCAGACCATTTCCACATCTTTGTCTCAGTCTTTTTTATGACTGTTAAAATAGTCATGTGAAAAAGAGTTTAAAAAAAAAAAGCAAAAGAGGCAAAAAGAGTTCTTTTCTCAGGAAGATCCAGAGTCTTAATTTATTACTTCTTAAAAGCAGCTTTCATTCCAGTCAGAGAGTAACTGCGGATTGACTCAGGATTTGCATATTGTTCATAACACACAGCATAAATGCATGTTCTACTTGCAACTGTAATGACAAATGATATAAAACACCTGCAGTTTCAGTTTCCTTTTATTTAAGCTGTGCATGTAATCGTAAAATTGCCTTTACTTTCTCTCTCTCTCTCATGCACTCAGACAGACACACACACATACACACAAACAACACACAGTTACAGCTCTCCCTGACAGAGAGTTCATGTTTCCTTGCTCCCCTTAATTGGACAACACAGAAGGGAAGACAACGTTGTAGTTTTTCAAATGTTAGTAATATTGTAGAGTCCAGTAGCAAGTAAGAGAATAATAGAGACCCAGGAGGTTTGGGGACATTACGGAAAGTCATCACACTCCTTCTTTTCTGTTCAAAGTCACTGTCCACACAGACACTATTCAGAGTATATTTGGTATTTAATTAGCCCAAGTTAATAGTTTGAACACCAAACCCCTCATAGAAAGGTTTACAAGGTGTGATGAATTACATCTTTGCTATGTTATTTTCCTCTGTTTCCTTTGATACACTATTTAAAAGGTTCATTTACCTTCCAGTCAGTTCTCTTTATGATTAACTCTACTGGTTTGCATCATACTATTCAAGATGTTGCAACAGCATGATAAGAGATGTTTATTATTATTAGAAATGTCCTCAATGATGTCATCACATGAGGATATCAAGAACCAAATCTATTGAAGTTAGTATAAAAGTGCTGCTGTAATTTGATATTTCCTGAAAAATATGGATAGCTTGTTCAAGTTGTTGTCAGTTGAAATCAAGCATACGCACTGAATTAAAGGTTGGGTGTTGTTTTAGTTGTGGCCCTCTGACTTGTACTGTTTGAAGAAGGATACCACCAGACACTCTTACTTTTTGAAAACACACAGTGACAAGCGTGAACTGTCATTAAGTTGTGATTTCTCAAGAGGATTTTAGACCAAGCTCAGGTCCTGTCATGGTCAACACCTTTACGACAAACCACATAAAATGAAGAATCATCCATCACACACAAACACTGCACAATTAATATTGTCCCAATGCCCTGAAGGCAGAAGCTTTGTATGTATGGTTTTGGGCAAGCTGTTGACAGGTGAAACAAATCCCACCTCTTTCTCCTTCCCCTGTGCTTTTTCTGGTTTTGTACTTTTTCAGTCTCCTTCTCTCCCAGTCATCTACTCATCATTCATACAACCCTACTTTCCCTTTTACTTGTTCATTTTGTCCTCATTGTGTATTCCCGTTTCTCCACTCACAATGTCATGCAATCCTTAGAATATGTTGTATGTTCATTCCAGTTGGATACCCTTACTTCACTGTCACTGTTCTTTACTTCCCATTTGGCCCATCCACAGTCCACTAGGCAGATGATGAAGATCAACAATGCTCGCTCACAGTATATACAAATGCTAAAGCCCCTGCCACAAAGGTGTTTTTGTCCGGTTATTACTGAAACAGCTTCGCATGATAGAAGTGAGGGAAGAAGGGAGGAGGAGTAGTAACAAGGAGATGTTGTCAGGATTCGACATGTCCTCCTGTATAAAATGCCACCAGCATTTTGAAACAGGAGCCACAGGGGAGGAGACATTAGCATGATGTGTGTCTGTGTATATGCCTGTCTGTGTCTTGGGGCCATTTTACTAATATTGCATGCGCACAGCTGTTTTCAACAGGTCATCTAACTGGGTTATAATAAGATCTAGCTAGTTGGATGTAAAGGATTTTTTAACCAGAGCTATGCACTAGGCACTAGGTGTTGCTGCCCCTGTTGCTATGGTGAACAGAAGAATTGATGTGCAGGAAGGAAGTACGTGTGAACGTTCGCAAAAATTAACACACTTTACAACATTTACATGTGCGATCAAGTCTCATTAGTCATGTTGGTACCACTTGTTGCAAGTCGCTTGTGAGGGCTGTGATAAAGAGAAAAATAAGGTATTCTTTTCCCATAACTCTCCTTTTTCTTTGGCTTTTGTTTTCTTTTCAGAACTCTGTTTATTCACAGCAGTGACTGTGTACATGCTGAGGAAACATGATCTTCACAGTATGGAGCCCTCCTCTTTTCTTCTCTTCCACCCACCTATGGCAATGAAGCATTAGTAGCTCACCATCCACACCACAAAGCAGCTCGTTCCAGTAGTAGGTGTCTGTGTTGATCTCCACCAGTTCTGTTCCAGGCATATCTGTTTTTCTAAGGCTGCATTTGCTCGTACGTAAGGTATGTTTGCTTCTGTTGAATATTCAGGTTAGACCTTGGTAATACAACACAGCTCCATTCAGAAACAGATATTTGTAGTTAATCCTGTAATTAGCGAGAGGGAGAAATAAAGAGAGAGAAATGTACTTTTGTAAAGCTCCAACATCAATATCTAGTGAAGACATGGTTCGTATTCAAAAATAGTACCGTGTTAAATTTCGACATAATCTCCTGTCATTTTGTTGTGACTAAGTCATTCATACACAGTGAGTTTGGAAATTAGCAGTAAGCCTATCTGCATTGAGATTTTCATGGTGTCCCACTCACTATATCTCCCAGCCTTTAAAGTGTTAGTTGTTATAAAAACCAAATTAAATAATATTATTAATTTATTGTGCTGTACATGTATTGAAGGCAATATGTGATGAAATAATGCTCATATATGTTACACCTTTACTGTTGTGTTTGAAGCTTACGCTGTTAAAGTCAGTGACTACTTGATTGCTAATTTTGCATGCACTATTATACCTCATGTTTAAAATGCATCGTCATCAACATTCTCATTGCAGAAACACCGGACAGAATTGTTCGAAAAGACAGCGTATGTTATGTAATTTGGTAATTATCTTTCTATTAGTAATTATTTGTGCAGCATCTACTGGACAGCTAGGTTACCAGGTCACCTTTTGTTTGCAAACTAGCTACCTCAGATTAGTCATCAATAACAAACCAGCTGAGTTTCCTTACTGAAGCATGCCAGGCCCAATGCATAATTGTCCACTGCTGAAAAAGTGTTAATAAGTAACCACATTAAAAAATTCATTTATGCTGCACTTTTCATTATACACATCTTTCCAGTGCCAGCCTTTTCCTCACTGTAAGCCAAAGACAGTGCCCCTGAGAAAACATGGTTTTAGCCAATAAATTTGTCACGAAGTTGTTTTGCTCGTTGGCAAAAAGGCGCCTCAGAAAATTACGATTTTCTTATCGCTAATTTTTGCCATTTGGGTGAATTTACATTGTTATTAGCACAATTATTAACTTGAGT
Source organism: Lates japonicus (assembly GCA_033238685.1). Lineage (NCBI taxonomy): Eukaryota > Metazoa > Chordata > Actinopteri > Centropomidae > Lates > Lates japonicus. The sequence goes on from BRZM01000003.1 coordinate 13,056,524, forward strand.
AAATGATTCTTTTTCTCATCATCATTCATCGCCAGTATGAACAAGATTATTGTTGCAGTGTTAAATGTGTGTATGCTATACACCAGGATAATACCCAGATCTACCGATATGTCAGCTGGTGCTACCCTGTTATCTTCCTCTGGGTTTAGAGACGTTCGATTATGTCCAGACTGCCACTCCAATAACAATGTAAGCCTGGCCTCTTCGCCAAGTGGTTTGGCAGATATGTACCAGCAAACAGTCTGATTTGTGCATGCCCTGAGTTACCGCTCAGCATCACTGAAGCATTCAAGGTAATTGCAGTCACACGTGTATTAGAGCCAGGTTTTCAGGCCAGGTTTTGTCCATACTTTGTTCTGACCTTGCCATTACCTTAGGAACACCCCCACCCCGCTGCTGTTCCTCAGGACTTATATCACGTCTTCTGGTTTACTGCATTTGTGTGTGGACAGCATTGAACGCAGGGATCTTGTTGTCAGAAGACTGCTTTTCGATTGTAATGAGCGGTGTCAGACAACGGACTGATGCATTTCAGTTAACCTGTAGACCAAAAACTCATCAGAAGAAAAGACTATAAAATCACAGGTTTGCAACGATGGTAGCTTCATTGGCCCACCTAGTTGGGAAGGTAAACATCAGCAAAGCCTTTGATGAAGTTATTCAGCTGAATGAACAAAGATATCTACCCCACAGTTAAAATGAGTTGATGAGTACTGAACATTTCACAGCAAGGTGAAAACCATGCAATATATAAGGTTGAACCCACTGATAAACTTGTATTTAGGGTACTATTGCTATTTATTACTTAATTCAGTGTAATTTATTTTGAAAACATTAGGCTTAGTCATTACTTGTTCTCACTAGATCTGTTTCTGCCAGCACCTGTTAAGCTGGTTAGACCCATGGAATACTCTCTTTCTCTCTCTCTCTCTTTCTGTCTCTCTCTCTCTCTCTCTCTCGCCTCCCCATCTGAAAGCAGAAGTAACCAATTCCCCGCAGTTTTGCATAATTGCTTCTGCTGGGGTCTGTTGTTCCATTTATTAATGACATGTTGTTTTTTACCACAGCAAACTCTCAGTCGGGCGTGCTGGTGTTACTAAGGTTATAAATACCTTGCTTAATCTTCTGTCCCACCTTCATATACCAGTTGCATTAGTCATTATTTGTGTGTGCCTTTACTTATGCAAACACATTTCCACAATCCGCCCCACATTTAGTGGGTGTATAGAGAGTTGAATTTCTCTGTGGTTGTTGATATGCATAAGTTTTCGTGAATATGTAAGCAACCTGACTGGAGTATTTCTCTGCTAAATCATAATGAGGCAGCTATGCTAAAAGTTACTGTCATTTAATCCCTTTCTTCCAGCAGTTAGAGCCACACACACGTGTGTGCCCACATAGCCCTGCTCGCCCCCTGTTTTATATCTCCTGTCTGATCAGTGTTACCTCAACAGACAACAGCACCAAAGCTTTCCCTTACTGCCTCAGACAGAGTGGTGTTACATGCTGTCATGGTGCTTGTCTTTTTCCCAAGTTATTTACTTGCTTGTTTCCTCAATTTCTTTTGTCTGTGTTTGTCTTGTGTGTGTTAAGGATTGGTGCTGTGACACTACAAAGTAGGGATTGAAAGTCGTTAGGGCGCCCTGTATGCTCTGATGTCTCACACTGAGCCATTGTTCCTTTTCATTGATTAAAGAAAACAAACACAATATCTAGATGTTATTTTGGTACATCTGACTGTGCTGAAATGGCACAACTGTGCAGGTTTATACAGCTGTGTATCTCTTGTTCTGGACATTGACCTCAATACACATCTACACAGACCAAAGTATATTTTAAGCAGTAATTCAACACACCAATTCATACCTGTATTGATACCATACAGTGTGGTGCTGTATAATACAATTTTTTAATACAACACAATTTTCATTGAACTCAGTCACAAGGTTCGCTGTAGTAGTAGTAGTAGTATGTAAATGCCAAATTTAAGATTTAATATTTCCTTTTAACCAAACTTTTAATTGTAAGAAACAAAATGTATACATTGACTGGTAATCATATAGAGCTGTTTCAATAACCAGAGGATGGAGCAACATTTTGATATCCTTTTGTTGCAAGTAAAGGAAAGTGTAACTCTGTCTCCTACAGAGAGTGTCATGGTATTCTAGAATGGGTTACGTGATTGAGACATGTAATGTTGCCTGGATAGATGTTAGCAATTCTATGACTATTTAAATACAACTATTTACAACTTGTTTATAAAGTTTGTGTTTCTTGGGATTCTGTTTAAATAAAACCCCGGACAAAATAAATGAAACAATGGGCAGAGGCAGTTTTTTTCTTCCTCCTCCCTCTTGTGAAAGCAAGGGATGGTCAACATATGATCTGAACCACTGAGCTGATAAGACTGGCAAGATACAAGGGAGAGAAACACAGAGTAAAAGACATTATTAGCTGCTTTTTAAAAAAAAAGGCGCCTGTTACATCAAGCTTTTTCACAGAAATGCCTGCATCGATTCAGCTGTGATTCCTCCAGCTTTGCCCTGATTCGCTTTATTTGAATCGATGCAGCTGTGGTCTAGACGTTAAGCTCCGGCATGATTCCAGCGAGAATCGTGACACCCTGTGTGTGATGTGTGTGTGTGAGGCCAACATGTGTGTTTGCCTTGATTTATTCGTTGCCTAACTCTGAGAAAGCTGTGAATGTGATTTAAGCATGACCATTCACAAAGAAGAAAATTACCCCACACAACAAAACACCTCCTGTTCCACATCTTCCATGTGTGTTTCTGTGGGTCAAGGCCAACATGAGCACCGGACTAGCAAAATTATTTGTGTGTAAGGCAAGTACTTTGTCAGCAAGACATTCTTTTAATTCTCTGATTGTCGACAGTCATGTATGATATGCACGTTTACTTTTAAGTCTCTTTGTTATAGTCAAAGCTTTAACCATGCTGTTTTTCTGCCAGCCATTATGATAAAACCCATTTCTGTTGTCCACCTGTTGCTGCTGACTCATGGGACTGCTCAGACATAGAATATGTCTGAGGGGAGCATGGATTAAGTTATGGCCCCATGGGAGCTCTCAGAAGGAATGAGATGGATGGACACACTTACAGTAAAGCGCTGCAATTCTCCTCGGCCAGATCTGAACAGCCAAAATAAAACCACCACACATGATGGTCAAACCGATGAATTACTGTACACACTAAAGTAGAAGTTAACTAAAATAATCATTTATTGCCCCACATACACACACAATTATGCACCCCTGCACACACACACTGAGGTCACTGATACAGGTCCCACTTAGTTTGAAAGTTATCCCTCTCTCTGTTTATTACAACCACTGGCTACTGAACTCCACAATTTAAATTTTGTTTTCTCATCTGAGACACACACATATATTTGGTCCTTATTGATTAAATCAATATGGAGTCCATCTCATCAAATACCACTGTCCTTGGCCCCACTGGATCTGTCTTAGAGGACCGGGTGTGTGATGAACTACAGCTTTTGCAGATCCATACCTTTCGAGGTGATTGGTTAATGCTTTCCCCGGAGCCATGATGTACAACCTCCTATTTCAACAAGATCATTTGTCTCCTGCATTGATTAGAGGTTCATTGACGTAACAAGCCTGGTCGCTATCAATTCTAAGTGCATAAGAAATATGAAACAGGCATGCATTTGGCTGCATACACTTTGTCGAATGGTTGTGACCATTTACATGCGTGTGGCTTGTGTAAATGTGTTAGTATATGCTCTTCTGAGAGTTGTATAGACCATTGATGCATGTATTTTTAATTGCCAGGCCAGTATGAGAGTTAGAGGAAGAGGCCCCTGGACAGAGGCTGTGCTAAACTCAGCCATGCTACCCTGTCACTTAATTTGTTTCCTTTCTGACTGCCTCCCTTGCTCTCTCTCACTCTCTTACTATCTCTTTGTTTCTCTGTGTTAGCCTGAGTGGTGCTTGCTGACCTTCACTGGGACACAACCATGATTCTAATTGCATTGATATGTCAGAGAGCACAGCGATATTACCCCAAAGCACTGTTACCATGTGAATTTTGCTTTCTTCTCGCTGATGACTCACAGATTTGAGCTGCTGAGAAAAAACAGACAGACCAACACTTACACACACAAAACACTTTGCCAATTCAGGGTTTCTTCTGGGGCAACATGACACCAAGGCAGTACCTAAATATGTGTGTGTGTGACAGAGAGAGAGAGTGAGAGAGAGGCACAATGAGCCCCAAAGCCCTTCAGCCATACAGTGGATTGCAGAAAAACATGTAGCGCCTCTGACGTGACCCATGCGTTTCTGATGGGCTGTTTTGAAGCCTGGATGTAGAATCACTGCTTGCCGCTGTCTTTACTAATTAGTGAAGCCAGAAAATCCAAATTTGTCTCCACTTAACTAGTTCGCTTGTGTTTTACAGCAAATGGTACAGTCCAATCTGTCTTTTACTTTGAGGCAGCTGCAGAAAGTGTTTGCATAAACAGTTTTCATGCTGTGTTTTCTCCCTTGATGTGTCTAGCCTACATTTGCTATATGTACTTAATTGTCTCTAATGTGGCCCACCAAAAAACAAAAACAAAAAAACACTAAGGTGCGTCCCACATTATCTGGTAATTTAAACCACCTCTCACCCTCTGCACCCTTAACCAGGCAGCACCCAGTGTTAAGATTTACCAAATTCATGTTAATGATATTTATGTATTTGTTTATTTTATCTCACCATCACTGTATTCCACCATCTTGGCTTGACGCTTGCCTTTCTGTTAGTTTCATTTCTGATTTGATTTCATTTTTTTCCTGCCAACTGGTGGGTTGGTGGGTGCAGACACTCCTGCCCACAGGCTCCTGCATGTGTGTGTCAAGTTTATTCATCATAGATTATATCTGAAATCAAGTGGAAGCATAACATTAGCATATTGTAAATTTCAGTCCGTATATTAAATATAAAGCCCTCTTGTGTGCTGTACCAGTAGATCTCACCAGCATCCTCATAAATGCCATCATGTTAATCTAATTTTTTGATTCATTTGATATTTACTCCCATTACCATGCAATGCATACATTCAGTACTATTAGACTTAAATGGGGTGAAACACTGACATTATTTAACCATTAATGTGCAGTCAGTGAATAAAAAGTTGCAGTTGCTCTAAAGCGATATTACTTACTCTCCTTTGTTTTGTTTTCCTCTGGTTTTCCTTTGTGTTTCTTTTGTTTGCCATATGACATCTTCCTACTGGTATCAAAGTTATAAATATTTAGATTAATAATACTGTTTCTTAATCTCTATTTTGCATTGGTGGAAATGAATTAACAATGCTTCTCTGTGTAACTGAGTAATATTTTCATGTAGTTGCACTTTTTTGATTTCATTATAAAATCAGTGATTCTGCTTTCTCTTGAGATGATTTTTGCTGAAGTGTTTTTGTAATTAGTGACATGATCAACTGTTACTGAATGCTGTTGTGGCACATTCCAAAGGAAATTCATTTTATGTTGGACCTCTTTTCTCTCAAGAAATAGTATCTAAGCAAAGTTATTTATAAGCTTATAATATTAAGCTCTTTAAATATGGTTTTGTTCAACCAAATTGAATCAGTCACTGGTGACATTTACAAAATGTGCTCTGAAATACACTGTGATGTCTTTGCCTTACTAAGAGCATTCTGAGGTAAATGAATCCTATAGATATGCTCAAATTCTGCTTATGGCATAATAAATATTTTTGATAAATGAAAGCTGAATGCATAATTATGTTGTTGTTATTTTATAGCCAGGCAAAGCCTTTCCAGGGCTGTTATTGACATTATGAGGTTGGAACTCATACGCTGTCCATTTCTCACATTTTGATTAGTCGATGTTGACTCTCTTAAAATTAGAGTCTGGTTCACTTTGATCTGACTGAGACTGCTGTCAGGACCACGCTGCATTGCAGTCTATCTCCACTAATTTTGCAGCATTTTGTCAAAATTCCTATTTTTTGCTCACATCTTTCTGAAACCAGTTCCATTTTGCAGTACAAAGGAAATCTCTTCTACCTAGTGGTCTGTGTGGTCCCTTTAAGAGGAGATGAGGTTGAAGGACAGCTGAGGGGTGAGAGTTACAGTACAAATAAAGGGGAAAAAATGGTGAGTTCCAGACAGCAAGGGAAAAAGAGGAAGTGAATGAGATAAAGGAGGTAGGAGTGTGCAGTTGTTTGAAAGAGAGAGAGCAAAACCTGTGTTGATGGAGACAGGCTGGTTACCAGATGGGTTTTGTCAGAGAGGGGGGGAACAGAGAGAGGGAAATGGTTAAGAGATGGAGGCTGATGTGGCTGTCTGTAATGCGATATGGCAGATGCGATTTTATTTTTAGGACACAAGGCCCCAGAACGATAGGTTTTATAGGGTTTTGAGTGGGTTGATCTTTTTAAATATTCAACTTCAATGAAATATGGAGCATGACTCCGGGCTGTTTGGAATTCATAAGTCTGTTTGGCAGGACTGGCCCTGCATATTGAGAGCTGTCAGAGTCGGAGTGTTAAACACAACCCCTCAGCTGGCAGAGGAAACAATGGCAAGAAAGAAACACCTTAGAGGGACTACAAAAGAGACAAAGAACAGAAGTCTTCCTTTGGAGGTTGAAATTTTTAATCACCTTTTGATGATAAGACAGTGGGGTCTTGTGTTGTCTTGTGTTGCATCTATGGGTGCGCCCTGATGAAACCAAATGAATGACCATAGTGATGGGTATTACTTGAAATGTTCCTGAGCAATATCTCAGTTTTCATACACTACCTGAGTTTTGGTCCTGATATCAAAACAATACCTTTTGATACCTTGTGTTGATGAATACAAATTCTTTTTTCATTTAACAAAAGAAACCAGACTGCATTACATTTTTGTCTACACAAAAGCAGCAATACAAGAACATGGTCTAAATAAAAACATCCTAAAATTGATACTTTTTTATTTAAATCAGCAGCTGTCTGATCAAAGAATATGCAAACAAGATTAGGAATCCAGCCAGCCTTTTGGCATACCTGACAGTTTTTGATATGTGGTGTTACCAGTACATTTTAGTTTCACCAAAACAATTACAATTAATTTGTAATTGTAAAATAATTCATCTGAAAAATCAGGATTGAAAATATGGATACAGATGGATTATGCAGCTATGTTCCCTACAATCTACTGGAGTTTGGATGTGAACAACATAGAAACAAACAGTTAGCAGGCAAAACAGTTCATTAATCCATGTAACTGACTGATTGGGAGCTCAGAGAGAAATGTGTGTTTCTGTTCGTCTGTCTGTCTTGCGAGGCCGTTTCAGCTTCGTGTCTGGAGGCGTGTGAAGGATCAATATTTTCCTCTCCCAGTGTGACAGGTGTACACTGCAGGAGAAAGCGGCTGATAGAAACCCTTAGTTAGTGTGAAGCCACTGAGGGGAAATACATATGCATTAGACTACGACTGCTGGGGATATTTACCAGCAGTAACCACACAAACAACAACAGGTAGCAGAGCCTGAAACCAAGACATGTTTAATTCATGCCAGAAGCAGCAGAGTATACACTGGCTGTACACCTGTATCAGTGAAATAGCTGGTGCTTATTAGAAAAGGACTGTATGTATGTCTGTGTGTGTGAGTGTGCGCGTGTGTGTTTGCGTCTAAGCAGTGATGTGTGTCTGTCAGGTTGTCTTGCTGTGTTTGTGTCTGATGTCTGCTTTTATGTGTGTGTGTGTGTGTGGGAGACAGAGAGAGAAGAGAGACCCCAGGAAGCGATGCTGTCCCTGTATGAGGAAACATTCTCAGTCCATTACCCTGCATGTAGCTATAATGAGAGTAAAGCAGGAGTAAGAGCCCAAGCTGCAACAACCATCTGCCAGGTGTATTTCCTCTTTGTCATACAGGCGGACACATTTGTTTATATTGTCAAAGATCATACCTTTTTTTTTTTTTTTACTATTTCATACCATTTTTTATTTATTTATTTATTTTTTTGCAGCTTTTACTCAATTTATTATATTGCATCGTTGTGTTATTGCTGACATTGGCCTGAAGTACAGTAATTTTTTAAAAGTATGAATGTACTTTAATGACTAGCAAAACTTGCTTGAGACGGGTAATTCATATAACTAAACATCATGTTGCTTTATTTCTCCAGACTTATTTTATCATATGGCAATTGTTGAGAGCAAGGAAAGTTATTATTCCTGGAGGATGCTATTTCTAGGCTGATAACTAACATTAATTGTACTTCAGCACAGTCCAGTAGTGTGATAATATCTGGTGTATGTTTGCTATACATAGTGGCTACAAGTACATGATAATAATAGTTTGCAGTAAACCATGTGACATTGGATATGTCTATGTTTGCACCACCAGCCACAGTAAAACCTTCAATTTTGTGTCTATATCGAGCCATGCTGGCTGTCAGTCATTCCCTTTTTTGAAAAGGCTACAAGAATGAATTTGTCACGATAACAATGTTATTGACGTGTGATGTCTTGGAAAACCTCATATCAGTTGCATTTGACACCTGAGAAGTGAATTTTGTGTTCCATAAAAACAGAAGCTTTTGTTTATTTTAATTCTGTTCTCAATAGGGCATCCTGTGCAGTGTAAGCCAGTGGTGTGTGTAGGGTATAGCAGTACTTGTGGCAGGGAACCAGGCTCACTTTTGAGGCATTGTTAGACTCACCAAGGCATGCTAACGCAATGTCATGCTTGGCTGCAGCTCACAGTGGCTGGGGTTCACACTAAGGGGCAGACAACTTGATGGATCATCCAGCTCAGCCCTTTCATATCCTCCACGTTGCCCCTTTTTGGTTTTAAGCAGCAAACCACCACAACACCCCTACCAACTCCTTGCTCACTTTGTCATGTACACTTGATTTTAATATTACTCAATCACCTTTTCTTATGCATTGCAGATTAAATGTGCGGCCATGTCTTTGTAAGTGTGCTTGTATTTTGGCTGTTGCCATGTCCAGCTAAAGAATGTTTACAAGGAATTTACCATAGATGTCTCTGTAGGTGAGTCATAGAGGGTGACCTATAAATGTCAAGGAACTGCTCCCATTTTCTCTTTTGAAATCTCCTGGTTCTTATCCAGGATTCACTTACTGTGTTCATATATTACCTCTAAGGATGTCCTTATCACCATTATATTGGTTTCATTTTCAACTCAGTTTTTTACACTTGAAATAACAGACTGCTTTTATCTCCCAAACATTATAAAACCAATTAAAGTCTCTGCAGTTGTGTAAGCTCTACTCAAAAAGCACATGGTAAGGATATTTATTAAAATGAGCTCTAGGCCTTTACAAATTAACTGTACCAAAGTGGTGATTGAGTAAGACCAATGCTGTTCTCTTTTTTGGACTAATCATCACTATCGCTATCACTAAATCAAAAGATGTGCTTCTGGGAAGATGTAACCCTTGCCCCCTATAACTGTAACGTTATAATTGTCAATCTGTAAAATGTCAGAAAATGTCGACAAATCCAATGACAAATTCCCAGAGCCTAACTTGACATCATCAGATAGTTAATTTTTAGTTTCGTTCAAGGCTTCGTCCACACAGATACGTTTTCATTTTAAAATGGCACCAGAAATAATCTCCATCCATTCTAACACACCTGAAAATATATCACATGATCATTCATATGAACCGTGGACACGGGAATTGTCACAGATCACACGAATAATAGTCTCTCTTTCACGTACATAGGCAGCTATTGCAGAATTTAACCACACAGCAGCTGCTAGCAAAGTCACCAAGGTCAACGGTGCTCATAATTACTTTGCTTGTTATCTATGTTGCATTCAGCTCCGTTAGTCGAGGCTGAAACGGTTTGTTTTCTTCCAGAAAAGGGCCAAGTGATATGAGTGTGATGAATAAGGGCACTTTACGTTGTGACTGATAAGGCCCAATCAGACAACGATTGTGGGTGTCTGCGTCATAATTTCCAAAAGCCTCAGTTTTTCCCCAGTCAGACTAAAACACAACCCCAGAGTTTGTATAGTGAAGTTTACGTTTATACACATTATAACATATTAATGTGGATGTAGCCCGCCTCTACCACAGTATATGTTTTGTTTGATAAATGAACTAAAAAATAAATCAACACTTGTTTTGATAATCAATTTATTTTTGTTGATCCACTGATTAATTATACCAGCAATATTTTCCTCCGAGCTTACAATCAGCTATCAGCTTAACTAAAACCCAGGAAAAGTAATGCCATTTGGAGCCAAATAATGCTGTGGTAGAAAAACGTGTATAGAGTGGAAGACAACTAAAAAATCCATGTCTCGATTGCATACCAGCACACATCCATCTAAAAGGCTTCCAAAAGGTGATGTTTTTCCACTAACTCTATGATCTATTCTTCTGTATTTCAACAAAGATATTTGGGGTTGTTAAATGTGGGAAAGGAGGGACACAAGAGAAGGGAGTCAAATCACAGCTCAACAAAGGAAAACACTTTGATATGCATTAGAGCAGGACAGGCTTCAGTTACCTATAACAGTGCTGGTTTGGACATTACCCACAGGGATTGTTATAGTGCTCTTTCAACAATCCATCCCCACACCTCTTATTTTATCTTCTTCTCTCTCCTTGTAGCTCCCTCTCTTTTTCTGTACTCTATTTTAGTCCAAATCACAATCATTGCCTCCCAATCATGCCACTATCTTGAGGCTGTTTATTCTGTCTGTCTTGTCATCTTCTCCACCATCATCCCATTTCTTCCACTGTTGTCCTCCCTCCACTCTCCTTTCACTTGCTTGCTGCCTCTCTCTTGTTTCTCTGTGTGACAGAGAAGCTAGACACACTGCTCTGCACACATGCAGTTGACTACAATGAGCAAGCAAGGGACAAACCTTCAATGACTGGTCTGTTGCCAGGTAATGATCTTTAATTACAGCCAGCCTAATGCATACGGGCAAACTAACAAGCTGTCTGCTAGCTTTTACCTTTTAAAAAGACTCACTCTGGGACATTGACGCATCACACACATTAATGACACCATACATTTTCAACTCTGAGATAAATTTCCTCTGCATGTCTCGTCTCAGTATTGAACAAGCACAAATGCATTAAATCGTAGTTTCAGGCTCACGTAAACAAAATGATGGGGCTGTGTTGCAACCGTACTGTAGCCTGACCTCAGTGGCACTGTACAGCCGTCCATTAGAGAGGAGGGATATCTGATGGTTGTTTGTGGTCTGCTTCTTGTACCCTCCAAACCTTTTCAATCAGTTGTTCTATTCTGGAGGTAAATAAATGGCAAATGCCGTCTGTCACAGTTTAGCCAGTCACCGATAAATGTAGTCATCAAGCCTTTTCATCTGTCTCCAGACAGAGTTAGGTGAACAGGCACCTTATCAGAACAATGCTTAGTGTAAATATTAAAAGTCTCGCAGGGTTTGCAAAAAGTCATCAATTCACAGTAAGACAAGTCATGTAAACATGAAATGATTAGTAAACTAATATATTGGATGATCTACAGAAAATGAATTGGCAACTACTTTGATAATTGATTGAATATTTGTTTCAAGCAAAAAGGCCAAACAGTATTTGCTGCTTCTCTCTGTCTTATTTGATAGTTAACTGATTATATTTAGGATTTTTTGACTGTTGATTCGATAAAACAAGATACTGAACCAAAATACACCATCCTGGGCTTCTGGGACTCTTAAAATGATTGTGCCTCATACCAATGGCTGATTTCAGCTTCTCCAATATGAGGATTTGCTGCTTCACTTGGTTTTATATTATTGAACAAAATGATAAATTTGAAGAGATCAACGATGACTGGAAATAACAATTAATCAGAAAGGATAGTTGATACAAGAATCACTGGTTTGTCCCTAGTTAAAAATTTGACATGATCCTTGTGCAGTAAACTGATGTTCCATTTGTAGAAAAAAAACAGGGCAAATAGTCATCATTAGACTGAACATGCAGCGAACTGCCAAGCCAGCTAGCTGTGTTGTGATTTATGGTGGGTGTAGAAGTGTGTGTTTGATCTTGCTAACTTCAACTTGTTGTGTCAGTCACTCCGTAGAGAGAAAAAGTCATTTCACTGTCTGTATTTTTGTGAGTCTGCATGACTACTCTCTTCTTAAAGTGATCAAATACGGCAAACTTCATAAGGGTGGAGAGAAGGGGGGGGGGGGAGTGAGAGATGAGAGGAAAGGCTCATCTGCATCTGTATTTGAAGTGGCAAATGCAAATGGACCAAATGATCTGACAAGAGGAAAATGTGAATTCCTCTCTACAGCTATTTGCAGAAAAAAAAGAAATGCTCCGTTTTCTCTATTGGACAGGGCCTTTTACATTCCTACAAAATGCCAACCTATCAAGCATTTAATAAACCACCATGGTTCCATCTTCATCTCCAAATTCCTGATATTCTCAAACCATTCAGAGCAGCGATTAGTCTGTTTTGTTTGAGATTTTACTTGTCTTACGCAGCAACAAAACCAGTGTCAGTAGCTGGTTAAAAGGCTATGGGGCTGAGACTTACAGTTTAAAGACAAATTTTACAGCAAAGCTGAAAGCAAGAAGAGACACAACAAGCTCAGTCTGCCAGCTCTTTTATCATTGTTTTTCTTTTCTTCTCCACTCTGCCTTCCAGCAATGTAAAGGACAGCAGCAGACTGAGGACTGTGATAGACTGGTAGTTTAGCAAAATCGCATTGTGTTCATGTTTTACAGACATTGCAAAATACCAGTCTCCAGGCTTTCTCATGTGTTGACTGTTTTGCTCCAATCTCTTAACAGCTCTTCATGTAGATGAGTTCATTGTCACCACAATGGTGGCAGGCAGCATAGCTGTAACAGTCAGGCAAAGAAAAAAACAGGCAAGCACCACTGCAGTTGAGACTTTCTGTCTCTTCTCTGCTGAGGTTCCCTGCTTCAGCCTGCCTGCCAGCCGACCAACTTCTCCAAACTTCAAGAGAGCAGAAGAAGGGAGGAGGGAGATAGATAAGTAAAAGCTCATCTGCATCAGTTGGAGCAGCAAATATTAATGGCGCAAATGATCTTACATAAGGAACTGTGAACTCCTTTCTGCTGCTTTTTGCATATGGAATAAAGAAATACCTCTGTCATTTCCTAATATTGGACAGAGGAGGTTTTCCAAATTCTATTCAAATGTTTGTAAAAAAAAAATAAAATTGATCAGTAATGGAAAAAAATCAGACTCTACCATGTGCTATGCAGCCAGAAGTCTTGACAAACAATACAGCATGCAAAACATGCAGCAATACTTTCAAATCTTTAAAAGTGGCATCAACAACTCACCTAAGAAAACTGCAAGAACAAGTGAGTGCTGACAGAATCACTGTCTGTAGGAACAGTCAACCTGAGGCAAGCCAACAACAAAGCTAGTGATAGCAACTTACACTACTTGTCCCTGACTTCTCTTGGTCAAAGGCAATAACTGAAGCAATAAGCTATTTTATTTACAAGGACATGCACCCATTAGTGTTTTCGTAGAGATGGATTTAGATAGATGACAATGACCGTGAAATCATGGTAAACAAACACCCAGTTGCCAAAGTTTAATTGAAAACTGCATCGCTCTTGGGGACTGTCCAAAATTTTGTCCCTTTTGTCACTGCCTATTATTAAAGGGGAAGTCCACTGATTTTATACATCAAAGTGTGTTTATAGGTCTTTGGGAGTATTCCTGCACATATGTAAAATATTGTACACAGTATTTTGTGGCCCTAGAGAGAGAGAGCTGTGTGGCGTCTTAAGTGATGTCACTTGGGTCGGTGTTACTTCGGGAAGAAGGACTACAAGTTTGAAAATGGAACAAATCTGGCTGTTTGGAGTTACAAAGAGGTGAGGTTACCAGACCTCTTAACAAATCTGAAAAATAATCAGTTTTGATTTAACTTGGTACAATACAGCATCCCACTCATGGGACACTTTGGCCTTGGTAGAGCTGTTTTAGGTGTGCTTTGGTCTGTACCGGACTCAATCTTCACACAACCTTGATACATTATACCTTGTTTGAAAGTCTCCTGATTATGTCTGTGCAAAACATTTTCCACATCATCTCCATGTCACTGCAGCAACTATTGATACAGGATTGGCTAAGACTTGTAGCTATGGCTTCACAGAGGCTGTGTATTACATTTTTTATGCCAAAAAAGGCAAAAAAAAAACCCAAACAAACCTCCATCTCTATCATGTGTGTGCCTCTGTAACTTTGGTTCAGTATCTGTTATACTCATTAAATCTCTTATACTCAATCTCATTCTCTTATACCCCCTAAAAGGGGTTGAAGAACAGTCATTTCTTTATTTTGTTCACATCGTTTTCAGACTTGTGTTCAAAAACTGGGGTGTCTGATACCAGGTTAACTGTCCACTGTGACAAGGTTATAGGAGTGCAATGCTGAATTGATGGAGTGCTTTTTAAACTATTGATGGTGAGGAAGCTGATTATTTAGGGGGCTTTTTGCACCGGGTACTTGAAGTTAAAAAGAAAAAGAAAATGTTTTTAATTAAGTTATTGCCTGTGAAACATCTTCATTCATTGACAATTAAGAATCTATTATTCTTTATATCAGATTGCAAATCGCATATCTAAATCTGTATCAAATTGTCTGAGAGGGATAAATGCACACCCCTACTGCTGCAGCATGTGTTCAATAATAAAAGGTTTTGTCTTGAAATTCTTTATTATAATCCAGAGCTGCTATTTCGATTGAAATTCCACTTGACTCGCTCTCCTATAAAACCAGTGTCAGTTGTTGGTTAAAGGAGTACAACCCGTGAGATGAGACATGTTTTACATCTCTCAGACGTCCTCAGACGTGTTTTACAGCTTAGATGAAGGAATACATTGGGAAGCTAGCGAGGCTTCAAAGGAAGGGGCAGCTAGGTGTCACAGGCAGGCAGAGCAAGAAGAAACTCAACTTGCCAGCACTTTGATCATGTTCACCCCTAAAGGCCAGAGCCCTGTTAGGAAGAAAAGAAATGCACTTTTGGATAAGAGGTGTTATTGAAGTGTGGATTTTTTAAATCTCTTTTTGAAGTGTAAATACAAGCGTATATACTGTATGTATTGATACAGTGCTTTGATTTACATACAGCATCATTAAGGGTTCATGCACAGCAGGAAATAATGACATGATAATTCATGCTATTGAATTTTGTCAAAACTGCTGTCAGATAGTACCCACTTATATGTCCTCTTTCATTCTTCCCCGAGATGACAGAAATGGCATCAGTTTAAAAGTGTAAACAAGATATTAAAATGCAAATTGCTGATACCACGATTGATAATTTTCCCAACATCAGCTCTGAATCTGCGAGTGTGTCATTTGGAAAAGGAAATGTGTGTTTCTGGGGCATCGCCCTGATGGAGCAGAAAGAAACAGGCATCATAGGGTGGGGGGGGTAGTAGATGACAGGTTTTTAGAGGGAGGAGAGAGGAACAGGACATGATAAGGGAGTGTGAGGCTAGAGGATCGACAGTGGGGAGTAATTGTCATCTTTTACAATTGAGACTGCAACAACAGGAAGAGAGTGCAGAGAGGGTGAGATAATTAGAGGAGACTCAGATTTTCAGCTGCGGTAAATGTTCAGTCACAGTAGCAAGGAAACACACTACTCATTTCGTCCTTTTAAAATCCCCACTGCCTCTTGTTTGCCTAACGAGTTTTAGTGTGAATGTGCGTGTGTGCGCGCGCGCGTGTGTGTGTGTGTGTGATCACTGGCTTTCTTTGCTTAATTTTGCAGTCGGTTCCTTCTTGCCTGCTCTCTTTCCTCCCTTTATCCTTATTTATTTGTCAGAGGTTGTGTTCAGGACGTTCCTTGTCATTCGTCAGCGCGGCCCATAAAACACACTGTCTTGACTGACTGGCCACGCTCCAAACTCATTACCGATTGGCTGACAGAGCGGGTCGCTCTGTTCTGCTCTGCTGTGTTTGACTCCTGTTTGCCAGACATTTCAGGCTCAGGAAACTTTAAATGCGGTGGTACCGCCACTCCTCTCAGCCTCACGCTCAAGGTCACATAAATATGGATTTACCCTCTCCTTCCAGCGCACACATACTGATGATGAAGTCTAAGATCTACTCAGAGGGATTATGATCCAGAACGTAGGTCTGATCTAGGGCCGTCGCTCTGTTCCACTGTCTGTCTGGGTGTGTGTTTTAAGTCGGAAACCAGGGGAGGGGAGGGCAGGACGGCTGTGAGGAGAGAGAACGGTGGGCAGGTGGATGTGTGGGGGGAGTTGTGGGTAAGAGGAATAAGAAAGATGAAGAGGACTACTGTATGAGCAGAGCGCTGAGACGAAGAGCGGAGGAAGGAGAATGGATGATGATGGTGGAATCAGGAAGGTGGAGCTGGGTGGGAGGGTGTCATGTAAAAGCAAAGGGAAAGAGACTGAGATTGGAAAAGGGCGATGTACAAATGTTATTGAGTTTCTGTTGCGGTTGATCAGCCATATCCATTTCATCATATTGAGCTGGCCACATGACACATTCTGCTGCAGAAGATTTGTCCTCATCAGTGAGTGTGTGTACCCAATGATGTGTGTTTGTGTGTGTATTCATCCACTAACAGTGTACAGAGCCATGTGTGTATATGTACTGTTGTTTTGTTCTGTGTGCATTAACTTTCATTAAATGTTGTCCAACCACTTGTTATTCCATCATTTCCGTTTTGCTGCAGTAAAATTGATACCATTTTCGTTCACCGCTGTTTTTTACCCTACCACTTATTCTCCTACCGTCTTGTAATTAACTGTACCGAGTCAACCCTTGCTCATATTTGTTTAACCAGTCATCAACGCATCAACTTCCTCTCTCTCTCATTCTCAGCTACCACCGCTACGGTTCACGCCACCAGAAAACAATCTTGCAAAGCGTCCGCCTGGCAGAATACAACGCGGTTCAAGAAGATGCCATGAAAGCCCCCTGCCATGATTCATAATCTATTCGATATATCCATCTGCAGCCAGGCGAAGGCTGCAGCGTGTTCACTGACTCAGGCCAGGAACTTCCCAAGTCACAGCCACGGGCTGTGGACAGGGAGAGAGGGTGTAGGGGAGATGGCGAACTGACTGAGATGGGAGGTTGGGCAGAGCCTGGTTTCCAGCCGCCCTCCAGTGGCGCAGTCAGCAGCTGTGGCACCACGGAGTCAGATGGAGGCTCTCAAACTCAGGGCCTTGGCAAGGAGGTTCATTTCTCTTCTGCCCTGAAAACAACACATGTACATGTGTTTGTATTGATCCAAACTTGCTCCAATGTGACATAAAAGATTTCAGCACTTTAGAACAAAAGAACTATGGAAGGCTTAAATTTCCAAGCAATTAAATTACAAGTATTAATATAAGGGAAAAAGTACATGCAAGCCTATATAAAATACATTCGTAGATAATCCAAGTTAATGATTTGAAGACAACACTCTATGGTACAAGATAAAAATCCTTTTCAAAGAAAGTTCAAATAGCTGTCATACCGGTGGAATGTCCTCAGAGGTTCAAGAAATGGAGACTAAACAAAGATCACAAAAGGTTCGATTTGAGAAATGCTAAATAAATAACCAACAGATTCATCAGTCGCTACTACCTCCAGACAGTGCACTGCCAACATGTTATTATCACTATATATTCCTAACAATGAAATATAACTTATTTCGAAAGTAAAGATGGAATGTTGTTAAGCACTTTCTGTAATCCGTGTATGCACATTAAATGTGCATATCACATTTTCTTTTACATCGGTATTCACATTATATCAACATTTATCATATGTCTTATCCCACCTTAATTTAGTTTTTAATTAGTTTCATGGCGGTTATTATCATGTACCGCTTATCTGCATCATTACTTTTGGTGCAATCTATTTACATGTTTCTCTGTCTTTTTCTCCTTTGAGTTTTTTCGCTCCTTTCATTTCATTGTATTTTTCTATAAAATGTTATCTGCACCTGTAAACCATATATACATTTAATACAAGATAACATGAGTCACAGATATAACAGTAATTAAATATAATCGATGTTGATTTTGATTGTGTTGACTGTTTTGTCAATGTGTCATTATAAGGAGAACATTTACAGTATTCACAGTGAGAAAGGAGTTCACAGAAAGGGGAAGGCTTGTAAATATACTAGCGAGTAATCATCCAGCCACAGGTTGACTAGAACTGATGTTCTCCCCACATCCCTGCTGTAATCACCATTCACATTATTTGTTTTATTCACCATCATTCACTTTTATAATTACCAATAAATATGTGCGTTTTTGTTAACCTTTTTTTTTCTATAAATCACGTGCCTAAGCATTTGAGGAAATGACGGCTGTTAATGTGTGTGTGCTGTTGGTCTTGTGTTCTTTTTCTGTTTGTTTTACTACGTTGTCACACTTAAACATGTACGTTAGTGAACAGAAATGGATCATGTTATGCCTATATACCATAATAATTGTTAATGATCAAGTACAGAGAGACAAAAGTCATATAAACACCACACAATCTTAAAATATAAGCACACTATACGTATGTGACCTAATCAACTGAAGGCTGAGTACCAATGCACCGTCCTTCGACTGTCCACAGTATTTTTTACCCTGTTTTGTTTCTTTCCAAAACTGCTTGATCAACAAGTGATTGCATTTCATTATTGTTTCCTGCATGATGCTCTGTGTGCAAGTTTTATAGCCATACGGCTGATGTGTGAACATGTACCCACCCAGTGTTCAAACATAACTGCTGTTTTGACTATATTCAGCTGTTGGAGAATGCTGAGAGAGAACTAGAACTCTAAGAGCACATCTGTGGTCACTATCACCTTTGAATGTTTCTATTCAATCTTTTTAAATGTGATTATTGGCCTCTTCTAAATGTAGCCTTGTTATGTACATAAAATGCAGCATTCCTGAAGGTTTTTTGTTGATACCTGCATAATTTGCTAAGCATGATGAGTCTTCAGTTTTTTTTAGTATGGTTCATGAACGATTTTGCTCAAAATGCCACATAGGCACGGATACACAATAAAAAGTCCAGATTTATCTTGTTTCAGAGTATTTGATTAAATTTTCTAAATAAAATTCAGACCTGACTCAAAGCTTTTTTGAAGAGCATGTGAACCTTTATCACCGCCAGATAAATTAAATAATATTAAAAGTCACTGTGCTGAACATATGCTCTTTAAAGCATAAATCGTTTTACAATACACAGCAGATAAAGACTCGGACACTGACAGGGAAAGAGACATCTCGGGTTGCCAGTAACTCCATCTGACAAGGTCTCCTGCTGTGGCCTGTCAGCTAACATCTCCACACTGGGGTGGGACACACCCCAGGAGCAGCCAGAGACAACAACACTCAGCAGTCAGAAAGCAGTAGTTGTTAACCAACTTCCCTCCAGTGGCCTCAATTTAGCTCAGCTGGCTTTATTTTATTTATTTTTTATTTTACCACATTAAAACAAAAACCACCTACTTTTTGCTGTCTTCGTTGTTCTTCTGCAAGGGTGAAACAGTCACTTCTTTCCTTCAGTACAGCTTTGAAAAACCTCAAAAAGAGTTAATTTATTATTTGTTTTTTTTCTCTCACTTTCCTTCTAATGCCACAGAGAATACACCATATCTGTATCACTGGAGTTTTTTTTTTCAGTTACCTTACTATTTTGTTATTTATATTTGAATGTACCAAGGTGAACATAAGATAATCACTCAACAATCATGTTTCTGATTCACATGTGATTAGCTCTTTAATAATCACTCAAAACACCAAATGCGAGTGAATACAGCCTTAGTCTGTCTAAAAACAGTGAAAGGGTGAAAATGATTCATTAAACTCATAGACGCTGTAAATTGAGAGGAGAAGGAGAGCATAAGGACAAAGTAGATCTTGTTATGCTGAGGGAGCCTTCATTCACAGGCCTGTGTTCCAGCCATGGTAGTTTATCTATGGGCCTACAGTGGAGCAAACATAGTTGCAGTGGCAGATTGCAATCTGGGCTTTGATTGGAGATGGTTAAAAAATGTGTCTGAGGATTGTAGAGAGGGTGAGCAAAAAAGCAGATCAACAGATTTGTCACTATTTCTTTCCAAGAGTCAAAGAGTGCACTGCTGTATTATAACTCTCTTAATATACTGTGGAATTTATGGTAAAAACGCTTCATTTTCAGAGTTGCCTGGCAGAATCATTCTCTAATCTGCTGATGGTGTCAGTTACAGTCGGAGAGAAAAAAGCTTAAAGGACAACCATCCCACCTCCTGCTGGTAACATGTTGAATGCCAATAATTCTGTTTTGCCAACGACGGTGGTGTACTGCTGCCTGGATTACACTCATCATGTTTTCCTTTTTACAGTCTGTAAAGTATGCGATGATTTACTAAAGGCCAAGGGCTACATAGGGAATGTCAGCACCCCAACCATAGTGTCACAATGGAATGTTCAACACAACCCGTGTGATTACCCGCGCTTAGCCATGCCCGCCCAATACACAGTCACTGCAGTTAGCACAAGATGGAACAAACTGACTTCAGTTTGCAAGACTCTTTTGAGGTTGTCAGTGAAATTTGAGCTGTTATAGACTCCGTGTTGATGCAAAAATGCATCAGAACATATGACACGGGAACTGAAAACGAAGGAAACTTTGTAGACGACACTGAGTATACCATAGTGTTCTCCTCGATATTAACTCTTGAAGTACTTGACCTGTATGCTAACCAGATTATTTATATACTTTCCTCATTATATTTTTCATTTTTTACCCTTTCTTTGTGTTGTTTTCTTTGTAACCGTGCAGCTGCGCCAGTGAGCATCACTCTGTGGCAGAACCTGACTAATCAGTGTGCAGTCCGAGTCGAGTCACCTTGTTGGGCACAGATCCAGGAGGAGACAGTTATGCTGGTAAACCAAAACCCTAATAGTGTCACCCGGGGACATGTCAGGCTTTCACTGTTCTCTCCCATTTATAGATCGAGCCAGACTGGTCTTAGACAAAATGTTAATGTCTGTGCAAAGTGCTTATGCTGTTTGTGGTTGAACACCCTCTTAAATCAACACTGGATTCTTCCCACCATCTTTATTATTCCTCCCTCATTCCTGTCTCCCAATCTCTCTTGCAGCGCTGTGTTGCTCTTCTTTACTGGGGCTACCTCCATCTGTCACCACAGGTGTGTTTTTATGTGTCTTGTCTGCATTGCTTTGATCACCGTAGCATTACACCAGTGTAAATTTCAATTGCCCGTCTTTCAGTTCTTTTGTCTTTGTTGTTGTGTCTAGTAGAGGTTTTTGTTGATGTTTTTGATGTTAAAAGAAATGAAAGACGGAAAACTCATCCCTCACCACTTTTCAGGCAAATGGAACATATCACGAAAAATATCACGACAGATCTTGGATATGCCTCCCTCTCTGTCCCAAAGCTCTGATTTGTTCTCTGTTCAAAATAGCTGAATGGTCTGAACTTTCTGCATGTTCATTCATCTGCAGTCACAATAAATTTGTAACGTTCGGTTTGCTGTTGTTTTTGTTGGCAGCAGCTGGTCTTTTTTGGTTGGTTACTTGATAGTTTAATAAGTTTGGCTTGCAGGAGTTGAGACAAACTTCAACCCAGCATGAGCTCAAAATACACACTCCTATTTATAATAGGAGACACGTTTAATAGCAAGAGTTGCGGATACTGTAGATGAGAGGAAGCAGCCAGTTATGAGATGTTTCTGAGAAAACCATCATATTAGTCTGGATTATGATAACATAGTCACATGTTGAAATAACACAGGAGGGGAACATGTAAACATGACAGAGAGAAAGGTGAGAATTTGAAACTGCTGGACAACAGCAATTCTGCAGCTGAAACTGGTACTCCTTTATTTTAGGTGTCAGATTCTCTAATAAAACATAGAACGCCATCCGTGTACAGTGACTGTAGCCAAAACAATTAAAAGAAACAAAACAATAATTATAACTGACTTTCATCAGTCAAATTTAGTTTATTTTAATTCCTTGTTTCAGCTGCAGAATGTGTGTGACAGAATATTTATTTATTATTTTTTTTAGGTTTGTCTAATGTTGCTGCAGTACACAGCAGATTCCCTACGGGCTATGGCACTGAGCAGAGTGACACCTGTAAAAACACTCAGTACAGTTGTGCTTTGTTGGCGGCAACAGAAGTGAGCACATCTGGCTTTGATCACCATGGTGATGGTGGTGCAGAGAGTGACAGGGCAAGCAGAGCGATGGTGACATATTCTCAGGGGAATCATTATCCTGTTTAGTAAGCCTAATGAGAGAAAAGGTGTTGCACCTCAGCTAACTGCTGTCCTTGTTTAAAACACAGGCGCACACGGCCTAATATGCACAAGCTTATGCAAGATGTAAGGAAAATCAGGCACATCGTGTATCACAGATGCAAATAAAGCCCACAACTTATAATCCTTACCAACATGGATGTAGATAATTACTTTGCTGTGTTAACACACTGTTAACACTTAAAATGTGACAAATGTCACAAGAGGGTTTTAAAATGTACAGCTATATGTGGTCTCCTATTAACTATCATAGTTTTATTCATTTAAAAATGTATCACAATAATCAAATAGGAGAGTAACTGTTTAAAATCAGTCTACAAAGAGGAGAAAACAAGGGGAACTGGTGAAGACAAACTAAAAGAACAGTGTTTGATTAGACCTAAAACCCACCTGAGTCAAATACTGGATCTACTTCCCTCGAGTTGTATTCAAAAGAATGTTCTCAGTGATCGTAAGATTACAAATATGTGAAACGTTAACCAAAGACATTTTGGATAGGACAAGTTACAGTTTTTAAACCATGCATCCATACGTTGGTCCTAATGAACAGCACAGATCAGTAGCCTCTACCCACTGTCCACTCAGTGATGAGAGGTGGATGACTCAAAAACGAAATTTCAGATGGCTCCATTGGCAGATTCCAAAATAGAGGCAAAGACATGCTACAGAAAGACACTACTACAACTATTAGTACAATACTACAATTTCCTCAACCCATTGTTAAGGTCTCTGAGACAGAACATTTCTCTACACAAGACAGAAAATTAAAAACGTCCAGAGTGTAGCCATCTATGAACATATGTCGGAAAGGGGGACGTGCAGGCTGGAGGAGAAGATGACCTGTTCTTACATTGTGCTGCTAGTTCCTGTGTCAGCTTGGCGTTGGGCCTGGTATGCCACAACACTGAAGCTTCATCCTCAAATAGCATAGTCACTTGTCACATGTGTGCCAGAGTGATGGCTTCAGGGAGGGAAGTCAACTTTGCTGTCACACTCACACTCTTCAGGAGTGTACAGGTATCTGGCAACATGAGAATGTCATGTCAGGACAACCTGACCGTCACATATAAATCTGACATCTCAACATCATTCGTCCAGTATGTGGTTGGAAGTCATTGATTCTTCTCTTCATCGGTATTTTGTGCTGTCAGTCCAATATAAACTAAATTATAATGTAAATCAGGCCTAAAATATCTGGCCTAAAAATACAAGTAGGGTTTACATTGTCAGTTTCAGTACTTGGTACCACAGACACAGTTGTGTGTTCCAAATCATCTCTAGTTGCTATAATCAGTATAGAATTTCTGCCATATAATCATACCATTAAAATAAGCAACTTGGAAAAGTGCGTTCAGGAAAATAAACTTGATAAATAATTGCCATTAAAATATACACCCTCCTTTTTAAATCCCTCAGAGCCCAGTCAGTCACTAAAGCAGTTGTTGGTGCTGCTCTGCAAAATAGACTTTTGAAAAACTGCTAAATCTTTTTGTGCTGAAGGATGTCCTTGTTACTTGACATCCTTCTTGTACAGAATAAGTTTTTTTTTTTTTTTTTTTTTTTTTTTTTTTTTTGAACCACAGCCTTGAAACTCCATTTCAATATCTCAGTCTGGGCCTCATGTCCAAGTCCATCAGCCATGAACAATACCTTATTTTTCCTAAGAGCTAAGGTGTTTTGTGATAATAAATTACCTGTTGCTGAGGATTCATTTCCAGCTCACACGCATTTGTGGTAGCATATCTCCACAGCTTAACAAAACAAGCAGTTCTCCATGTGTGTGTACAACAGGGGGTCAGACGTCATGTGCCGACTGCTGCCAGAATGAGTGCTGTGGTAAACTGCCAACAACTGTGGACTGGTATAAGAACAATTATTCAGCCCCAGTTTACTTCCCCGAACTCAGTGCAGCAGGCTCCCAAATAAGATAAGACAAGTGAGTATCTTCAAATTAGAGTGCTGGCATTAACTTCTGTGCTCACTCATGCACCTGCTGTGTGTCGAGTCTCTTTTTAAATAGGAATACTGAGCTTAATATCCAACAGCAGTGGACAGCAGGAGCAGTGAGTGTTGTCTGGTGAGGCTCCAGGAGACAGGGAAATGGTGTGGGGAATCTGGCTTATTGAACTTTGTCACAGAGTTGATGAGCATGCAGCTAGGCAAGCCACAGGCTGTACAAATCACCTACAGCACACTAACGGAGGAAGCTGGCAGAGAAATGGAAAGACTGCTTTTCTGGAGCAGCTTCTCAGGCTAGGCAGACACTACAGACACCTCTATGACTTCAAACCTGGTCTACACAATCACATACATCAGTTTTCCTGGTCACAGCATTTTTCAGACATCTATTAAAGAAAAAAACAAACAAACAAAAAAAATCACAGTCATCACCTACAGGTCTCAGAGTTCAGTCCTTTTCCCAAAGGCAGTTTCTAAAGTCCCAATTCACTGCACAGTTTATAAAACCCTTCTAGCACAGTTCAACACAAGGCACGTTTTTGTTCATGTTCAGTTCCACTCAATTCACTTAATGTTGCCTCGCAACACAACAATCAGATATAATTCCCCTCTGACATAGTTTGAACTGTTGTATGCAGTTTCTAAACACACTGGCAAACTATTCAAGAAAAACATAACTTTTCTGTACCTACCTGTCACAGTTGTTATCTGTTATCATTATCTAAAAATAGAAATGTAATCTCTAGGATGACAGCAACACAGACATGTAATAATCCTGTTATGCCTCAGTGAATCTGAGGCAGGTCGTATGATGTATATGTTTTGTGCAGCAGAGCATGTATGACTTCTTTCTGCCAGTGACGTAGAGGTGAAATGATCATCTAGCAGCTGTGACACGTGCGGGTATTGATGCCATACTCTGCCAGAGTTGTGTTTCTGGTGCACATAGACCTTTAAAAACAGAACAAATTACAGTTTTTAAGATATTAACAAAAGCCTCAACCAAGCTTATGTTAATTCACTCTCTTACACTGATGAATTCTTCAGTTACCTCACCTGTTGCGGTCTTGATGTCAATAAAAGCTGTGTTTTATGCAGAGAGAGGACCCCATCCCCCCCACAAGCCTGTGATCAATAAAGCCCATAAGTCTTTTCCTCCAACTGAGCAAGCTCCTGCTCCCTACCCACCGAGAATCACTGAGCGTCAGACAGACCAGACACGCTCCTCCTAAAAAGGTGCCTCCCGCTGCATACAAATCCTGAGTCTGTCCTACCTACTCTGCTCCTCCAGGCTCTGCCACATGCACATTCCTCCCTCGAGACCAGAGACAAGCAGACAAGTAGATAACGTTTTAGTGAGTTCCAGCCAAGAAAAAGATTAATATGGAGGGCTACATATTGTTTGTGCATCTGTGCGTTTACATGCTTATGAATGTGTTGGTGTGTTTTGAGGCTATATTTAAAGCATGTGCTCACATGCGAACATGCAATGTTCGATAGGCATGTTCAGCAAATTGCACTCGTTTAGAAGGAGTCACTGTCATATTTGCCTAATGAGAGAATTAAGATTAAAATGAAGTTTAGGGCCAAAAGCTACAACATGCTAGAGAAGTAAACAGCTTGTCTCGTCTAATTTGCAAATCTTGTAAAGTGTTTTGAAATCCCTTTGATTTAGGACCTCTCTGCTCTGCAATGTAAATCAGCTGGTGAATAAATGACTTCATGGCTTCATTAATATGTATGCATGTGTCACGACTGCCTGCAGTCTGATGTCAACAAGATTTGAGACAAACTGGACTCTGATTTTGGATAGATGGGCTGAGGCGGACTGAGATGAGGGTGTTGTTGCAGCAACACATGCTTAAATTCCCACAACATTATTATTATTCCCACACACAGACACAGAGCCCCATTCAGGAGCGAAATGCACGTCAGTTCTGGACTCAGGCCCAGACATGGCAATATATCCCGATCGATGTTACACATGGCTACACCACTAATAGGAGCAGGAAGGTTGTGGTGTAAATGAGGAGTTGAAATAGATGACAAAAAGGAGGGAGGGAAGGTACTGACATTCGGGTGGGCAGGAAGCCCACTGATCCTCCCTGAGGTTCGACACTCAGGTCAGACAAAGCAACACGTGGTTTGCCTGCAGATGCTGAAAGCAGCATAAAAGCTCTGTTTGGTTCAAAGCCAGTGATAGAGAGGCCTAATTGCTCTTTCATTATGAGTCATGCTATAGAGTATTCATGTGCAATTAGTGACTGACTCGATGAATGTGCTTGTGTGCGTACAAGGCCCATATTGTAGGCATGCATGTGAGCAGACCAGCTCCCGAGACTGAACTATGATGTGTTTCCTTGATTGTATCCCCTGGCAGATAACACTGCTGTGTGATTTGGGGCACAGGGGTTAGAGTGTCTGAGTCAGCTCCAGCTTTGGTCTGGGAACAGCTAGTCTCCCACTCGTTTGAAATCACAGCAACGTACAGTCCATCTTGAGAATCAAACTACCACAGGCATCTTCTAGCACAGTGATGGCTGAGACTTTATCTGCAGCACTGAGATACAGAGGTTGGCCGGTGCGTTTCGTTTCATCTAAGACTCCGTCAGCGTGATCAATTTTCACTTTGTAACAATTTTTTTAAAACGTATATTTAAATCCTCAAAGTTACCCAATTGTCTAAAAAATCATAAAGAACATTTCTCTGATAATGTGTCCAGGGTGTATTCACTCATTAAACATGCCTCACTCTGTTGATGTTATGCACATATATTATTGCTTTGCGCATACATATTTTGCTCTGACATTTTCTGGGGTCACAATCTAAGAAGTGCTATTGTTTGGTGAGAGCAAAAAACAAAAGTATGCAAGGCTAGTGGGAAGCTACTGTCAGTTGATCCAGATGACATACATATTACTAAATTATAATAGAAGATAACAATAAGTTTTATCACACAGCAATATTAAGGTAAGTATACTAATATACAATATATACTGAGCTGATTCAGGGCTTAGAACAGTAACAAGAATATGTGTAATTGCAGCATTCATGTTGTGTATGGGCGCTGAGTAGGTCAAATGAGGAGGTTAAGTAAATAAATGCCACTGATGGCTGAGCACAGCTGACTGACTGCTGGAAATAACATGAAATTTAGTAAGCAAGGATTTGTTTTCTCTTAGTGAATAATATCTGATTATTTTTCCTCCGGAGTGTCTTGTTTTGCTTCATTTGCTTTGTTATTGTATTTCACATTGTTGCTGGACTGTGTGAAACAACTCCATGCTGGCCTGCTAGAAATGTTGTTTTGTTTCCTCAAAACATAAAAATATAGTAATGAATCTGTGTTTCTTAGTGAGGTTCACCTGGACTAAATTTACTATTGTTAAACCAACACTGAATTATTTATTTTATTCGTGTTTCTCTATTTATGGGCAGTGCAAAAAGCATTATATTTTAATAAAGCAAATGTGTTTGCAAACAGTTGCCTTTCCAGCAGACACAGGGCAACATTAGTATTCATTTAAAGTCATATTTCAGATGAGCTGATGAAAATAAGTCCATTATTCATTCTCCTCGTAGCTCTAACTTTGGTCTCCACCCATTCCTAAGAAAGCTGCCTGGCTCTCTAGCTGCTAAATGTTCCATTATATTCAGATGGCAGCTGTGTCTGTCTGCTGTTTAGTGCTGGGCAGGTAGCGTACAGTTGGTTTATTGGAGTATTTTCACTGAAAACAGCTGCCAGCTGTGGGAGAGAGACTGTCCTCTTAAAAAGAACAACAGCATCAGTCGTTTCAGCAAGTGCCCCAAAATAATATGTGTTTACAAAGTGTCAAAGCCCTCTAGCAGCTGAAGTAATTATGACAGGAGGAAAGGGGGAAGTCAACAATTTCCTAGAGTGACAGACGTACTGGAGTGACAGTTAGGCTGGACGGATGTGTCAACAAAACACTGGACTTTAATGACAGACAGCAGCTTATTTCCCATTTTCGGGATCAGGAAATGTTATTCTAGAGAGCGTGGGGAAAATACAAAAGATTTATCGTATCATTTAATTTGGAGGTTGTTGAGAACAGTGAGATTGAACAAAAAATAAACTAAAATAAAATAAAGTTGCAGTTTATAAAACTAAAACAATGGTCAGGAAGAAAAAAGAAAAGAAAGAAAAAAAATGCAGAGTTGGGTTAAAGTGGTGTCATTACGAATGAGCTCTTTTAACTAGTCATTTTCATCCATTGTTATTAAAAATAAAATATTTATTAAGGCAGCTTTAAAATGGACAGCACAAAAACACACTTTACCATCCTTAACCTAAGAAACAGATGTATAGTTTTCTTTCTTTTTTAAGTAGGAGCTCCAATGTGCCTTCAAACGAAAAAAAAAATCTGTCATAATTTAGACTTAGCCAGAGTTTAACCACACACTGATTTCATTGTTTTTCAGTCTTTCTCAAACTTGCTCTGTGGTTTGCCTGCTGCCAGTGTTCTTGTTTCAGGTTACTCTTTAAGCCAGCCATTCTGTCATCTAGCTTTACTGCATTGTCATCAACTCCCCACTTAAATATTGTTTAGAACTGACAGCCAGAGGAGGGAAAATTAAGCTCTTTGTGTGAAATAAAATCCACATACGTTGCCTGTAATGAATAAAGGCATACTGACTGCCACTTGCTTTATTCCTCATAAATGGAGCTCCAATTAAAAGCAGGAAGCTTTGTCTTGCTGGAAAGAAGAAACCAGGCTCATTTACAGCACCAATTCCAGTATCTTGAAAAGTCATGACAGATAAGGAACATAGCATTATTGTACAACATCCACCCAGTGATTGGAGAGAGACTCTGGGACAGCAAAAACAGTTCCTGACATAGAATTGATGAATATTTTCCATGCACAAAAGCAATTTACAGAGGTCTGAAACAACATAATGCCCTTAGCTTACAGTGCATTTTTGTGCTAAGTCCCTAAAGGCTCTATTTTCTTAGTCATGTGGGATTTAACTGTACTGTGTTCACATTGATGAAAGAAAGAACTTTTGGGTTCTGGTTGTTTTGGAGGACGGGATTTATTTCTTTTCACCCTGATCAAGCTTGCATATGGGCAAGTACTACTGCATGTCTGATATTAAAATCACTCAACAGGGAGCTGTTTCTGTGTGATTTTAATTGACACTACAAGTGAACAAGAGAACGTAGAAGAGTACAGGAGGTACAAGAGTTCGACTCTAACTAAATCCCCTGTGAAGTAACACATTCCAGTGAAGTAAATGAGAGTTCATATAACTCAATGTATTCTCATTAGTGTACACTACATGTGTGATATGTGTACTGTACTTCCTGTCTCCAGGTGCTGTCTGACTACAGGAGCCAGGCCAGGCTGAAAGAACAGAGTTGAATGGCCTTTCTCCTGCCGTTAACACTGCTTGTCAGCCAGCATTACTGTGCATATGGTCAGTGTGTTCCCAGGCGGCCGGGCCGCACACAGACTTGCGGCACTTAAAGCTGCCATCTTCGCCTACGCAGACAAGGCTGGAGAAGCACATGTGTATACGCAGACTGTCTCCTCTTCGTCCGTCTGCCCTACATCCCATGATTCCAGTTGACAGCAGCAGACGTGTCACAGCTGGCTCTGAGACCAAAGTTGAACAAAGGCAGGTTAAGCCAAGTAGGTCACATGTCTTCTTGAAGGCTTCGATCCCTTTTTCCCCTCAAGGGGATCTTAAGAATTCTGTCTGATTGAGTTAAATTTCCAGTTTCATTTTGTGTTATGGCCCATTTACTACCTGTTAATATATTTTATATAAGGACACAATATATAGTATACACAGACATTACATCTATCACATCAGTCTTTATGTTTCCAGAGAAATTTGTGAATTCAATAAAACTGCCTATAAATGCTAAGATTTGTGCATATTTCAAGATGTTTTATGTCATCATGTCATTTATGTCATATGCATATAGCATACGCACCCAGCCCTGACAGACAAGACACCAAAAACTATCGCAGTTGCCGTTTCTCAGACAAGGACACACCGTCTCCCATATGACGTTACTTTACAAACAAACAATTTCGTTTTCTTCACAGGGAAAAAGAACTGGAGCAGACTGATCTGATCAGTGATTGAATAAGCAACCAGAAGAACACATCAACAGGTAAGGACATTTTATTAAAAAGCACGGTCCTTACATCATATGAGCAACAAAACAATGAAAGCACTTTGTCTTCAGTGTCCCCTCAGTCACATAACAAATAGTCTTTCTCTTCAAGGAAACCATTAAAAAGGTTTCTCTGGCTAATGGTGATGCACCTGAGTATTAGTGTTCGCAGAGACCTTTCAGTTCTGTTCTGCATAAGGCTCTTCATTTTGCAGTTGTTGTTCTGATGAAACAATATGTTCATAATTTAGGTTTTTACCAATAAACAGACCATTTTCCCTAATATATGAGTTGAAGCTGAGCATCATGAATTTTACAATGTAACAGCAAATAAACAAAGTAAAGAATAGAACAAAAAATACAAATCATATATTTAACAACTGTCACTTTGAGGCAACTCCTGTGCCTCTTTCTATGGTTTTGCATCAAATATGCATATGCCATATTAAATCAAAAAATGGAGCAGCTGAACAAAAATATATATATATATATAATGGTATTTCACAGTTTTGTTCAAAAGTGCAACATATTCTTTGCATGAACGACCACTCTGCCATTAAACCTGCAATGAATTCTGTCTCGACCGCTGCACAAGGTGTGAGCTCTGGGAGTTGGAGTTGTTGGACTGCAAGGCAGTGTCAGATAACAAGTGTCAAGAGGAAATGACAAGAGGGGGCTTCAGATATGGACAGGGGGCCTTATCCTAACTGGAATCTATGTTGAACCAAGCATCCCCAACCTCAACACTGATATGGACAGTTTTTTTTACAAGGGAGGGAGAGGGGGAGAACAGTACTGGATGACTTTTGTATCATCCGGTAAGGGATAGGAGGCACAGAGTACATGTGCTGATGGGAAAAAAGACATTTTCCGGATTGAGAAATTGTTGTGTACTTTTACAAAATCTAGACAGTTTGTTTAAAACACTACAACTACATAGCTTGTGAAACTTTGACAAAAAATATTTTCAGTCTATTTTTTTTTCCACAGGTCACATTCAAAAGCTTTGGAATGTCCTCAGCTCTCCTGACCAGTTTCAAAAGGTTCTGCTGCAGATAAGGTATGACTTCTCACAAAGAGTGACACTAAAAAAAAACTTTCCTTGTCTCTTTCCACGTCCTTCTGAATCTCTCTTTCCTACCCACTCATACACAAATACACTGACTTGTACACAGGAGCTTCTGAATCTTTAATAGCAGGAACATCTGTGGCCCCTTCCACAGTGTATCAACCTCTCCCACTGGTGGCTTCATCCTGCTTGTGAGAGCCCAGGCTCTGTTCAGAACCTCCCAAGTTTAGTTTAAAAGGCTTGAGACATCCAGTACTATACACATTCAGTGAGTCTCAGCATCTTCGAGAGGGATCTGGTTAAAGGGTCCCCCAGATTTTCTGTTTTTTTGGGGGGAGAAGGGGAACAGGTTAGAAAAAAACAGCTATGTATAGAAAAAAAAGAAAAGGCTGTCATCTACTACGATTTGTTTGATTTTCAATTAACTGCTCAGTTGCTTGTGGGTGTCCCTAGAGCTGAAATAAGTTGATAAATTGAATAGTGGATTTATTGAAAAATAATCAGCTATTTCAGTTATTGAGTTTGCATTCAAGTGAGATTTCAAGCAAAAATCAAGCATGAAGTGTCCTAGTTACCATCATGTATTTACTCATTGTCCTCATCTTGTCACAGAATTTCTGCTACTCTGCAGATTCTCCACAACTTTCTCCTCACGCATCTGCCAAGAAAAAACAAGTACCCAGTGGCTCTCACCATCCTGAGGGAAAAAAATAAATAAATAAGGAGACCTCACCATCCTAAAAAAAAAGCAAAAAAAACACTGCACTCATTGCGTTGCTTGTTTTTCTGCACTGGGCTGTAGCCAAGCCCCAAAGAACAGCTCTAGGCTGTGTGGCAATTTTGGCGTACTGGACAGAGCAAGATCTGCAGTTTGCATGGAAAAAGAGTTTACCATTATACTTATTACAAAAGAAAGTGCAATTAAATTAAGACCATTTCCTGACCATCACACACATTAAAACTTTACTCTTAAAATTGTCATAAACTGAGCAATTTCATCCAATTTTAAAGCCAGCGAGTTGTATTACTTTCGTCATTTGTGTGTGGGCAGTTAACCAGGTGGACCCTTGTGTGCCTAGGAAAAGAAAAAAAAAAACCTCTTTCAACCATCTTGTGCTATACTCAATTCTTTTAATTCATCTATGTTTTCAGCACCTGATAATTCCTTGTGCGTCTTTTCTTCTGGAATCTTATGTCTTTGCATTACAAATCATCCAGAAAAAAAACTCACAAAAATAGGTCTGGACATGCTGCATTGCAGTTTATAAATTCCACCAGTCCACTTCTCTTCTGTCTGGTCATTTTACAGACGTGGCAGAGAGGCAGCGTGTGCTTTTGAGAAGACTTCACAAGTGACTTTATCTGTGTTTGCTCAGGCCCTTTATTCGACAGACTCATGGACAAATGCCTCTCTCTCTCTCTCTCCCTCTGTCACACACATACACCCCTACTTACTGTAATAACAGAGGATTTTGTGTGACTTTATGAAATTATATATGAAAAATGTCAGTGTTCCAGATGAGCGATGAGAAGCGCTAAGAAGAAATCACAGGAATGGTATGTACATGGCATGTACTACATGTATAGTTTGGTTGCACTCGTACTGTTAAAACGTCTTTGTCTACTGTCAGTGACCCTGAAACACTTACTCTTTTTGTAGGTTTGTAGAGAAAAAAGTGAAAAATTAAAAAAACTAGAAGTGGA
This sequence comes from Lates japonicus, assembly GCA_033238685.1. Lineage (NCBI taxonomy): Eukaryota > Metazoa > Chordata > Actinopteri > Centropomidae > Lates > Lates japonicus. Next base: position 13,089,709 of record BRZM01000003.1, read on the forward strand.
ACATTTTGATATAGGTCAAAGTGAAATATCTGTCACTGACTGAAAGCAGAATAAATGCTGTATATGCACAGTCAGTCAGTCATTACACATAAAGAACGCAGAGGTCATCTGCACTCTGTTCTCACATCTTCAGTTGCATGGTGCAGGAATGGTGTTGGAGGGCTGTGGATATAATTGCGATGTGAAAGGTTGGGTATTTTTGTTGACAAGCCTGTTTTGTGTTAAGACCTCTGCGGATGTTATTAGTGTTATTTGGCAAGGTCGCTTATTTGATTCTGCCCATGTACTGTACTGTACATCAGCTATTTCAGTCAGTCATCAGGATGGGGAAATTATTCACTGGTGAACAGTAATAAAACAGGCACAGAACATTAAAGTTGATTCACACAGTATAGAAAAACTCTCTTGCTTTGCATGGGCTTTTATGTACTGAAAACATTAATCAGTACTCTGTCAGGAAACTCCTCAGATGGCTCCAGTTCATAGTAAAGACTGATGTTGCTGCTGTTATATTGCCCTTGTAATAGTGATGCCAAGTGAGCTTGTCAGTTACAACGAGACACGTCCAACATCAATCTGGAGACTCAGAAACATAAAACTTGAGTAAAGACTAGGAATACTGTACCTGCATGCACAAAGCTAAAATGTAACTGCAAATCTTTCCATCATATTTATTAATGACGTTCATACGTCATTCAGTTAGTCCTAATAATTACACATGTAACACCACTTGCTTTAGCTCTGAATAGATGTCAACACACTCATTTAACTTGGTTTGGATATAAATACCATCGGCAGAGGACAGAAATCAAGACTAGATATACAGACATTACACACCAGTATACAGTATATTTTGAGCCATGACATCTTATTGATTGATCACACGTGGTTAAGTCTAGTTTATGATGACAGTATGAAACCAATTTCCTCACACTGTAATCACTGTAATTAAAATATAGAAAAAAAGATGAGGCTAGTATAGTGTGCTTTGTATGATTGAAATTCCAAATAAAATATTACCTAAATTCTCTCTGAACGTTGTGTACAATGGCTTAAAACCAGCAGGCACTTTATTGATTTTACTAATGATTACGTTTATTATGTGGAATTCCTTTTGTTTATATTCAGCCAAGTATGGCTGCATTTTGATTTTAGAACTACAGCCTGATCTTTATGACTTCTTGTGTCTCTTAAGCTACTCGTGGGGTTTATTATGGCATTATTAGACACTGCTTTTTTCTAGTACCAACATGTTTTCAGGTCAAGTGGATCCATTCCCCGCTGGGAGCACTCCAAGCCAAGGTGGAATCTAAGCCCCCTATAATCTGCCATGTTATTGAATTAAAGGCTTATGCCTGCTCTTCACAAGTATGTCAATTATTCTCCTTTCAATGGTGCCCTCACTCATTTCTTTTTCAAATTAAAAAGGTAGATTCAGTGCTTAAAAAGAACAGAATGTGTGCATTGAGTGATGCACGGGAAGGAGAAAACTACAGGGAGATATTGATTTCTGTTTCTTTCACCAGACCTATACTGTATGAGTTAAATAATTCATTGTGTTTGTGCTGTTGTGGTAGAAGTTGCTGTGAGTGTGGTAGTGACACAACCTTTTCAGTGACGTTAACAAGAAAGGATATCCGCCTTTCTTCTGTTATTTTGTTTCTTATTATAGACTGCCTATCAGAACCATCAAAAGTTAAAATAAATAAAAAAAAACAGACAAGAAAGTCTGATCTCTTTAATGAGCACCAACGACACAATTATTTATACGAGTACAGTCTTTTGAAGATGCATTACAAAGTTGACATGGCTCCAGCTTTTGTGTCATTTGTAGTCCACCTTTGACTAAAGAGGCTATTTATACAATTTTACCAATTTTTAAATGAAATTGATTTTATCAACACAGTAGCATTTGTCAGTGGGTGCATGAGAAAGACAAGGAGAGAGACTTTCTATTCCTAGCACAATTTATGGAGGAATTTTTCTCTTGTATGATGTGAAAGGCAAAAAGGTCTTGGAACATGTTGTATAAAAATGATAAAAGATGTCCCATTTTGTTCAGTGTTTCCTAATAGATGAAATCAAGAGGAACAATCCAATTGAGGGGAACAAAGGGATTCATTTTTAATAATACGTTGCATGTATTTATTACCCATCAGGTTTAGGGCTTTCAGTAAAATGTAATTTTTAAACACTGACACGTGCAGTTTAATTTTTCAGTGTGAGCCTCTTCCACGCTGGAACTTGACATTAGTGTCAGACAGCTAACTGAAACTATCTGGTTAGAAACTGATGGCCGACTCCAAGTTAGGCATTTTTCAGTCCTGAATGACTTGTAATACCTTGTATGTGTGCAGCTTGATGCTGTGCTCTCATTAGAGCAGTCCACCTCAGACAGGTAACCCAGGAGGCATTCTGAGCACAGCTAGTTCAGAAAAGAGGGGAAGAAAGCAAATGAAGGCACCATGTGTTGTATAGCCTACTGTACTTCAACCGAGGTCAGGAAAGAAGTAATGGGGGCAACAAGTTTATTGGAGAGCAGAATGTCTCAGCTGTAAATAGGGCTAAGTAGTTAAGCGAGTTGGGTGAAAATGTACTGTGAAGCCTCATGGTTCAAGCTTTTATTGTTAAGAAAAAGGACAAAAATAAAATAGCAACATGAGTTCATGGCGAGCAGCGAGAACATGGGTCATTTTTTCCCTGACAAACACTGATCCTCCATAATTCACAGAAACAAATTTCACAGCAATACAATATAAGACAGAGCTTCACTGTCACCAAGACAGTGAAAACTGTGAGAGCTCTGAAATGTAACTGTACATTTGCAAAGTCTCTCAGAAAAGAACAAACTTCTTTCACTACAAATGATCGGAAAGCAGAACCTAGAGTGGAATATATTTATGGTAGCTGATCAAAAAACAAAAGGAAGCAAATAAAGTTTTGACTAGGGTATTAATTATATTGAATTACATTGACTTATAAGAGTCTGTGTAAGGTGGAGGAGTCATTAGTAGTGCACAGCCTGCTAAATAGTTCTCTGCAACTCTAACCAAAGGCACCAGGACTTAACGGACCAAAACTAGAATTTTAAAAAAGCTGACAGAATATTTGACATGCATTTATCAAGCGACCAGAAACACAACAGCAGCACTCAGTTGCTAATGTATCTGAATGTCTGCTGGATTTGTAAAATGATTTTTTTTTTTAATACATCAGCTATTGTGATGATATATCAGAATTTGGATAGTCTTTCTGCATCCCAGTGACACACTAAAGTCACATGTCATTGACTATTGGCACAGTTTTCTCCTTAGTGCAACTCACATTTTCCTTTTCCTAATGTAATTCCAGCACCACATGCAGGTGGAAGATTTATTTATTTTTTGCAAATGGGAGAAGTTGAGGCAGGAGTTCATGCAAAAAAGGTGGAGCTTTACCGACAAGAAAGAATAATCCATCCCAGTTCAACAAAAATAACTTCAAGCTTAAATAAAACCATCAAATAAAACCCATGGTGTCACAGCAAATTGCCACCTTCTCCCCTGCTACACACCACTGACTGCCACTTTATTTTCTCAGCCTCACCTGAACTGGAACCTACCATCTGCTCAACTAAGCACGGGGTGAAGTGAACAGGTGCAAACATTCCAAAAATACTAGGTAAACAGAATAACAATTTTAGCTACTTAGTTATTGCCGGCATCTTAAGTTAGTCATGAACACGCTCTAGCACGCAAATGAGCACATCAAACTTAATGGAACAGTTGCAGAACAGTTTTACCCTTCAGCCACTCGAGAGAGTCCAATCGCAGGGTGTGATCATGCACACCTGTTTTCAATTACACTGATCTGCAACAACAAAAACAAAAACTCAGACAGAACAGCGAAAAAACAGTCACAATCACCAAAGTAATCATTTAATAGTTCACCATTATTTTGAGCACAAATATATCTACGTAATTGAAACTAGCTTGTGTTCTTTTATTAATTTAACTGGAGTGAATTTAATTAATGATTTAACACTTAGAGACTGGACTGAAATTCATGTTTTAGCACATTAAAGAATTGGTAATGTTGGGGATCAGAGCTTAGTGAAAAGAGAGGGAAGCAGCCTTTTCACAGTCAGGTCTGGGTGTCACCACGATGCAAAGATGAATGTAGCTTTCAGTGGCTCAGCTTCATTGGTAGTCCCTCAGCTAAGTGATTTCCTGTCTTGTATTGATAGCAACGCAGGTGCTTTATCTCCTCCTCTTTCTTCTGTTGTATAATGGCTTAGATTATTAACAACTACATCAGACAAGCCCAGAGGTCTTCCGGGAACCTGTGCAGCCAGTTGGTATTCCTGGGAAAGTGTGCAGCCTATAAAACTACATCCTGCAACATCATGTTCATCCTGAGTTAGACTAGCACTAAGTCAAGACAAAGACATGAAGATGATTCAACTCCATCTGTTTCACACAACTATTTCATGCCCTCTGTTCTTGCTCACACCTCGTTTTAGAGAACGCTGTGTAACTGTTAAGTGATGAGAAGTAATCCCTGCTAATTATTTTGTCTCGAAAAATACTACACGAGTCCACAGGAAAACACTTACACCCAACCCACTATTGTGCAGTCTACACACACACACACACACGCAGATGTGGATGCCCATGCAAGGCTGCATTTCTGTGCATCATAGTGCTATTGATCTGTCATAAAGAGCCCATTAACCATTCTGCTGCAGACACACATACACAAACACACACCCATATTCACATGTACTGTATATATAATTGTTCCAGGGTTTCTGAATGGTTCCCTGGCAACACGCCATGTTTGATTTCTCCTTCAAAATCATCTTAGAATTATAGCTACATGGACATTATCATCCCCAAGGTCTGGGACGTAAAACTGTTAGTGAGCGTAAATAAAATACGAGTGCAATAATGCCATGTGTATCGCATGAGAGGGCATAGGATCTCTCAGTGCTTGTGTTTCCATCAGCAGGGCTGCAGCCTTGATTGATGAGGCGATTGAGGCTGAGGAATTTGCTACAAATCAGCAGTGTTGTTATGAAGTCTAGCTGGCTAGCCTGTGATGCTTGGATCTCCACGATGTCTCTACTGCTCTGCCAGGGGACAGAGTTTTCACAGCGATGCCTGACCTCTGTGCTCAAAGGACAGCAGAGAAATGTTTTTATTCTGACCACTAAGCCAGCTTGGTTAGTGAATAGGACTTCCTACTGCTTGTACACACATGCAGGCGCACACACACACACACATATATAACCCTTACCAGCGGTGCATCACCCTTCTCAGCCCAGCCTCTTTCAAGTCACGCAACTCAAGCACACAGGCGCACACCCATACTCACCCACAACCCCAGTCCTCCTGCTGCCAATAAAAATATGAAGAACGAAGACAGTGAGATGGAGCTTCCCGCTATGGCACAAGGGGAGTTTGGGTAATATTCAGACAGCTTTGCCTCAAGCAATGAAATCAAACAGAAGCTCCCTGCAGAGTTAGACGTCTGTTATTAAAGGCTGTTCTTTCACTGTCGGGGTCAGCACAGACCCTCTCATACCCATGCCCAGGAAAAAAAAAAAAAAAGAAAAACAAAAGCTCAGGTTGTGTGTGCTCATACAACACACTGTTGAAAGGTATCCTGTGAAATGTGTTGCTGCCCTTGGACAAGGTGAAATGATGTCTACATCGTTATGTTTTAGCACTAATCTTTTCTTATACACATACCGCCATGCTCTGTGAATGCAGGTAATCATGAAGAGTTCATCTCCAGGTGCTATGCAAAGCCAACCTCAAGCAAGTCCAGCTGCCTTTATATAGCACTTCGAAATACAATGACCTGAATGACTGAGAATCTTCACGGAAATTAAGAGTTAAATTCCCCTTTCAGATGAAAAGACAGACCTAGAGTAAACTTGTGTTTACAGTCAATACAACTGGGTCAACACATGCTACATGACCCAGTGCTTACAGTGCCTGAGTTTCTATAAAAAAGAACTGGATTTCCAAAGTATAGTCATAACCGTTAAGAGTTATTAAACATAATTGGTCACACTAGAGAAAAATGTATTGTTCTTTTATGCAGGTCTGGAAGATGTGATGTGTTTCACTGTATCTCAGGAAGGCTTTGATGGAATCCCTTCAAATTTGGCACAAACGTACACTTGGACTTGGACTCAAGGATAAACTGATTACATTTTGGTCGTCAAAGGTCAAGGTCACTGTGTCACCTCATGTTCTTGTGAATGCAAATATTAGGAACACCTAGAGGGACTTTCATTTCATCTGACACAAACGTTCACTCTGACTCAAGGATGAACTGATTATAATTTGGTTGTCGAAGCTCAAAGGTTGAGGTTCCTGTGACCATTTTGTGAGCAACATTACAGTTGTAACTGTGTTACTGCTGTATGTGTTCCTGGTGCTTTGTTTGTCCCTCTCCTCTCCTGTCTTCTCTGTAGCTCCACCCAGGTGCTACCTGATCAGTGATCAATGAGGTGCACCTGGCTGTGAATGAAGCAGTTAAAAGTTCCTGCGGCAGCATCTGAAGCGAGAGGCTTCTAGTGTGGGGACTGCTGCCTCTCAGCCTGGGGATTTATTTTATTTTGTGTTGCAGTTGTGTTTTGACTTTGCGTATGTCTTCCCCATTGATTTGGTTGTTTCTTAAGATGTTTTCTGTGGTTTATATTGGTCAGAGTGTTGCATGCCCCATAGGGCTGCCCAAGGGTAAGCATAACAACAGTTAGCTACTTAACATAAAGTACAGTGCAGCCTGAGCCCCACCTACTACTGTAAACTACTTACTACACGATCATTTTTGGCCTGAATCCCCCCCTCCTGATCAAAGTCAGCAAAGGCCCGATTATCTGATGGTTCTAAGATTATCTTGTTGCTCGGAAAATGACTGGGGCCGCCCCAATAAGTAGTAAACATGTTCAGTACTTACAATCTGACTGAAGATGGAAGCACAACAAACGAGACGTCATCATCCACCATGTTTGTTTACTCTAAAGTCTTGTTTGTCGTGAGTGAGCTCAGACTCTGGTTGTTGTTGGACAGAATCTGTTAGTGTATTATGTGCTGTGTTGGTCCTCTTATTGGACATCCCACACTAGAGAACAAAACTCTGAAGTCATTATTTGTCGTCATGTGTGTGGTCTGTCTCTCACTTTTTCTAAATTGGTGAATCTTTTAGTGTGTGCCAGGTTTAAGACATCTTCTGCTAATCCGAGCCCTAACATAAAAACTAAATAAGAGGTTGGGTTCTTTGTTTAGACCAGAGCAAGCAAAGTTTACGTCAGACGTGATCTCTTAAGTTTTAAATGTCAGTGTTGAGGTGTGTTGGGTGCACACCAACTGTTTATCTTAATGAACCTCACCAACTCCTTATATTTGCATAACAGCACTGGATGGAAACGTATTAGTTTACTTCTTCTCTTGCTGAATTTCTTGAAATTCAGTTAAAATGTTTATTACATTTGGATGGAAACCTGTGCACTGTAAAATCCACAGTGCCCACCTAGAATGGAAGGCTTGACATACATAGTAACAGTAACCAAGGGGAGTGGGCCTTGATGACGGGTCTACTGGTCTAGATGGGGAAAAGGGGAGTTGTTGTCCTTTTTCTACTCTTACCCCTCTAACCCCAGTGATTCAGGAAAACAAGGATTTTGTATCACATCTATCATTTCGATGCAGTGGGCATCTATGTAGGTGATGATAAACATCACACATTGCCTCTTCCCCACCCCTCTCCCCCCTCACCTATTTTTTTCAAACAGGGAAGGTTTTTGTCACCCTTTTAAGAGCATTTGAGCATCAGTCATTGACAGTATAATTATTTTAAAATCATTGTGTAGAAGGACAATACATAATATTTGTGTGTCATTCTTGCAGGGATATCATAGCCTAGTGTTACATATCATAATATAGTCACATTAAGTGGCCTATTAACCACTTCAAGCTGATTCTTATTATACACTGCTTGTCACTCGAACCCGTAAATGATCAATCACTGAACACTTTGGAAAAGATATAAATTCCCCTGTGAACAGCTGATGAACAGCCTCATCAGCTGTATAATGTATCTATTTTTAAGCTGATTGTTCAGTGGGATGCATATTTTAGCACAATCCCACGAGCATTAGAGAAAAGTGTGGCAATATTACTGAAATGACTTTGTGGCTCTGGATACTGCAAACAACAGAGACAGACATTTGTAATTTTGGTATTGAGCACCAATTCTGTGACTTGACTGGTTTAGTTGTACCAGCTGAAAAGTCTGTGGTGATTAAAAATATTCAATACACAGTCACTGTTATCTCTTATACCCTCTTTGTTAAGTGGGTGTAGCTCATCCTGCGTTTATGTTTGAATAACCGCACTTATTTCTTGTGCATTCAGTTTTTAATTCTCAGGTTTATTCATACATAACACATATCACTTTAACTTTATTGTGTATAAACGAAAATAAGTTGTGGTGTCCAATCAATGCCATAAAAATATTTTAGCATTACATTGTATTAGAATTTATGTAATGTGGGCTACACGCAACAATTTAGAACAAACAACACATATAATGATTTCAAATCTTGAAGCCAATGAAAACTCATAAAACCAATACAAAATCAAGTTATAACAATAATACAACCATTTATAACTTGTAGTTGTTTTCTTATGTTAGTCTGTATCAAATTAAAATTATACAAAGCTGGTTATACTGGGTTAGTGATTGTACCTTTAACAATAAAATAATATGATATATTAAAATAATATCGTCACAAGGCACTGCTATTATTGCAACAGCATGTTCTCAAATAATTATGCAAGCTAGGTTCATCCATTCCTCTATCCATATAGCAGCTACATATTCCAGTCAAGTTGCCAATAGCCACAAAGTAAACTTTTGAGTCAATTCATCTTTCCCTCCGCAACTTCTCTGTAGCTACACTTAGGGGATCCCCAGGTGCTTCCATGGCAGCTGGGAGATGTAATCCCTTTAGTGTGTCCTCGCTTTACCCTTAAGTCCCCTCCCATTCAGGCATACCTAGAACACTTTCAAAAGGAGGCCACTGAGGTGACACAGAAGTGCAGAACTACACGGTTTGCACAAACACATGGAAAAGGTGTTTTTAACCAGCAGCATCCAGGATGTGTTTTGAGCTGAATGTTGCATGAAATGAATGGCAGCGAGCGAGGACAGGCAGTCAGCATCAGTCATGGTGATGATACAAAGAAAAGTGGCATCTCATAAAGGTTAGATTGCAACATGAGCAATGTGAGCCTCATGAAGAGGTCAAAGCTGTCAGGTGTGCAGCTTAGAAAAATGAAATACAGAGGGTTTTCATACCAATTTCCTCCTCAAGTAAATTGAGGGTAAGTGTCTCAACAATAGATAGCATTTATTAAATTATTAAAATGTCACCTCCTGTAGAAATAATGTTGCCTTAGTATATATATATTTTTTTAATCATTTTTATAGTCTTTTATAGTTGGCTTCTATAGGTCTGCTTGGTTTGGTGTAGAGTTGCCTTGTTTTTTGTGTCAGTTGACACATGGGTCAGTGTTGCTTTAGCTATAGTTAAAGCCAAGAAAATAATGAAACAGACTCCTCAAATATTGATGGCTAAGGTACTGCATACACTGACATACAAAAGCATAGCCATAGGTATATTAGTGAAGCAAGCGTGTTTGCCTTAAGGCAGATATCCTCAAGATATGTTCTGGATCCAATTTTGAAGCATGTATGCCACAAAGAAGACTGGGAATTTTTAAAATGAAACAATACAAAAACAAAATGAAAATAGTTATTTAGTCTTCTGTGTCCAGATATACTTATAAACTGTTGTGAGAACTGGCCAAGTTCCATACAAGAAGTTTAACTTTCATCATTTTCTCATTCTGATTTATTTTCAAAGCTTGCTGGCATCCTGGAGATTTGAAAATGTATTATACTATTTTGACATGGTTATGGATTAATTCTGCCAGAAATAAGAAATATTAGGCTCTTTTTATGTGCACTTTGGTACTCTGGCTTAGATTGCACAGCAGTTAAGTTTATCTGGCTTGTATGCTCTGCACCTATAAAAGAATGCACTAAGTGACCATTTTATTGTGCTTGGCCAGTTTGAAAAATGGGAGACCACTTAGAATTCTCAACAAAAAACCCACTTTGAGGTAAATGAATGGCTCCCATATAAATAAGGTAAATGGCAAAATACAGTGGAGTAAAACAAAAACTGAAGTGTGATTATTTCTGCTCTGTTGCATCTGTGCTTTAAGCCCTGGTGATTAAATCCACAACCTGATGTGACAAGACCACCTCAGAACTGCAACAATCACTTCTGACTCAGTGGAGACACTTTCAAGTATGAGTGTGAAACAACTGTTTCAATTTTTGCATGCAAAATTGACATGGCACCCAGATAGCAAGAAGAATTGTCTCAGTTCCTGTTTAAGTGTTGGCACGGTTGGAAATAAACACAGAAAATCACCTCAGCCAAAGTCTCGACAATGCTGTTGTATCCCACTGAAGCCGAACACTGTGCCCGGAGTCGGCCTTTTTCTAAACTTGATTATTTTGGCCAGAAGTACAGATGCCGGAATCAGGCCAACCATGGCAGAGATACAGCAGGTATGCTTGGCAGGGCAGTTGCCAAGGTATTTTGTTGTTTTCTGCCACAAAATACAGTATTCTCTGACAGAGTGCAGATGCTGCAGTCAGGCCAGCTGTGGAGATGATGCAACAGCTTGCTGTTGGTGATGTAGCCACTGGTTTAAAAATGACTTAAAGTTTAGCACAGGTTTTTCAGTAGTTTGACCTGGGTACAATATTTTTGCTAACACATACTCACTCTGTCCCTCTTGAAAAGTGGCGTTGACTCAAACAGTTGTTTTATAGTGAAACAACTGGTAAAACGTTGTAACAGAATTCAGACCTCAAACTGAAAAAAATAACAGAGAAGAAAAACAGAGCTCCGCTCTTCAAACACCTGCATCTGTACTACCAAGATAGAGACAGAGGCAGCCAGGGCACTAAACAGCCTCCACCATGGTCAGCCATCCACAGTCATTCACCATAGTCAGTGCATGTGCAGTGTATGGGCATGGCTTGTTAAATACTGTACCTCTGTGTGTACAATATTGAACATCCCTCATCTCCTTTTCTGTGATTTTCCAACAGAGGCAGGAGAGCTAAGATTAAAAAAAATCTTCAAAAGAATTTAATAATATGTGATGCTGCAGGGTTCTCAGTCTTCATATAACTTCCACATCTTCTGCTTCTAAAGCTCAAAATGGGTTGTTAAATGTGTGTGAATACTATGAGCATAATTTGCAATAGCCCAAGCTCTTTGACACACCACACACTTCACCTTGTGCATCAGTATTAAGGTGGTATTGTATGCGGTCTTACCACAGCAGGAAAGGCTTTTAAAATATTTGTGGCATTAATTGTTTCTGGAGAGTGTGTATGTGTGTGTGTACTAGTGTTCACACAAGCCTGTAAGCTCACCTGCTGTTTCATTGTTTCTGTGCATTAACCTGAATATTTTTCACTGAACACCAAATGAAAAATATGTTGTTGGTTTCTGCCTCTGTTTGTCATTGGATTAAGTGACTTAAGAGACAGACACCAAAAAAAAAAAAAAAAGTAGCAACTGTATTTTAAGCAGACAGAATTTACACCACAGAATTTTTTTGGCCACCAGTCAAAGATAACAGCTGTACACTTTGCAGGTTCAGTGAACTCTACCAGCCCCTGGCAGCCAGTTATTCCCGTGGGAGAGGATCATAATTAGAAACGTACTGGGTCATCTTAAGAAAGGAGCCTGCCTTTAGAAGGACGGAAGGAAGGATGGAAGGAAGAAGAAATGAAAGATGTTTAGCAAGACAAGGTGGTGACAAAGAGGTATATGGAAAGGAGAAAAAATTAAAGGGCTTGTGAGAGGGGCTAGTAAAAATGAACAAATGTCAACATGCCTCCAGCACTACATTTTTTTTTTTACCCCTACCAACGAGAGTTTCATGGTTGTCTTAACAACATTGATGCTCTGAGTGACAGAGATAACCCTAGAGGTCTCAAAATCAAGACAGCCCCACAGGGATGTATTCTTTACTGTAGGGAGACAGTTAGAGAAATATGCAGACATGCATGCACTGCCCTTATCAGTTTCCATTGTTTGATTGTTCTCTCATGAAGAACTATGACTTGTAGCCTTGGGGCACAAGGACAGTTACAATTTAACAATAAGTGTCACTCTTTCTCTCTCTCATCTTCACCCCCTGTCATTTCTTTGGTGTTTTCATCATGGCCTCAGGTGATATAGCAGAGTGACCCATTAGAAAGTCACTTTACCCGCCAAAGTTATAGCTTAACTTGCATCAGTAACTCAGAATGCCGGGGGCAGTTGCCACTTGTCTTTTTCTTCAAGAGCCAGATACATGCAGGCTACAGCAGGGAATTTGGACAGGTTGGTGTAGTTTTCACCAATTGTAACAATTAGAATTGTAATCCAGTTTGATATGTCGTATGAATGGAGACAAAACAAGATAAAAGCACTGACCTGGTTGTTCTGAAATACTACAAAATTGGCATACAATTTAAAACTGCTTCAGTCAATGTTTTATATTAACAATGGATCAAATATGTGTAATGTAAAAGGTGTTGCTCATATAATGACAAACCTAAAGTGAGCTATCACTGTACTCTGCGGTTTCCCTCAGCTCTACAGTTTTTTTTAGTTAAAAAAAAAAAACTTATTTCAGGTCATTGTTGCTGCTCTGATCTGCATTATTTCAAGCCATAGCAGACAGCTGTTTTGTTTTTTAAAGTATATTATTTGCCTAGCACCAAACGGCAGGCAGATAAAGTTAGTGACTAGCTGTTGAACATAGTGGAGCATTTAGCAGTCATAAAGAGTCACATGGAGTTGGTAGAGACCAAAATAGAGCTATAAGGAGAGTGAAAATATGCTAGGTAGCCACAAACACAACTCTGCTGATGTGGTATGTTTAAAGCTTCATCACAACCCCTAAATTGCCAAAAAAAAAAGTTACTTCAGATTTAACATCATAAAGGATTTACAGTATTTTGTGCTTTGATGCGCGTTAAGTTTTACCACATGCATCGAAAAGTTTCCAGCTGGCCTGTGCTGTTTCTACTGCTCTGAGTTACTGCTACATTGGATGTAGCAATCCTGACATCTGTGTTAAATGTATTCTGCATACAAAGCTCCACACTCACAGAAAGTATGTTGCAATTTGATATGATAGATAATCAAAGACACTTGTCAGTGATGCAAGACACTTAAAAGTAGGCCCAAACAATTACCCAGCTGAAGAGACACAGTGCAGCTGCCTTCCTTCTAGAGTAATAACATCTCTGATTCTGATGCTTGTGCCACCTGCAGGTAATGCAGCTGAATGTCCAGTCAGGATATATGGTCACAGTCTGGAAGATACCTTCACAATGTGTGAACAATTATCCTTCGTTAACATCTTTTGGTATGCGTATTAGTCTCTGTGCCAAATGCAGTATATTAGCTTGAGTGTAGTGAAGTTCCCCGATGTATCGTAAATAATGCAGAGGCATTTCCTTTGCTGCAGAACCATGGTTTGAACAGAAAATGCTGTCTGATTAGATCTTTCGCTTGTCCCCGTGGTAACAAGAAGCAGGGCAAAGGTCTATGTGTGTAATAATTATGTGATTCTCTATTGATTCCCTTATGGAAATTCTCTTTTTGCTTACCCTTGTCTGTGAGCAAGTCAGACTGCTGGGTCAGCTAGAGAAGTGCACTCCTGAGGCTGGTGGAGACATAGTGTTTTGCTCAAGGATACTTCAGCAGGACAAATGCTTGTCATCGCTTAGACTTAAACTCAACCCCTCCAGCTGAGGGAAGATGTCCTGTCTCACCTCAACCCCCGATGCCCTGTGTGCATGTGCATGTGAGTGCAGTATATTTCATCCTTTAGTGATGTTGGTCATATGTGCTGATGCTCTAAAGCATTATAAAAGCATTGTCTGGCATGAGCCTAAATAAAAAGAAAGTTATAATGTTTAGATGAGATTCTGTGATCTAGTATCAGAAACCAATCATAGATGCAGTTGATGGATGTAGTTTGAGGGTAATAGAAGATGAACAGTGTTCCTTGGATGGCTTTAGGATTATTTTATTTCCTTTAAAAAGCTAAGTCATGTGTGGTATGGGCATGCAAAAATACCATCTACAGATCTGACATTTTGATTTGTGGTGCTGTTTTGTGGTAAAATTGTGAAAGATTATGTTAAAGAATTTGTCTCAATATTGATTCTCATATTTTTTCTCAACAACATGGTCGGCACTTCAGTCAGCACTTGAGTACATCATCAGTGTCAGTGTGACCATCTGTACTAATATCTCGTAACAACTCAAAAAATTATATTCTGAGTCAGACTCACATACTCATATTAGCCCATATGCATCGAAAGTCCACTCATCATGTTTGGACACCTCTGTCTCTGTCTATCCCCTCCTCCCTAACACACAGACACAAAATTGACTGTCTGCCACTAATGGTTTTGCCTCATTGACAGATAATACTGTGGCAGCGGGATGTAGTTTTTATATCTGTCTGGGTAGGAGACATCAGTGGAGACACAGTGCTGCAGTCACAGCTGCAGGTAAATTGGTAATTAGTAATCTTGTCTATTTATCCTCCCTGCAGTGAGGCTGGAGTCTCTCTCCTGGTGATTATGTACGCCAGCAGCATGCTCCCTGAGCCTCCAGTCCTGAGTTGTTGTCTAGTAGAGTGGCAAGAGCCTGGGCTGTGCTGTTTATATTTAATAAAATCACTGATGTACGCAAACTATTCCCCTGTGGGTGCATGTCCTTATGGCTCCTGAAGACATCGGACCCTGTTACTGCTTACTGAAGGTACATCTCATTTCATTTCATGTCCCTTCACTCCCCTGTCCTCCTATGACCCTTGGAAATTGATTGGGTCCGCCATCACAAATGACATTTCAATTCCCTTAATTCTGCTCAGAGGAGCGAGGAGAGCACAGACTTGAGTAGAGGAAAAGGATCACCCTAAGTGGAAACCTTTATCAGATGGACACACCCTTCATTGGAAATGTATTAATGATTGGTTAGAGTAAGTGATCTGATATAGCAGGCTGCACTGAAACCGCATTGCCACAGAACTGCTGTTGCGTACAGTATGCCTAACTACACACACACACACACACACACACACACATCACACACACACACACACACACACACATATATATATATATATATATATATATACATATATGCAGTATGTGTGTGTGTGTGTGTATGTGTGTATGAACAATTATAGACCCATAAGACTAACCTTCACAATCTTTTGGTGTTTTTTTCATCACAGAGGGCTTCTTCTTTCTTATTTTCTCATTTCTCATTTCAGTGTGTGTCTCGGCTCATTATCAGGGAGAAAGGAAGAGTCCATCCCCTTATCCCCTATAGGGAGACAGATATTAAAACAGATACAACATTTTCATCTCATAATACTCTCTAGTTTAAATAAGAAATTTTAAACACACCCAACCACCACTTTATGTGAACAATGAATTTATTTTTTGACTTTGTTCTACAGTATAAACACTGTTATCACTGCATCCTGTGTTATTGAGCTCTACCAACAAAAGCCATTGTACTCAAACTTCAATAAAACATGTCTATTGGACAGGTTCATTGATGAACAGCTGGCGCCTGGTGTAAAATGATGTTTTTTTTAATATGCCTGGGCATACAAAATACACTTACAAATTCAACTGGGGCTTGGGGTTTGACTGTAAATGCAGGTTTATTATACATGTGTTATCCAGCAGTGCAGTTGTAGTTTGTGATGCAGAAAAAAAACAAACTTAAACACAATTTGGAAAATGAAATTTCAAAAGGTTCAGTTTTCTTTATGATATATTACAGAGAGAGGGGGACTTTATTGTGATTCTCCACTTTTATAAATACCGCTATGTAACTAGAGGACATCAACATCAATAAAAAAATTATAATAAAAAGCACTAACAGTGGCAAGTGAGCACCCACACTGTTTGGATTGTAAATAACATTGTCTGCAAATACAAACTCCAAGGCAACAAAAGATGCTGCAGATCAGTTAAAAACCCTAACAGGTGTTCCAGCTGTGAAGCCATCATCATTGTTTCAGTTGATGCTGATGTTGCCAGTAGGGGTAAGTATTGCAGCACTTGCAATTTTATACTGTAATTATGATAAACGTATAATGAGAAATTATATATGGAAATATATGTGGAAAATATGTTTAAACACAACCAATTTGCAACAGCAGCTATGTTTTGAGGGGAAAATAATGCCAGCTGGATTATGCTGGAAATGTTTAGTAGTAATCTGGCGAGTCAAAAATGATTGAAATATTTGATCTTGCAGTACAATATTCACTCTCAGTGCCTAGAGCATTATTAAACTTTTTTATGGTTGTGTTAAGCTTAAGAAAAAGATCATGATCTTGGTTTGATACAGAAAAAAATCTGCATTGACCTGACACACATGACTTAATGCCTTCAGTAAAATGTACACATAATTTCGAGGACATATGGTTGTATAATGATGAAAAAATTCCTTTAAATTGAACATTTGCAGACAGATTATATGATTAACATTGCTTCCTTGCTTTTGGTGTCTCTAAGACCTGAAGTCAGTTCATGTTTCTTTTATGTTAACTTCGTAGTGATTTAATTTGGTTCAGACAAAACAATATCGCCTGATCATCTTCCAGTCATCTTTGGTTCAAATATTTTCAATGGTATGTTTTGATCACCTTAAAATCTAATAAAAACTCTTACAATATATTTCATTTGATTGCTTAAGCCAATACAACATGCTCACCGTAATACTTGTCAAGCTACATGATCCCAAAATTATTAAACCAGAAGAAGCAGTCCAGAACAATTCAGTCTCTCATTTGCATCAAAGGGCGAAGAACCCCACTTTTGCAAATTGCTCCTAAGAGAGTGGAGTCAGTTGCTGAATAGGGATCGGCCTTTGATTACAATCCCTTCAAGATCCATTAGACACTGAACATAGTCGCTTCCTTTCGTTTCCCTGCCCCCACATATTGACGTCTACATGTGTCTCCCCTCAGGTGTCACTCTCTGGGGTAACATACATAACTCCTCCCATGGCTCAGGACGAATCTCTCATCTGTGGCCTCACACTAAAGTAGGGAGTGCTGAAGCAATCCATAAGAGATCAAAGAGGATCACCAATTTAGGTGGAAAATCACATTTTACACAGTTTAAACGGGATCGATGGAGAGACTGTGAATGTTAAATGATTTCAGTCTAAATGGTTTAGCAGGGAGTTAACACATCATCTATGTAGTTGAGATTGACTGGTTCAGGTGTTGCTGATGTCTTAATCAAAACACATAGTACACTTTCCTTCTCCAGTTCAGTGCATTGTTTGTGGTCAGGGCAGGCCTGTGATTCTGAGAGTAAGCAGTTTATGCTCAATTTACATTACAAAAGTTCTAATTAAAAGCAGAATGCAAATATATTCATAATTGTGTTGCTGTCTTATCTGTTTCATGGCTGGTGTTGCTTTAAAGCAGGCAGGGGGAAAATTACCCTGAGAATTGAGAAAGAGATGAGAGAGAGAGGACAGCAGGGAGAGAGGAGGAGGAAAAAGAGAAAGAAAAACCCTACACTGTGATCTAATTAGCTGTCTCCGACAGATGACACTGTATTCTGACTTGCTCCCTGTCACAGCATCAATTAACTGACCGGAACAATCTTTACGAAGGCTTCAGCGCCCCCCATCACACACACACACACACACACACACACACACACACACACACACACACACACAATAAATCAGAAGATGAGAGAGGTCATTCTAAAACATACCAGTTCAACACTGTTCGCAGTTTGGCAACACTATATGCCACAATATTGATAATGATTCACTTATTCACACCCTCTGAGATTTTGATTGAACCAAGCTGACGGCTCTAAGAGTCAGAGGCGTTGATTAACTCCAGTGTTACAAAAACAACAAACTGGACATGCTACAACATTATGCATACATGATTGTGTTAATGCTGTTTTATAAGTCTACACTGACATGGGGACATGATTGCCTGTTTAATTCATAACGTTTTATTGAAAGTCCAAATTGTGCCTTGAGTAGATCTAAATATAAAATTTAAATATAAAATGCCCAAATATGAAAAGAAAATGTTAAAAGCTGTTTTTAAAAAAAATCCTTTTCAGCTGTATCCTGATCCCTCATAATAGCTGAGTTAATAGAGCTCAACAGTTTTCCTTTTAGGGTGTTGACATTGCAATGAAATGAATAAAACACATTTTTACAGACATTCATTGTGACTTCACACTTAACAATTGTAGTCACAGCATTGTTGGTTGAGATAGGACTTTTTTTTTAAACAAATACATTGTTTTTTTGTTTTTTTTAATGATAACAGTGTAATTTGTTGTACTATATCCTCAGCCTTTATTGCTTGATTTATTTCCCCTTTCTCTCATTCATGTCCTACATCTTCTCACCTCCCCCTCCTTGTAAGAGCGTACACAGGTTCAGTGACTCATTTCACTGATGACAGTCATAAATCCAATACACTATTGCCCTAGAAACCTGATTCCCACCTCTCACCCCCCCACCCCCCATCTCCCTAACACATATGTACAATGGTAAACAAACTAACATGCTAATATAATCAAGGATCTAGTGTTCCAAGCATTTGAGCATGCAAAGCTGAAGAGGAGATAATCTCACAAAACAAGGATGTTGCCAATCTGTTGCACAAGTTTAAACACTGTCTTCTTAATCTGAACAGAAAATGAGTTTTATAATGTTTTATTGAAAAGGCTAAACAGAATTGAATAATCTAATGCCACATCTGGCACTTTCAGAAATAATAAATGTTTGAAATTAATTATGTAAAATTAGAGTTTATTTGAAAAACTTGAGGAGGCTCATGCTACCTTCTCCAGCATACATCAATAAAGCCCAGATTTTTATAACAGAGGTGGTGAGTGCAAAAGTAGCATGGGCCTCTTGTTAGAGGGGTCAGGGAAGACATTTTTTATTTCTTAGTCCTGTACACTGAAGTGTCACGTTATTTTGAACAAGTTTCTTTGAAGACTTTGGAAAAATTTGGAAACCTTAATCTGCGAGAGTGAAATCTGGTTCACCACACCAAGACAGAACTATCTGTATAAGAGTCTGTGACACATAAGTTAGACTCTCAGCAGAGTGATGCAGTATAGTTGGCTATAGTTGCAAGCTAGTCTGAAGAGCTTTGCATCTCTTTGTTGGTCTGAAACCACATCTCCAAAGGTCACAGGAAATGTGTCCAATGGAAGAGCTGGAGCAGCTGGGGAGTTGTAAAGCCTCAAGTATCAGTAACAGTCCTATAGAACATGTCCTCCATTATGATGATTTTTTGTGGTGGTATTTCTCTTTACTTTTGTATAACTCCTTTGTCTGCAATGTCTTGGTAGAGAGCCTGGCTGTCAGAGAACCTGCTGTTGGGCCTCACATACTGGCAGAAAGGAGATTTAAGGGTCTTTTGTTTGAAATCATATGTTAAAGGTAAAATTGTGCAGCCTAAAAGACCGCCTTATGATTTTGGTGCTTGGTTTTTAATGGTTTTAAACATCCAAATGAGCAATGAGTGATTCATTGCCACTGTAAAGGGGCTCCCCTGCAGGTACACCAGTTTTCAGGGACCCAGCCACAGCAAAACTGGACAGAGTCATTTCATTCTGGACATTAATGACATTTGACAGCAAATGTAAGGAAAAGTTAAACTGGTGGTTTTTCAGTGTGTCAAATGCCCCATAAATTTGTACTTTTCTTACCAAAGGCAATCAGGTAAAGTGAAATTAATTAAAGTTTTCAGACAACATGGATACTGCCAGTGGACACCACATGGCCCTTAAACTTGCTTGAAGAAATTTACTTCTGCTCACATTCATGTTAAGACCTGCCTCTCTGAGTTTACTGCCCTTACACAAAAACACTAAATTTCATCAGCATTAGAAAGAGTTAATCAGAGTTCTGTTTCTGCTGGAAAAGGTTGCTGTTCTTCAGAGATCTGACAAAATGTGGGTGAGTCGTGCATAAATCTGCATAGGGAATAATGTTTTTGGCAAGTTGATTAGGAAAACATGACGCCTCTAGATTTCCATAGGGGATTGCAGTCGTATCTGGTACAGATGTTTCCATCATCTGTGGTAAATGACACTCCCATATATTCAGTGGATGATTTGTAAAATTGTTACCATGTTGATGAGGGGAGAGGTAACTGACACGACTGAGCAGTAAGAACATGGACAGGAAATCTTTTAGGTAGCGTTCATAAATTCAAATGTCATGCATACTACAGTTTAGCTGTGTGATGGAAAGTTAAATGACTATTTTGTTTGGGTCAGGAGACATTTGTCTTCATGGTTACAATAATAACCACTTGTTTAAGGTCATAGTCATACCACCTTGTGGTCTTCGCTAAAAGAAAATCAGAGTTGACTGTCAGTTAGAAATGCAACATTAACAGGAGTCTCTTGTAGCAGTGTCGTCATAATTCCTGTGGCTGCTAGATGACTTTAAATGTAAACAAATGTAGTTTTTGCATATTTACTCAAACAACTGATCATTCTAGGTAGAACAGTCTCACAAAATTATTTAATCCAATCATTTTCCATTCTCTGTTTTTTCTTTGTCACTTTGAACAGAGCTCAATACCACACCCACTGTGCCATATAATATACAAACCCAAAGAGTAAACATTTAAAAGTAGCTGCATCTCTTTCTTCAATCAGGACATAAAATAATCTACACACAGCCTACAGTATTTACATTTCAGCCATTCCAATTTTAGTCAGAAAATTATGGGGATGGATGACAACTTTAGGGCTCACTGAACCAAAAAAAGATATTTCCTCACAAATTAAAAATATTCTAAAGCAAGCAAGACACACTGGGACCAAGGAGTTAGATTTTCATTAGAAGATATTTCCCTTTTAGGTGGTGATGGTTTAGACACTGAAAGGCAAAAACTAAACCACTTGTCCAAACAGATGCTCTGGGAGTCCCAATTTAGAGTTTATTAAGCAGAAAACTTGACATTATGTATACAGTAGAAAATGATTTTCTGTCTTTGACTGTGGCTGCATATATATCTGAACATAGCATTCATAAATTTTGAAACTTAACATTTAATTTGTCCCTAATGACGTGTACCTCCAGCCTAAGAGGTGCATAACTTATTGCATATTTGAGTCTTACAAGATTCATGGAAATATATTGATAAATGAAAAGGGGAGAAACAGAGAGAAAAATTGAGAATGATGGTGATTTTTTTTTTTCAAGGAGCTCATTAATTTGGACTGATGGACACTACAATAACTGCAGGCTGCTGTTAGGAGGAGGAAAACTTAATATTCCTTACAATCTGAGAAACTCAGATTTTTCTATCCTTGCTTTCAAATATCTGGCAGAGAGACTAGATAGGAACACACTTCATTCTTCCTTTGTTGTAACTCATTTCAAAACCTCTGTGACTCAAATTACCCCATTCCATCCTTTTACTTCTATCTCTTACCTTTCAATCACTTTGTTCCTCATCTGTCTGTTTCTTCACATCTGTCTACTTCTTCCCTCTCTTTCCTTCTCCCCGTAATGACTCATTGAACGTGCCCTGACTGTGGAGTGCCCTCCATCTGTAAACATGGCATTTTCTGGGCAGGAGGTAAAAAGATGGCTGCCATAAGAGAGCAATACGTTGCAGAGCCTTCTCTCAAGTCAGAGAAAAGAGATCTGGAGATCAGGTAAAACTGACAACGATTTCTAGGTCTGTCACAGTGAGAGATGATGAGAAACATTCACTGGAAACATTAAACTGTCCTTACCATCTTGTTAACTCTTTCTTGTTCCCTCTTTTTTCTCACTCAAGTGTAAGTATGCTAAAAATGAAACTAAGGCATAAAAATGAATAATGTAAATTCTTAACGACAAAAATAATCAATGTTGATTTGATGTGAAAAATAATGGATGTTGGTTGGTTGATTTCACAATGCTAAAATGAAAATTGTGTCAACCTTTATTTTACCCATTCATCCACCCTCGCTATCTCTGATTATTTTTTCAATTACTGTCATGTAAAATCATTTGTGACAGTCCTGCTGTCGGTATACTCTTAGTTATCACGGACTGACTATTGTACAGTCCAGCCTCAATACAAGCTGTCACATTAAACAGCCTTCAGGGCATGGCAGTGCAACTTTCAACATCTCTCAGAGTGAAAAACATTATCCTTTTGTGGAAATGTGTTCTTTTATGTTCTACGTGAAGCGCAAATGATGCATTTTGTTGTTTGGTTGCCCAGTCATGTGCCAGTGGTCATTTAGATTTCCCTTCTCTTCCCTGCTTTTCTTCTTTCTACTTGTAACTGCTTCACTGACTTGTCTGTTGCGCCTTCACTCCATATCCTCAAGTGCATGTCTCATTATTTCACTACACATCTCTAAAAATGGATGTTTTAAGGTCATCCAGCAAGGGATGAAAATGACCGCAGACTGGGTTGATTACTCCAGTGCTTCACTGCTTTCAAGCAGCAAATAGTGTATTTGTTGAGTTTTTCATGATAAATGACATTTTCTTCGATCTCTCTGTCCATTTTCTTGCCCACCGCCTGTCCCATTTATCTTTACATCCTCTGCCTTTACAATTGTGCAGTTGTTGGAAAAATTCACAAAAAGATTCAATTACTAGCCATAGTCGTTAAAACAATGATAAAGTCACAGTCAAAAGTGTCTGTTTGGATCAGGATGAAGGCTGGGAAGATGCTAGCGGAGCTCATATAGACACTGTACTAAAGGCTGTGAAGCCTTCACACAAGCCATGAAATAGATCATAAGATCACGGTGCTAAAGTACTTTCTGAGCCAGTCACTGTACCAAAAAATAAAAACAACAGTGCAGATGGTATTTCAGACTCGACACTGAGCTGCAAACAGATGCAATGTAATGTTCTTTTGCAAAACACTAATACTTGCTCAAGTTGCATAGCCAAACTAAGATAACAATTTTTTTTGTGGTGACCCATCATTTACATAAAGCATTCCCAAGCCCCTTACCCTAACCATGACAATCACAACTGAATGCCTGAGCCTAACCCAACCCCTAACCTAAACCTAACCCGATGAAGCTGCAAGTATGATGGGGTCACATGCATTTTAGTGTAATTATGGAAAAATTTTACTTGTGGCTCTGAATTTTTGACCTGTTAATGGTGACCATGAATATAATGTGCTTCCACATGAAAATCCCAGGTTCTGTATCTTAATATTTGGGGTGCTATGTAGTTGTACTTTGTATCTCTATACCTATGGACACTTCTCATAGAAGTCAACCTGCACTGTCCTCCCGCCTCATTAGTTCCTGAGTTAAAACACCATCTATTGCCTTAAAAAGGTTGAGAGAGGATGAAAATTCACCTGTTATTTTATATCAGTGTATGCAACCTGTTCCAGCCCTTATCCAGACAGCTGTCCTGTGTCAGGATTTTGCTTGCACCTCTGGTTACAAAAACAGCATAAACATATTTCTTACCCTCCCATTCACATGCACACTGAGTTGGCATTTGGACCTGGACAATATGATTTAGAAAAATATACAATACACAGTTGAAACATTTAGATGCTCATGCAGTGTTTAAGTGTCTAGTTTCTCTATTCCTTCCTGCCTACCATTATTGGTGCTGAGTTTATTGGTGCTCTTGTCTTGGGTAAAATAAAAACAATTCATAAATGAGCATCAATTCATAACATTGTGCATCATTCAACATTAAGCCAGGAAGAGCTTTTTTGAACTAATAATCTTCCTGTTTATTCCAGATTTGTTCATTTGTACTCCCACCACCAATACACTGGAAGTCTAATTAGCTTTTCTGGATAAATTAATTGAAACAGTTTCCTAAGGACTGTATGAATGGGAGGGATTTATATAATTTCTTATTGCTTGAGCTGTTATTGGTAATGACTATGATTTATAATATGCCTTTTAGTTTCTATTTGCACCTCCACTCCTTCAATGCAGCCATATGTATTGATAACCTTAGTCATTATTGCAGAACTGTAAAAAGAGCTTAGTTTCCACATCAGTTTCATCTAAAATTATTCAATCAGCAAAAGAGCACCAAAAGGTGAGAGACTATGCATGTGAACATACACACACACACACACACACAGGTCACCATTGTTGCCTGAATATAACTATAAAAATACAAATCATGCTTAGTTGTCTTTAGGAAGTATTTTCCTTATCATAAAAACAAACAAACACACATGCACACACAACTCATCATCACTCATAACGTTTCCTACAAAATACATTCATGAGTGCAACTCAGTCGTACACGATTATAATTTTTATGGGACAGAGTTATTTTTTCACAAATTCATCTCCAGAGGTTGAAGTACAGGTAATACATGTTGTGATTGCACATGTCAAACAAGACAAAACATTTGCTTTAAGTGGGCAGGCATGGTAAGAAACTGGTGCTAACAGCCGGATGCCAGAAGACAAAATGTTTGCAGTGTCTTATCTTTTTATAAACAGTCTATGGTTAAACCTCTCATCTGTTCACATTTTTTATTTATTTATTCAAGGCTTAACTGTCTGAGTGTGGTAAATCCTCATCATATAGAAGATCTTGGATGTAGTTGCAGTACCTCCACCTGAAGTTCCCAGGGATGCTGATCATCTTCTCCTCCGTCGCCCACAGGCACCAGTGGAGGACTGTTAAATAACAGTTAAATGAATTGGGTAAAAAATATATATTTGAGACCCTTAAACCCACTATCAGGGGCAATAAAGTGGCTGTAACTAACAACAGTATACATATATGTTCAAGAAGCATGCTCATTAGCTTGGCTATTACAAGTTACATGTGGCTCATGTCCAGTTTGTCAGAAAAGAGTCACAAATAAAGGAGTTTCACATTCAGATTTTGTGCACTGGTGGTGACTCTGGCGCATGGCTGTATGCCAGATCTTATACTACAAGAGGCTTCTCTCCATCTTTACGGTAGATGTATTTTCAGACCAATCAGAGGCGGTTGCTGGGCGGAACAGAATGGGATGGCCAATCAGCGTTTTTCTGCCAATGTTAGCTGACGTATGTCGTCATTGGTCGCGACGTGTCCTGTCATTGGCTATGAACGCAGGGGAGCGCAGAGAGGCGGAGAAAGGAAGTCGGAAAACAGATTTAAACCAGTGTGATCCCTTTCTTCGGTTTGCTAGTACTGTGAGAAAACGTCGTTACCGGAGAGGTCTGGTTGCTAAAACAAACTCTGAAGCTGCTTCTTTGTCGAACATGAGTGAGACTGGATGCTCAATACACCTGCGGCGCGAAGGTAAGGCAAACAGGTGTGGTAGCAGTAGCATTAGTGGCGAGCGTTAGCATTAACCTTTAGCATTAGCATTATCTTTAATGACCCCGTTCCTTTTTGTCGTAGTTTTTATTTGCATGGGTTAAAGTGTGTCTGTGTTTCTGTGACTTAAGTGTCCCTCACATGAGTTATGGAGGGTGGTAACTGCTTAGTAGTCAGTTTGTCTGTTTACAATTCTGTTTGTGTCTCTTTACAATTACTTTGCAGATATTTTACTGCTTCTTTGTAATTTTCTCATTGTAGTTATCTGTCCATAGCCATCCATTGATCCCCTGTTGTGTATATTATTGATTAGAAATTTGTTTGTGGTTGTGGTTATTGAGCTCAGTTTTGTGTTAAATACAAGTCTGGAAACTTGATTTTAACTCTGTGCTCCTACACAAATTTTAAGCCTCAAGAGTAGGTCACAATGTATGAACTGAGATTACTGTTAGACATTAATATATAAACTATTTTAAAAATTGTTTTTCTCTCTGAGATAAAAAAAAAGGTCATAATCTAGTAATATAATTAATTTATTCACCTCAAAATTCAAAGTGTTCTAGTGTTTAGTTTTCAGTGTTGTATTCTTCTACACTGTTCAGGTTTTGGAGGTGAACTATTTTTTATTCATGAGGTTATTTGTTTTTCAAGTGTTGTACTTGTGTTTTCCAGGTTTATTGGTTCGGCTGCTGCAGACTGGACAGAAACACCAGCTCTCACCTTCCAAACCAAACAGGTATGCGTCCTAAAGATTTACCCAGTCTGAAAAAAATGTGTTAATGAGCTGAATTATTCATGTTAGTAACAGGGTTATTGTTTAAATCCTTGGTATTTAATGAGATTAGTATTGAATATAATAATAACTACTAGTTATAATAATTTTTAAAAACTGTAAATAGTAGTGAGTTAATTTTCTGCCTTTGGACTGAAGTATAATTAAAAATACCACAAGTTAAAACCCTGCCTACAAAAGTGTCCTTAGGTGAAAGTTTTTATTATGCAGTTCCCAGTAATCTATAGTCCCCAAGTGATTAGTTGACAGACAATAAATATAGAAATTTAAGATAATCATTTTAGTTACATTTCCCCAAATATTGTTATTATTGATTCTTAAAATGTGATTCTTTTTCTTGTCGTATGTGGCAGTAAACAGCCCATTTTCTGAGACACATGTTTGTTAAATGTTGTGGCTCAGCTGTAATGTTGAATATTTTTCTGTGTTTTCATGGTTAAACTGTTGATGGGGAATAAGTCGTAGTGTATTGATCATTTTTCTTTCTGTGTTTCTCTTTGATTCCCTCCAGGTGTCACCACTTGGTCCACGACATCATGCACGATCGCAGAGACATTGTCCACAATCGCACAGACATGGTCTGTGATCCGAGAGACATTGTCGAGGATGAGGAAGACAGCATCCATGAGTAGAGACATTGTCCATGACTTGCAGAGATGTGCAAAAATCACAGTGACGGAGTTCCCCGATTTGACGGCATCGTCCGCAATCAGAGAGACATTGTCGATGATCTCAGAGACTTTGTCCATACTCTCAAAGACATTGTCTGCAGTTGTAGAGATGTCGTCCACGATGGCAGAGAGTCTTCATACAATGAAAAAGTTCTTTGAGACCAGGACAGAGGCCTCCAGGTAATTCACAAACAGCTTTACATCAACTGTCCAACACAGAGCACTGACATTAAACTGATTATGTTTAGTATTCAGTATATCGGAAAAATAACAATGGAAACAATAGAAGTAATCTGCAATATAAAAATAATGTACATGTAATCTGTATTAATAGAAGTAATGTAAAAGTAAATAGCAATAACAGAAGTGAGACGTAACAGTCAAAGTAATCTGTTACTAGATGTGGTTTGCAACAGTAAATTATCTGTAAATTTATCAGTAATATGTAAGAAGAAATAATAAGAAAGTAACATGTAATGGTAAAATTAATCTAATATTAGTGGTAACTAATTCTGTAATATAAAAGCTATATACAATTTAATATTAAAGGTAACAGTAAAAGTAATCTGGAATATAAAAGCAATGCAGAAGTAATAGTAATCCAAAATAAAGTAAAAATCACCCTATAGTAAAGAATTAAAAATGTAAAAAAAAATTGTCATAGTATAGTAAGTCATGTAAAACCATTAAATGTTGTGTTTCAGCTGTAATGTTGAATGTTTATCTGTGTTTTCATGGTTAAACTGTTGATGAGGAATAGGTAGTAGTGTATTGATCATTTTCTTTTGTATATTTCTCTTTTTATTTTCTCCAGGTCTGACCACATCATCC
The DNA here is from genome assembly GCA_033238685.1 of Lates japonicus. Taxonomy (NCBI): domain Eukaryota; kingdom Metazoa; phylum Chordata; class Actinopteri; family Centropomidae; genus Lates; species Lates japonicus. Next base: position 13,117,469 of record BRZM01000003.1, read on the forward strand.
ACAACTGTAGGGTCTTTGTACAATGAAAAAGCCCTTTGAGCCCAGGATTGAGGCCTCCAGGTAATTCACAGCTTTACATCAACTGTCCAACACAGAGCACTGACATTAAATTATATACAGTCATAGCCAAAAATATTGGCACCCCTGTACTTCTTTCAGATTATGCACCACTTCTCCCCAAATGTTTTGGTGTTAACGTTTATTTCTTTTGTTTGCAGTGGAACAACACAAAAAAGCTAAGAAAAAAACCCAAATCTGATATAATTCCACGCAGAACTCCCAAAGTGGACTGGTCAAAATTACTGACACCCTCAACTTAATATTTTATAGCACATCAATAGGAACAATATAACTGAAATCAATCACTTCCTGTAACCATAAATGAGTTTATTACACTTCTCCAGTGGAATTTTGGATAATTCCTCTTTCGCCCTCTGCTCCAGGTCTCTCAGATTTGAAGGATGCCTTCTCCCAATTGCTGTTTTGAGATCACAGGTTTAGCAAAAAGTTCCAGTCTGGCTTTTTTATGTCTGTGTGTCAGCAGTGGGGTCTTCCTTGGTCACCTACTGTCCTACCATCGCGTCCAATTTCATTCAGATGGTGCAAGCTGACACTATTGTACCCTTTGTCTGAAGATCAGCTTGAATTTCTTTGGAAGACAATTGAGGTTCTTTATCCACCATTAGAACAATCCTTTGTTGCAATCTTTCATCAGTTTTTCTCTTCCGTCTACATCCAGGGAGTCAGCTACAGTGCCATGGGCAGTAAACTACTTGATGACATTACACACAGTGGACACAGGAACATTAAGATCTCTGGAGATTAACTTGTAGCCTTGAGTTTGTCCATGCTTTTCCACTATTTTGTTTCTCAAATCCTCGGACGATTGATTGCTCTTCTTTCTTTTCTCTGTGCTCATTGTGGTAACCACAGACACACAACACAAAAGTTGAGCCAACTTTTCACCATTTAAACTGCTTGAAATCCAATTATTTTTTAACAGTTTTGAAAAGGTGCCAATAATTTGTCCAATCCATTTTTGGAGTTCTGTGTGGAATTATATCAGATTTGCCTTTTCTTGCCTTTCTTATTGTTGTTTATTCATATAGGTCATGAATGTACAGTTCAAAGAAAATGAAGAATTTAAACATGAGCTCTCTCTCTCTCTCTCCGTCTCTCTTCCTCGAAACCTTCAAAAACGAAAAGTCTAAAAACTAAGTATTAAACTTTTAACAGTAACAGTGTGTGTAAAAACTAATATAAAACCTTTTAAAAAATACATTTAAAACCGTAAATAAATAAGTCTAAAAAGTAAGCATAAAATCATTTAAAAATACATTTCAAAGGTCTAAAAAATAGGAATTACACATGAAACCTGTAAAAAATAAATTTAGAACCTTAAAAAAAACATTTAAACAATAAGTATTAAACCCATAAAAAACCTTAATAAGTCTAAAACTCAAGTACAAAGCCTTCAAATTTTTTTTCCTCCTTTTAAAGGTTTAGTATACAACCATAAACAGCAACAAAAATAATATAAACCTCAAAAAATATATTTTCAAAATGTTTAAAAATAGGTCTAAAAACTTGAAACATGAGAATCATGACATTTTTCTTAAAATGCAATAAAATTATATGTATAACATCAGTTTCAAAATAGAGAAATGCAAGTCAAACGTTTAGGAAGACACATTTTATTCCAGACAACATTTAACAAATGACAGCAAATGACAGACATTTGACCACATGGAAACACTTGGAGCTGGGTAGGGTTAATATAGTTATGAGCACATTTTGAAGATGAACATGTCTACTAAGCATCCTTGTGATCACTTAACTGCTTGTGATACACTTATTAATTAAATAGTTGTATCATAAACAGTTGAATGTTCTCACGGGTGTTTCATAGAGACATATTAGTCTTTAGAAAATGTGTCTATGACTACAGGTGGTGGAGAAGAATAAAATGTTTTCACTTAAACAACAGGAAACCAACACTGTTTACAGCAGTTTGATGGTGGAGGTCTTTTATCTAATTAACTGCTTTGTAACACTTTTGTTTCCTTTCATCCACTTCAGGTCTTCAGCTGCTGTCGTCCTCTCCTCCTGCAGAGACAAGAACACGTGTTAATCACAGAAACTGATGAGTAAATCTATTTTTCCTTTCCTAAACTGTACTTATTCATTTTTGATACCTAATTACATTGATTTAAACTAAACTTTTTACAACTCCTTCAGTATGACATATTGTAGTGTCTTTCTAATAGTCACAAAAATGACTAGAAATAGTTCTGAAACTGTATATAAAACAAGAACTTACTGTAATTATGTCTTTTTTTCATTTTTGATGGCTTACTATAGTATGACAATTTTTTGACAGTTTTTGATGCCTTAATATGCTATAACATTTTTTGACATATTCCTATGCCTTACTATACTGAAATTTTTTAACGCTTTACTATGACATGCAGGTTAAGACAAAGGAACTATCTTAAAGCAGCCATCTTAACTTTGTTTTCCACTGACACTCAAATCTTATCTATTACTGTATACACATTCCTGTTTATATTGTTTGTATTTATAATTTTTTATATATTATCTTGTTTCATGTCTTGTTTATATCATGCCTTTTTTATTTTTGCTGCTGCAACACTGAATTTCCCAGCTGTGGGACTAATAAAAGGTTATCTTACTCTTACTCAATATTTTGCCAGTCTTTTCAGTATTGTATGAAAATGAATATTTTTAGCCAGAGGCCACTTGTTACCACAGGTTAGGGTCAGGTTTTTTTTTTTTTAACCACTTGTAGCCAGAGGTTAGGGTTAGGGTTAGAGCTTTTAGACACTTTTAGCCAGACGTTTGAGTTTTTAGTCTCAATTCTACATTTCAATTAGAGTTAGGGTTTCACCCTAAGTGGAGAATAGTTGGTGTATCTGCATTACAAAATCATTTTTGTGATATTAATTTAAAAAATAGAGAAACTCAACTTGAAAGTTAAGGTACAAAACTTTATTGATTCTCTTCTAACAAACCACAGCAAAGATAATGACAGATGTTTCACCACTTGGAGACACTTTGTTTTATTCTCTCACCCCAAATACAATGTAGTGATGAGCACATATGAGGCTATGCTTATTTAAGTCTTATACACCACAAAACATCTTTAAGAATATTTAACTACTTTTGTTGTCCTCTTCAGGTGATGCAGTCTTCTCCTCCTGCAGAGACAGAATGTGTTAATCACAGAAACTTTCCAAACCTTCAAGTCCTGAAACTTTATTGCAACTAGAATTAAAGAAGAAAGAGAAAGTTAATGATCCCTCAAATTCCTCTATTACTACATACAACTTCTCCTATTCTTGTTGCTTGTAATATTACAAATTACCTCTTACATTTGAAACAGCATGACACTTTCTGACATTGACCACACAGTATACTATGACATTTTTTAGGCCTTACTGTACTCTTGAAATTTTTTAATGGTTTTTGACACTTTACTATGACATTTTTTGACCACTTTTTATGTCTTACTATACTATGACATTTTTTGATACCTTAGTATACGATGACATTTTTGGACCATTTTTGACCCCTTACTATACTAGGACATTTTTTGGTGATTTTTGATGCCATACTATGACATTTTTTGCTAGACATTTTTGCGCTTTTTGACCCCATACTATACACTTTTATTATTTTTGATGGTTTTTGACACTTTACTATACTATGACATTTTTTGACCATTTTTGACGCCTTACAAAACTATGACATTTTTTGACCATTTTTTATGTCTTACTATACTAGGACATTTTTTGGTGATTTTTTTTTGTCATAACTGTACTGTGTTTATTCTTTTTATGTCTTCTATATGACATTTTATTTTTTTATGTCTTACTATACTGACATTTTGATGGGTTTTGTCTTAACTGTACTGTGAAATTTTTGACCAGTTTTGGCCATACTATGACATTTTGATGTTTTTGATACTAAACTGCTATGACATTTGACCAGTTTGACACTGCTATACTGACATTTTGACTGTTTTGAGAACTGCATAGCATCGGTTTTGGTGGTTTTGTTTCAACTGTACTGTAACTTATTTTGATGATCTTTGATGTTTCACTATGAACTTTGGTCTGATATTTTCTATTCTTTGCATATCTCCTGTGACATTTTCACCTTCATGTTAGGTTAGTATTACTATTACGCATCACTTTTATATTACATAGTAGTTCTACATTTACAGATAACTTTTAGTGATGCAAACTACATTCAACTACTGCCAACTTCTATAGATAACAGATAACTATTACATCTGTCTAATGATATTACTAATTACTTTTAAGTTACATTAACACAGATTACTAATACATTACTTACATTATTTTTATGTTGCAAATTACTTCTATTAATACACTTTTTTATGTTAGTACTTCTGTTACATGTTTATTTCTTTAGCTCAAGTGTCTCTTTTGTTCATAATTATATTTTTATAACCGAATAAACTGTTAAAATATTTTGTTCTACAAACAATGCATAACTGGTCATTATCTCTCCAATACTTTACAGTTAACAGTCATTTTATCCCTAAATTCATCCTTTTCTTCAAACAGTTCTTACATGAACTATGTAAATAAACTTCACTAATGGGTAAAGTCTTTTTTTTTTTCAAATACTGAATTATTCAGACTGAAGATCAATTACGGAACATAAACAATTTAATCTCAGTGCTCTGTGTTGGACAGTTAATGTAAAGCTGTTTGTGAATTACCTTGTCTCTGAAATTATGGGCAATGTCTGCAATCATGGACAATGTCTTTGTGATCATGGACGATGTCTCTCTCATCTTTGACAAGGTCTCTGCAATTGTGGACAACGTCTCAGTGATCATGGAGAATGTCGTGGATGAAGTGGTGACACCTGGAGGAAATCAAGAGAAATATGCAAAGGAAAATTATCAATACACTACCTACCTATTCCTCATCAACAGTTTAACCATTAAAACACAGAAATATTCAACATTACAGCTGAACCACATCATTTAACAAAACACTTTGATGCCTTACTATATTGTGACATTTTTTGACATTTTCGATGTCCCACTATAATGTGACATTTTTACTTCTATTTTGGATTACTATTACTTCTGTATTGCTTTTAATACATATTACTTTTACTGTTACCTCTAATATTAGATTGCTTTCACCATTACCTATTACATACCTATTACATCCTACTTCTGATATTGTTAATTACTTTTACATTACTTCTATTAATACAAATTACTTACACATAATATAGCTGATCACTTCTATTATTCCACTTTTCTGGTGTACTCAATACTGAACATAAACAGTTTAATGTCAGTGCTCAAAGGACAGTTTGCGGAAGTTGTTTGTGAATTACCTGAGGCCTCTGTCCTGGTCTCAAAGAACTTCTCCATTGTACAAGACTCTCTGGCGATGATCGTGACTACGCCCCTGTGATCGCGGACAATGTCTCTGAGATTATGGACAAAGTCTCGATCATGGACAATGTCTGTGATCGTGACGACGGCCTCTGAGATCATAGACGGTGTCTCGTGATCATCGACAATGCTCCATGATCGCTGGCAGTGCCACAACCTGGTGACCCTGGCTCGCGATTCTATCGCAAGGTCTCTCACGGGCGTATGGACAATGTCTCTTGATCAGGACAACGCCTCATCTTTGGATAAAGGTCTCGCGATTGCGGATAATATCTCTGATCGTGGGACTGACATGTCTCCTCATCCTCAACAATGTCTCCGACCGCGGACCGCCGCCTCTGCAATCGTGACCATGGTGACACCCGGAGGAAATCAAAGAGAAATATGCAAAGGAAAAATGACTGTAATACACTAATAGCATATCCTTTATCAACAGTTTAACCATGCAAACACTGAGAAATATCTAACATACAGCTGAATCACAACATTTCATAAAACATTTTGATATCTTAATATACCATCTTATTTGATAATGCAAATTACTTTACATTATTTATCAATAATGTAAAGTAATACAATTACTTATACATAATTTTTATATTGCAGATTACTTTTTATTATTAATAATTTTTCTGATATACTGAATACTGATCATAACATTAATGTCAGTGCCTGTGTTGGGCAGTTGACGTAAAGCTGTTTGTGAATTACCTCGAGGCCTCTGTCCTGGTCTCAAAGAACGTCTTCATTGCACGGACTCTCTGTGATCGTGGACCACATGTGTGTGATCATGGACGATGTCTCTGTGATCGCGGACAATGTCTCTGAGATTATGGACAAAGTCTCTGTGATCATGATACCTTTGTGGATCGTGGATGGCGTTCGAGACAGACGGTAAATTCGTGATCGTCGCATAATGTTCCATGATCGCTGGCAGTGCTGGGCCAACCGGTGACCCCGCTCACGATTCTATCGCAAGCACCCTACGAAGCATGGGACAATGTCTCTGATCATGGACAACGCCTCTCATCTTTGACAAGGTCTCACATCATGGACATGATTCGATCGGACTATGTCTCCTCATCCTCAATAAATGTCTTCTCCGACCATGGAACCACGCCTCGCAATCGTGACGGGCGGTGACACCTGGAGGAAATCAAAGAGAAATATGCAAAGGAAATGATCAATATACTACTACATATCCCTTATCAACAGTTTAACCATGCAAACACCGAGAAATATTCAACATTACAGTTGAATCACAACATTTCATAAAACATTTTGATATCTTACTATACCATCTTACTTCTGATAATGCAAATTACTTTTACATTACTTCTATCAATAATGTAAAGTAATACAATTACTTATACATAATTTTTATATTGCAGATTACTTTTATTATTACACTTTTCTGATATACTGAATACTGATCATAAACATTAATGTCAGTGCTCTGTGTTGGGCAGTTGATGTAAAGCTGTTTGTGAATTACCTGGAGGCCTCTGTCCTGATCTCAAAGAACGTCTTCATTGCACGGACTCTCTGTGATCGTGGACCGTATGTGATCATGACGATGTCTCTGTGATCGCGCGGACAATGTCTCTGAGATTATGGACAAAGTCTCAGGATCATGGACAATGTCTTTGTGATCGTGATCATGTCTTGAGATCAGACGGTCTCTGTGATCACGACAATGTCTCCGGCGATCGCTGGCAGTGCTGGCCAACCGGTGACCCTGCTCCACGCGATTCTATCGCAAGGTCTCACATGGGACAATGTTTGATCATGGGATAACGCTTCTCTCATCTTTGGATAAGGTCTCTGCGATCATGGACAATATTCTGATCGTGGACGATGTCTCCCCATCCTCAACAATGTCTCCGATCATGGACCACTGCCTCGCACCTGTGATCAAGTGGTGACACCTGGAGGAAATCAAAGAGAAATATGCAAAGGAAAATGATCAATACACTACTACATATCCCTCATCAACAGTTAAATGTCAATAAACATCAATACACTACTACCTATTCCTCAGCAACAGTTTAACCATGAAAACACAGAAAAATATTCAACATTACAGCTGAACCACATCATTTAACAAACATTAAAGGGCTGTTTCGGAAAATGAATAGTTGACTGTCATCACCTCCTGAAGCACCAGCAATGACAAATATTTTGGAAAAAGTAAAATCATTATTGTGTGTCTATCAACTAATCACTGAAGCAATCATGTATGTTACTATGACCTGCATAACAATAATAAACGCTATCAGTTAAGTCAATTTGTGAATGCAGGATTTTAACTTGTGTTGTTATTCTTCCACCATAGATGGTCACGTACAGAATCATATCACATTTCAACCTTCTTCCTATTAACACATATTTAACATGTATTTGTGTCGTGTTGTTTTTGTTTAATGAACAACAACCAAATTTACAAAGGTCTTAGCAGCAGCTTATGTGAAAATCTTTACGTAAGAAAGTGTGGAACTGGTCATTATAAACTGTAAAGATATTTTTCAAATTACTGTCTGACCAACTGTTAAAATTAACACACTAATGAACAACTCACTCCAATATTTTCTTTTGTAGAATCTGATTGTTTTTAAAAAGGTCTAGTGTGGCTAGCACATAAACATAATCAATGCCAATTTCTGATCATGTACAACTCAAACTAGCAGATTTTATCAGTCCAATTTTGACTGATCCTTAACAGTAACAGTAACATTTGACATTTTTATGCCTTACTATACTATGACATTTTTTTTACATTTTTGATGTCTTACAATAATGTGACATTTTGCTTCTATTTTAAATTACTAATACTTCTGCATTGCTTTTATATTACAGATTACTTTTACTGTTACTTCTAACATAAGATTACTTTTACTGTTACATAATACCTTTCTTTTTACATATTACTTCTAAATTTACAGAAAATGTTTACTGTTGCAAACCGCATCTCGTAAGAGATTACTTTGACATTTATATCTTACTTCTGATGTTTCTAATTGCTTTACATTACTTTTATTGATGCTATATATTGTTTATTTTATACTGCAGATTACTTCTATTATTCCACTTTTCTGATAAATTACCACTGAATATAACAGTTTAATGTCAGTGCTCTGTGTTGACAGTTTATGTAAAGTTGTTTGTGAATTACCTGGAGGCCTCTGTCCTGGTCTCAAAGCATAGTTCATTGTGGCCAAAGACCTCGCGATTGATCGTGGGACTACGCCTTCGTGATCGCGACAACGTCTCTGAGATTATAGACAAAGTCGTGATCATGGACAGTTCAGATCGCGGGATTTATGTCTTGAGATCATGACGGGGTTCTGTGATCATCAACAATGTTCCGCGATCATGGCAGTGCCACGCAACCGGTGACCCCGCTCCGCCGATTCCCCATCGCAAGGTCTCACGAAGCATGGGACAATACTGATCATGGACAACGCCTCATCTTTGATAAGGTCTCTGCGATCATGGACAATATCTCTGATCGTGGACGATAATCTCCCTATCCTCAACAATGTCTCTCCGATCATGGACCACGTCTCTGCAGTCGTGGACGAAGTGGTGACACCTGGAGGAAATCAAAGAGAAATATGCAAAGGAAAATAATCAATACACTACTACATATCCCTTATCCCATATCCCAATTACTTATACATTATTTTTATAATGCAGATTACTTTTACTACTACACTTTTCTGATATACTGAATACTGATCATAAACATTAATGTTGCGCTCTGTGTTAGCAGTTGATGTAAAGCTGTTTGTGAATTACCTGAGGTTTCTGGTCTGGTTCTGCCAGAACGCCTTCATTGCACGGACTCTCTGTGATCGTGACCATGTTCAGACCGCGGACGACGCCCTGTGATCGCTGGACAATGTCTCTGAGATTATGGACAAAGTCTCTGTGATCATGGACAATGTCTTTGTGATCATGGATGATGTCTGAGATCATAGGAGATTTGTGTTCTGTGATCATCGCATAATGTCTCCATGGATCGCGGGTGCCGCTAACCGTGACCCCCATCTCACGCGATTCTATCGCAAGGTTCCTACGGGTTATGGACACGTCTTGATCATGGATAACGCCTTCCTCATCTTTGATAAGGTCTCTACAACGCGACAATGTATCTGATCGTGGATCGATGTCTCCCCAATGTCTCTCCGATCATGGACAATGTCTCAGCAATCGTGGATGATGTTGTGGATGAAGTGGTAACACCTGGAGAAAATCAAAGAGAAACATACAAAGGAAAATAATCAATACACTATTACCTATTCCTTATCAACAGTTTAACCACGAAAACACAAATAAATAGTCAACATTACAGCTGAACCAGAACGTTTTCCAAATATTAGAAGGCTGTTTCAGTAAATGAACAGTTGACTGCGTACATAGTCTGAGATGCATTTGAATCGGTTCACATTTATGGTATAATGCAGGGGTGACAAACTCAATTTCATCCCGGGCCACATCAGCATTGTGGTTGACCTCAATGGGCCAGTTGTAACTATAAGACTATGTAAATTTATCTACTCTCTTTTATGCATTTCTCTTTCACCAGTCCAACCAAGCCCGTTCTCTCACCACACATGGCAGGCACGGTATTCCACCAACTTCTCCCAGGGTAATTTCACTTCACCAACGGACTCCACCTCACTGAAGATGACCCTCTCCCTTGTCGTCCCATGCATGGCAGACACATCCAAGAGCTCCTCACTGACAAACAAGTCTGACTTCGTGCCTCTTAAAAATGGCTAGATGCGCTGTACCAGTATGGTTGCTGCTTTCCTTAACGGCTAATGAAAATGCCAGAGAACTGTGCGCTTCTTCAGCCAGATTTTCCGCTAGTTCCCGGACCCTGTTTGTCTCTGGTCAGGGCACACCTGCTCTTGTGCATTCAGCATACACTGCTTTAAAAATACACCTTCTGAAAAACACTTTGAAGCTCGGGCGATTTCTTCAGCCACAATGAAGCTGGCTTTCACCGCTGCATCATTTTTGCCATAACTTTTGCAAAAATATATTGGCGGCTAAGGCTAGTATACGAGCTCCGTGCTTAGTGTCTCAGTGCCAACGTAAATTGCACTCCTTGGGCATTGCCGCTGCTTTGTAGCAAAGAAGACATACTGGCCTGTCTCCAGTAAGATCAAAAATGTATTCGCTTTCCTATCTCTCATTAAACTGCCTTCCCACTACATTAACTTTTTTTCTTTCTTTCTCTCACCAGTCTCCAAAAAAAAAAGTATGTAGTGGATGGTATGTGGATCATAGGATGCTGTTTGTATGCTCCACTTTTTCAATTTCAAATTTCAGTTATTTCAATTTGCAATTTTTTTCTCACAGTCAAGCGACAGAATTTAGCGTCATTAATGTTGCATATTATCGATTTGAACAATCATTTGAATGGGGGTGGGGGACATTACTGTCCTGAAAGACAATATAATGCAACAGGCTGATGTAATTGTAGACTACATACCAAAAAAATGCAGTATTAATGATGGGAAATATTAATGCGTACCACTTTATAGAATGTTTATATTTCATCCTGACTTGTTGTCAGGTTCAGATTTCCACTGAGGCTGCAACTGAAATTACTGTTAAAATGAAGTTCAAACTTAACATACCAGCATTACATTCACACATATACAGCCCGAGTGTTTTAGGCAGAACATCATTAACAGTGGGTAACAGGTAATTTAGAAACGTGACCCACGTGTTGACTGTAATCCAAGCATCCAAAAAATTATCACACATTTTTCATGTTCTTACATCTCATGGCACTTCATACTACGAAGGGAGTCTAACCTACTCTGACTGAACTCAATCAAGTTAAATCAGGGTTGACAAACCCTGCCTGCCTCGATCTGTGTTAAACGGTACTACGACGGTGGGTAAGATGTCGGTAACTTGAGTTGGTGTTTACTTAATCGGAGTTTGTGCGTGTGCATAAAATGGGTGTGCACCTTATCTGCTGATGCTAATGCTAAACCTCGCCGCTAACGCAGATGCTAACGCTAGCTGTTAGCTAGTTCGCTCCCTAGCCTTACCTTCGCGTCGCAGGTGTACTCAGCGTCCAGCCCCACTCGTGTTCGACAACAAAAGCAGCTCCAAAGCTTGTTTTAGTATCCAGGCTTTTTCGGTAATGAGGTTTTCTAACAGTACTGACAAACCGAGGCAATGGTTCAAACGTTGGTTTTAATCTGCTTTCAGACTTCGTTTCTCCGCCTCTCTGAGCTCCTCCCAAAAGGTAATGGCCAATGAAAACACACGCAAGCCAACATCGGCAGAAAGAACGGCAATTGGCCAAGTGATTCTGTTCCGCCTAGCAACCGCCTCTGATTGGTCTTATAGGAAGGTAGGATACCGATAGGGTCTGGATCATAGATGTATCATAAGAACTGGATACAGTGCTACCGCTCAGCCTTGCCGCATTTTTTTCCAGTGGGCACTGTACAGTAACGAAAAATCCCCTATGACCCAAAATGCATTTTCCTTATAGGCCATCTTTGTAAGAGAGACACCTGTAAAATTGTTGACCATACACCTCCAGCTATAAACAAAGTCAATTACCACTCTTTGTATTTGATATTTTTAAGCCATGGAGTTTTAATCTTTGTAAAACTTTTCAAAAGCCCAGAAAAGGCATGTTGCATTTATCAGTCACTTGTCAGCCTTTGCTCTTAAACTTGATTGTTTTTTTTGTTTTTATCAATATATTGCCCTCGTAAAACTTAAGTGATATGATACTAGGTGGCTTTTCATAACTCCCACCATAACAGTTTTCTTGAGGGTATTTTAAATTCACCTTACCATTTACCTTATATGTGATAGTTTATGTGATCTGTGCAGTGTCTTTTAAAATACCTTACAAAGCAGTCTAATGTCAATAATTTGCTAAATTCAAATTTGATAGGCAAATACGTTTATAGTGCTGCTATATTTAAAGCTGTGAAGCTGTTTGTATTACAGTTACTGTAAAAGGAACCTGTAGAAGTGTGACTTGAGGTCCAAAAATAAATTGTTTTAAGTGTCTTATTTTTCCTTTTCTTAAAACATCACTCACAACAGCTGTTGTTTCATTTTAGGTCTGCTATATGGTACCTGTGGAACCCACAGAAGCGTTTAGCCAAAAAAAGAAAAAAGCACACCCTGAACACAGACTTGTGAAAGATAGTTGTGTATCAGTTGGCTGGAAAATATGAGAAGCTGAACAAAGGCATTATTTCCTATGGTTAAATGCCATGCTTCACAGCCACTTTATGCGTCATGTTGCTTTGAGCTTTATTTTAAACAGCCCCATTTTTAAAGCTGATCTTAAGGCTATGTCTCTTCTCTGCTGTCAAGGACTACTCTGGCTGGTTTATTGCAGCCTTTCAAAAACAGCAAAGGAAAGAGCCAAAGCAAGGCTAACACAGCTATATCCAGTTGAAGTTATTAGCCTCATTAACTAGCCTTAGTGTTCAGGGCCTACAGGAAAACTGACGGACCTATGTCTATTGCAATAAAAAAAAGCTGATTGTTGACTGGATGTATAACATCAAGTTCAGTGACTGGTGAAGTGCTCTGTGAAAATTATAACAAATTAAGTAACACCTAATTTAGTGAAATCATTGGTTTACTTTGAAGTGTAGACCACATTTTTTTCCCACCAGAGGCCTATGTGTTCTTGTTGTGCATCCTACATCCTGCAGATTCGTCTACTGCAAATTCATGCCTCAAATCATCCTAAAGGTGTTCTAGGATTCAGATCTGGTGACTAGGGAGGGGTACATGTGTTGATGTTGTTGATGCCAAATTTCTGCCTCAGCAGAAATCCAGACTCATCAGACCAGGTTGTGTCTGCTGTTGTAGTCCATTCACTTCAAGGCTCAACATGTTGTGAATTCTGATATCGCAGAGTTTACACATTCTAGTTTATTGTCTACATGGGTTTTTTCCTGCAGTCTAGAGAAATGTTAGTTGAACTGGAAACATAAATTGTCTGTTACGTATAAATGTGAAAGTGCTGGTCTCTATGTATGCATTAGCACTGTGATAAACCATGTCCATAGTGTAACCTCTCTCACCCATTGTGAGAGACCCTGCACAGGATAAGCGGTTTAGAAAATAAATGGATGAATGATTTGAGAAGTCACAGGTGGGGAAACAATCCAAAACACTGAAATTATATTATATTCTTCCCTGGCATGAATTGGAGACAAAGACATACTGCTCAGGGCTATTACCTTATCTTAAAACAACCCAGACAGCACAGCTGGGCTGAGCAAATGTAGGGTGATGTCTGGAAATATTGTCCACTGATTCCACAAGTTGTCATGTTAGCCTGCTTATCTCTTGTTTACAAGGCTTAAGGCTCACATTTCCCACTATCCTAACCCTAACTTTGTCCTTCATAATTTTTCTGTGAACCTCATTGACTCACCAGTGGGCTTGTCATTATAAATTTATGTAATGCAGCTAAACACTGTTCAGACCCACAGAACATTAACATTCTAGTGAAGGTCCCAAAGTTTCCAAAGATACTAAACATGACAGACTGAAGATACACACACAAAAAAGAAAATAATGGGAGCTCTGATGCATTTAGTTCAACCGGTGCAAATGAATGTTTGGACAAACTGCCTTTTTCAGGATAAAAAACAGCAGTCGCCTGACTAGCATTCATACCAGCTGGGACAAGTAATACAAATCAGGGCAGTCAACTTCTTAGGGAGGCCTGGGATCAAACCAGTCCACATCAGCCAGTACAAACTAGAAAAATAATCCATAATACAAATCTATATCTCTATGAAAAATACTACAAATCAATATAAAATTCCAAATAAGGAAAATTAAATATACATTAAATATATTAAAATGTATCACATTGCTTATATATATATATATATATATATATATATATATATATATATATATATATCACTAAGATAGGTGTGCATCTTCCCCCAGGCTTTTTATGGCCTTCTTACAGTGCCTCTGGAATATTCTCATTTGATTACATTGTGTTGCCATCAAAAACAAAGTCTCTCCAGTTGGATTTTTCACAGTGTCATCAGACATCAGAAAGCTCCAGTGATGAGCAAGAACAACTCATTACAAAGTATGTGATGCTAAGGATCTAACCTGTTTATGGTTTCTACTTAACTTTATTACAGTATTTTTTTTTTTAAAGAAACTATACATGTTGGCACAGGAAAGGTTTATTACTGTGGTTCTTCCTGCAATACATATACTTTCTATAGGGTTGGGGTTAGCTGGTTGCTAAACAGCCTATGAATGAGGCAATGATAGTAAAGCATATAATGCCTGAACAACGTAGTGCTCCACTGATGTGCTCACAGAATTGTACTGAATTTATTATTTTGTATTGAATCAAAGTTTCATTTTTTGTACTCTTATATTTAAGACAAAAACTTAACAAACTAAGAAAGTTAGAGACAGTAAGTTTAAGTCTTCTTTCTGTTACCCTCTAGCAATAAGAAATCTCTCAATGCAGCTTTTAAAACAGAGAAACTGAGCATAGGTTAAAAGTAATAATGCAGGCTGCATTTTATGGAGTACTTTCAAAACAAACCATCGCTGTGGAAAGAACTGGTCGGGTAGTAATATGATTTTTACATCTCAGTAAGAGCGACTGGCAGAGGATGGTGGAGTGACTCATACACGCACAAGGACAGGGTTGGGGCAAAGCTGGGGCAAGGTACACACACACAGAACATTGTGAGAGAGAGCAACAGCACAACTAGTCAGCTCAAAGGTTACCCAAGATGAGACAGGAGCAGAATAAACTTGAAAAAGAAGAACAGCAAGAAAACAAAAGGGAAAGACAAAAAGCTAAAAAGTGTCAGTGAAACAGAAAAGTCAGTTGTAAAATAAGATGCAAGGAAACACAAGAGGTACGTAGGCTTGAAAGATGAGAGGACAGACAATAGCTTCCTAGATATCTTGATGCAAAACAAGAGGTAGAAAATGAGGTAGATGTGGCAGAAAATATCATTAGAATTGGGAAAATGGGAAAAGAGGAGGATTGAATCCATTCTTGGAAATGACAAAAGAACAGGTAACTGCAAGTTTTGCTGGTTGAAGATGAGAATCCACAAGTGCACCATTGTGATGGCGATAGACACAAGAAGAATGCAGCCCCTTTTGGAAATGTCAGAATGGTACTTGACACAAACAGTGGAGCAGAAGAAATTGTCCATTTTAAAGGCAGACAAGGTGATAAAGATGAAACAGGAGAAAAACTAGTTGAGCTTTGACTGGGAGCTTTTTGAAAAAGTAATTAACTACATGTGTGATTATTATTTTGTTTTTGTTCCCCCTTACTAATCTCAACATGGTTTACAAAATATTAAATATTTCGCCATTTTACAAATAGGTAGCCAAATGTACCCTGTAAAGTCTTGAAGTGGCATTTTTTGAATTTGGTGCTCATACATAACTCATGTTCATAATTTGTCATTGACTATCTGCAGTTTTAAGGGATGGATTGTGCTGTTATTTAGGCATCTAAAATCATAGAATAAAACATCTCTATTACAAGGGAAAAATCATAAATTTTATCTACGGTCAAAGCTGTCTAGTTGAACTTCAGAATCTGAAAATGTGCTCAAACTAAATTTTTAATCTTTGTGGAACCTCCAAAAGGGCATTAAGTGAAGATGCAACCACAAGAGAGGAAGTGTCTTAATACTCTAATAGCATCTCTGATAGCCACTATATAACGGCTCTAAATTGTATTAAAGTGACTTGGAAATCATGGAACTTCTCTCTTGAAATTCAAAACCAATATATACTTTCAGAAAAAACTTGGCTTTTAGTGGCTGGCAAAATTTCCTCTACTGTGTGATCCCTCTGAAAGAACTGAAGTGAAAACAGTTCTGGATTGCAAGTAAAGGTCAGAGAGCCACACACTGATGCAAATCTTTTATTCTTTAATTCTGTTAAGAAACATATTTTATCTGTTAGTGTATATGTAAACATTTTTGCACATAATGTTGCTTCTGCATGTGTTTGTGGAAAAGACAGTGAAATACTATGCTATTATCATCACAAGAAAAATACTACAGATGTCAATTAAAAAAAATAAATAATAACAATAATAAAAATTTGCATTGTCACTGTTTGTTTTTAGAATCAAATGCTTTGGAAAGGTACAACAATATCACATGAAGATATATCCTCTATTGCTACCTGAGTTTTTGTGCCAAATCATACCAAAGTGCTCTAAGAACCCATCTCCTGTTTCATCATAGTAAAGAAAATGTTCAATTTAAGGTGAAAAATTAAATATATACACACACACATCTTTTTAAGAAGAATTTATCATTGTTCTCCTGTCATTGTCAGATTCATGATGGACAGTTTGAAAACAAAAACTAAAAACAAACAAACACTTTTTTATTCCATGCATTTTTCCTCCTTATCAAAACCTGAGATTCAGGTGTGTCATGCTGGTTATGCTAGTAGCGGTTAATGTAGCCTCAAGCCGCTAATCTCTAGCAGTGTTGAGCAGTGGGCTAGAGAGATCTGGTAAGCTCATTTATTTCTTATTCCACACCTCTAGATTTTTTTTCATTTACAAAGTTGTAATCTTCTGCCCCAACATAGACTGACCCTAGTGTCATCATTTGAGGCAACTTATCAGACTTTGTGCCGCTGCCTCTGGAGTCACAAAAGGCTTTATACAACTTAGAGAAAGGATTGGGGAAGAGTGGTCAGGTTGAAAATGAGTATTTGGATGAGTTTAGCAAAAGACTGTGGCCATAGTTAACAGAAACAAAGGTGACTACTGTCAAAGCCAGACACAATCCATACACATCTCTCAATCACATTCTCCCCTATGTGACGCTATGGCATACTACTTTAAGCCTTTTCCTCTCAGACAAAACAATTATTCATTGAATGGCCAAGGAAGGTTTCCTTTCACCAAAAGGTTGACAAGGGTCATTTTAAGTGTTCGAACAAGGAACTAGGTCTGCTGAGCACAGTCTCAAAACACACAAAAGTAGAAAAATATCTGTGACTCTATTTCAGATAGTTTCATTCAAAATATTCTTTGTTTGCCAGTCAAACGTAATTTCCCAATTGTTGTATAAAATGCACAACTAACATTACCACTTGTGTATGTCCAAACACTGAAGATAGTGGATGAATACATCCTTTTTTGTGCAAATGTCACTCATAATTGCCTGACAGATTATCTTCAACATTTTAACTGGCAGTTCATGGCAGTTCAATGTCAAAAATTTGATATTGTGTATTTCTTCCAGCAGAGCTCAGTAAACCATGGTTCTACTGGCTTTATGGTAGCCAAAGAAAAACAGTTTTTCTTAAAAATCCCTTCTGTACAATGTCCCTGATGCATCTTGTGGGCTTTTCACCAGAATGACCAGGAAATATACCCATTATAATTACCCTTACTCAGGGTGCCTACAGATCTTTTACTAGAAGCCTTTATTTTTCAGATGTCACATATAAGATTCTGGCTATCCTCAAGGCCCCAGTTGAGGCAGTTTTTAATTTACATACAATTGCTTGACCTTTCTGAGCAGATTAAATCAAAAAAATCATAGTACTGTTATTTGTACTTGGCACAAAACTCTGCATACCTTCACATTCATAAATAACCAAGGTAAAACTCTCCTTTGTGCAGTACATTACATCCCAGAATGCCACCACATTGAAATTTAGATGGTATGGATGTTTTTAATTTAAAAGTCTGCTTTTATAATGGTTCTACAGGGTACATGATATATGTGCACTCTTAGCTCAATCTCGTACAAATTCTTGTTCAGAATCTGAGTAGTTCTGCACCTTAATCTGACCTACAGACACACAGGCAATTCAAGACACAATAGAATGTCATGTCAGTGTAACAGGTTGAAAATGGAGTGTGGGCAAAAGCAATGGGGCACTCTCTTCTGCCATACTAATGGGCTGCTTTTGAGGCATAGAAAGCCGTGTTCTCTTCTCACCATGGCAACTGATGATAGGAATTTTTGACTCATCTCAATGTCCCTATTTGCCACTTTTCCCTTTCTACTCTGAAGATGAGTGCATATTTCGTGTCATTATCACACTGTGCAATAATGTTAAAAACAAAAGAATGGAAATATCAATAGGTAAATGCCATTAAATGCTTAAATGCCTGTTAAAGTATTAGGCTAAATGTAACAAAGTCCATATTAAAGCTAACTAATTAAGAACAAGTAATACACATTTGCCATCTTGTGTTCACTGTCTTTTCTGGCAAGTCTTTAGTTGTAACAGAACATGTGTTAGTGCTTGTTAGTGTGATAACCAGCCTCTATCTATCCAAACGTGAAAATGTACGAAAACGTACTTGATTTATACTGATATTTTGATCAATAGAATATGTTTGAACCTCATGGTTCAATTCAAACTGTGTCTTGATATACACGATCTAATTTGAACTCTAAATCCTAAACGCATGTGAAAGTAAAAAAAAAAAGAAAAAAGTATGCACTAAAGATTTAAAAACACTATACATATATACTGTTTTTAATAATTCTACACTTTGGTGCAACGTTTTGGCTGGGGGATATTCAAACATGTCAGGCCTGGTTACTATTACAGTGCTACAGCTTTCTGTGTGATGTAACCATGAGACAGATTCATAAATAAAAGATATAGATATAGGCTATAAAATCCTCTTATTTCTTACAAGCATGATTTTATTCCAGCACAAACAAAAGGATTTACTTATTTATTTACTCACCCAAATCGTACTTTGTGATTCATAACAACACACATAGGATCATAAATTAGTCCTACTTGGAAGATTTGTCAATAAGCCATTATAGTCCAGAATATATAGAGATGCATGTTGGAGTGCATAACGATACTGTACGTACTGTAACAGCCTCTCTGGCTGCTTCGCAAATTGTTTCCTTACAAATTCAAGAACTTTATCTGAATAAGTTTATGTAAAGATTCTGAGAACTCAGATACTCCTTCAGCTCTTTACTGCAAAATGGTGCTCTTAATGAGGAAAAGGGGAAAAGAATTTTAGCTTGGCTGTACCTTTGACCACAGTCTACACTCTAGCCCTCCCCTCTTTTCTCACTAATTCCAGTAATCTAAATCCAGTAATCAACCCTGTCTCCTAGAAATTGCATTCATGTACAACTAAACTGCATCAGCAAATAGGTTATGTAGGAAGGGTAATAGAGTACATTCATAGTCTTTTTGAATGAATGAATGAAGCACCACATTATTAACAACAGTTGAGTCATCAGGTGTGGGTACATGCACAACTGTCTTTTGCACGACTGTCACACTGGGGTTTGCACATCCAGAGTTCTGTCTGTGGAAGGTGTTAAGCAGGAAAAAGCTGTTTGGTAAAGGGAAAAATCATGGCTCTGGTTACACATTAAGTCAATCCTGTGAATACATTTTCTGTATTCAACCAAACCATGATATTTTCCTAACCATAACCAAGAGCTGTGAGTGCCTGAACATGATCATAAAATAATTAACAGTATCTCACTTGCAAGAGACTTAACAATACAATTAATATTTTTTTATTGATGCAGTACAACACCTCATTTAAGAATCATATCACTCATTCTGGTGACATGTGCATCAGTAATGGCTTTTCTTTTCTTTTTTCTTTCTTTTTGAAAAGAACAGGACTCATTCTGTCTTGGAAAATATACATTTCATCAGAGTTTCATCAGACCGACTGGTAACAGACAAAAATATTTTATGGTGTAAAGGTAGATTTCAGGATTGTACTTGTAAAGCAAGGAAGATATTTCATGTGTCAGTCAGTTTTACATTTACTGTCCTTTGACTTAACCCCAGGAGAAACAGCTCCAAGTGAAATCCAAACATCACTCTATCAAATGAAAATTGACCTCTTCCCTGAGGCAATATGATACCTGTCCTGTATTATGAGTTTAAAAAAGACATCTTTGTCATAGTTGCATCAGTTTTGAAAGAAACATCACAGTATTTTTTTCTTACAATGTGATTGGATGGTTATGTCTTTGTAAATAATTGACATATTATTGGGAAACATATTTTCATCTTTTCAAAACTGCTGCAGTGATGCTTGTCTGCCAGAAGAATCTATTTGTACAGCAGCTAACATAAAGCTCATCCCTACTACAGACACAGACCACACTGTAATGAGCCTTTTTCTTCACTTTCTCACTTCTACGCAACAGTACATTGTTCTAAGGCAGAGAAAGCCTTAGAACAATGTGTTCTTAAGGAATAATAGATGTCTCTGGTGTTGCACAAACATTCAAGAGCTGAGAGGTGACAAATCATATCTTGCTGGATTGTAAAGCTTTAAATTCCTTCAGCTTTAAAGCAAATACATGTAGACATGAAAGCACTTTTGTTGAAACTTTAACTATGTTTCCTCTCTCTGTGTGTGTTTTGTTTGACATCATAGTCTTTTTGGTCCAACCACTACTAATGAGTTAGATCTAATGAGTGAATTAATTGCCATGCCCATGTCGGGAGTGGTGATTTTATAGTATTATCATGGGTTAATGAGCATGGCAATACACTAGGTGGATTTTTAGCTCTCCTGCTGATAGTGTGGTGCTAATGGTGGAGTATCATACTCTGTGATGTTGATTAGAGTTCAACCTTCAATGTAAATGTTAAACTAATGCTTGTCAGACACACACACACAGTGATACCTGCTGTATGAGCGTCATTCGTGCATTTTTACGACTTTCTGGACTAATTGCAGAGCAGTCCTTGTTGATATACATTCTTCCACTGAGCTTCCTACTTTTACTTGTTTTAGTTACAGATTTTATCCATGAGTGCTCAGAGTTGAAATTACTTGAACTTTCACCAAATTTGTTGCTGACCTGTCAAAGCATGTCTGGTAACAATTCAGCTGACCATGAAGCTTAAGCCACTTAAGAGGGCTCATGTGTGTCCAGACATGGTACAGATAAATTCTCTCTCTCTCATATGTGTGTGTGTGTGTGTGAGTTTACTGCATTCATACTATTCTGTCCATATAATTTCCATCTCTGCATCAGAAAGGGTTCAAAGAATGCTCAGCAGACAGCGCTAAAAACTTGACAATTCAATGGCATAATGCCAGGAACTGATTGTGGGTGGAGGTCGCCAAGCATGAATACAAAGATAACTGAGCAGAAGCCCAAGGAAAAAAAGGAGGATCAGCCTAATAATCCTCATAATTTTCTTGTTCAGTTGGAATTTAGGAAGTAGGAGTCGCTGGTGTGGAGAGGAGGGACAAAAGACTGTCTAAAGATGTGAGGGAGTGGCAGGAGACCTG
The DNA here is from genome assembly GCA_033238685.1 of Lates japonicus. NCBI lineage: Eukaryota > Metazoa > Chordata > Actinopteri > Centropomidae > Lates > Lates japonicus. Next base: position 13,139,257 of record BRZM01000003.1, read on the forward strand.
GATTGACTGCTGTGTTACATTCATTACTGATGAAGGCTTTTGAGCACGGCTGGTGTGCAGCTGTGCTCATCAAACACCTTCAAGAAAACTTGACGTGGGGTTTCTCTGTAATGCTTGTGTTTATGTGACTACATGTGCATATAAATATGGGGTACAAATTTCAGGGTCAAAACAGCGCAAAGTAAAAAGGAAAGGAGAGGCACACAAACAGCGAGACAGATAACTGCATGCTGACTTCATTTTCCTGCTTTTGTTTTCACCACAGCTTCATGCCTTTCTTTGATAACTGACATAATATTATGTGCTATGCACCCCTCTTTTACATATACTTAAATAATTTAACACTGCATTTACAATTCAACATTGGTTTATGATGAGGAATCCAATTTCTAACAAAACTGTCAGCAGTTTGCCTGTGACACTTTTCCAATAAAAGCAGATAGATTAATATACTGTTTACATCATGTTATCTCAGACTGTTATTCACTATCTTATTTTCTGAGCCAGTGCTCAGTGCTCCCTCACTACACTTAATCATGCTTAGCATAAGGTTCAGGGAATTAATACCCCCAGATATTGATTTAAAGACACACTTTAACCATCCAAACACCCTGTTACTGTTTTCATGAATTAAGCTCTTATTCTTACTTCTGCATATGTATTCATCATAGCTTGTCCCAAAATAACCCAAGCCTAATTATTCTGCCACCAGTGACGGATGTTCGTTTTGAAGATATCCTGTCCTACAAGTGATAATCCTGTTGTACTCCCTAAATTACAATATTTGGACAAAGCAGTACAGACAATAATGGCTCTGGAAAGGATTTTTAGATTATAGTTATATATTAAGAGGGCTATAGTCAATTTTTTTGCTCTAACAATGTGTCAAATTACATAACAATGTGACAATGTTGAAGGAGTTGCTTGTAAAGATTATCACTTGCAGCCCCCCTTTTTTATAGAGCATTATTGTGACTCTCCGTCCAGCCTGCAACTTTACTCCCCTGGTTCACTCCTGCCACTCTCATAGCCACATTTTTGTGACAAAGCTCCAAAAAGCCACTGTACTCCACCTGCTCAGCACCAAACCATTGATAGACAAAGTTAGCAACTAGCTAGCAGACACAGTGGAACATTAAGCAGCTAAAAGAGACAGTAATTTTCCTTGGGAGTTGTCAGAGACCAAAAACAGAGGTATATTAGGTTATATTCATCACGTGGATGCAAATATGACTCTAAATGCATGATAATGTAGCTCTATAACTGCTGGATGCGTGAGAAGCAATTGGTTTCTGCTGCCCCCAAGTGGCCAAAAAATCAATTATTACAGGTTGAAAAATTCAATTTAGTCCAAATACTGATCACAAAGCTGCAGTCAGGAAACACATGATGTGGCAGCTGTAATGACCCAGAGTTAACACAACTGCAGTCACTGGCCCGATTTTTCTCATACAGAATTGAAGGTAATGTTAATTCACAACTAACCAAGCTGAACCTTGTAAATGTAAAACATAACTGTAATGTCACAGCCTTGCAGCCATTTGCTAGTTGAGTGAAACAAAAAAAAAAGCTGATATCTAACTACAAGAAGGAACATGCCTTTCAACTCAAATGTAAGGCTTACTAGAGAGAAAGTCATCAGATATGGCACAAGCCTAAAAAATTCCACCGATAACCTTCACACTGCAATGCCCCTGAATAAATGTCAAATACTATCTGCTGTTTGCTCAGTGGAACCATTGCATCCAATCTGCCCAAATGGAAGTGAAGAGCTGTGAGAAATAAATCCTGAAATTACACAGTGTGAAGTTTCTAAAAAACAGACAAGACAAAACATTGGTAGATTTCTTCATGTTCACCGGGTCCTGTAACTGATCATAACATATAGTGCCCATTTGCAAAATGTTATCTTCCTGCAATTTTCTGCCCATGTGTGTGAGTGTAAAAGAAAGAAAGAGAGATAAATGAGAGGTGTGTCATTACACCTATGTCTATATGGCCAGCACAGGATTGCCTGCCCAAGGACACACACACACACACACACTGACAGGAGGTCTATGAATATTCCATTAGGGCAAACTGCAATTGTTCCTTTTTCCCATGGAAAGCTTCAGCAGCCCATAATGAATCTAAGGCAATATCTGTGTCTGCTTTTATCAGGGCCAGGGATATCAGTGTGTTTGAAGCAATGTATGCTGGACAGGAGATCAAACCATGAAAGTCTGCCCTTTGGGTAGAAGGCTCACAGTACTGTTTTCATTGATGCTGCCATTTACATTGAGGTATTGTCAGTCAAAAGGTTTCAACATAAAGGTGCAGACATTTTTCTTCTTTTTGTCCCCTGTATTTTGATGCAGGGGAATGATTATTCAGATAGATGATTAGACATGCAAGAAATGAGCAATAGACCTTGAGAATATTTGAGTCCATTGGTCTATACATCATAATTTTACTTATTATTATTGTTACTCGTCAAGTGTGAATAACATAATTTCATTAAAAGCTTGCCCTTTGTTTTTCACTGTCTTGTCTTCGCTGTACTTTTCATATTCAGTCCAGTCCCTTTGGGCATTTATGCATTAATGTCAAAATCTTGTAATTACTTTTTCTGAAATAAAAAATCACAAAGAGAAATTAACCTTTGGTATACTCCTCCCACACCTTGCTCTACAAGCTTGTCAAAATTCCATGTAAAAAAAACAACATGCAAATTAATCATTGCGTTGTTGATTTACTGAATGGTCAAAACCTTAGGGAGCTGGAGCTTCATGTATTTTTCACAAAGATGCTTAATTTCAGTACTTGAACATTTTCTGAATTTATTATAAAGATGCATTGTGTAATGAAATTCATAAATGCATTAATAAAACAGTAATATCATCATTTTGATCATTATCATTATCTTTACCTGAAACACATTTGCAAGCACACTGTAATGTGGCATAAAGCATGCCAATATTTTCTAAACTGCACTTTCCAGACCTTCATGTACTGGGGAGTTTCCTCAACAGTCTGCAAGATAGAAATGGTAGTCTGTTGTCTTAGGTTTTATTGAGTACATTTTATTGAGATGACTGGAGACATGGAATGAATACACCATGTCTGAACAAAACTAATCATCCATAATTCTACTATTGATTAAAATGTAGAGTTGACTTCACATTGCAGTATGGTTTTTCTTTAGGGACTGCACACATATAAACTTAGATGTAGTTAGGTAGTGCATTTGATACTCAACAGGGGAGATATAAAGGGAGAGGAGATGAGATAAAGGTCTCAGATGTAGTTTCAGTATTGCAGCACCTCACTCCCTGCCTACCCATGCTTGCCTCAACCCTTTAACCATACTGTGTGAGTGAATTCTGGGTCCAAGGTGTTGCAGTTCTCTCTAACACAGCCATGTACTCCTCATTAAATGGTGTAACCTTTGATTTAAAGTCAGGACCCTCACATCTGTGCACTATACCTGCTATCTGCTTACAGTCAGCAGCGAGGTGTTCACTTGAGGTTGCCCCCTTACCTCCTACCTGTGTTGCAGCGATGCTCAATTCTCATTTGTTGTGATTGAGGTGAGGAAACATGGTGATAGGTGACATTAGAACAGAGCTTTTGGTGGTGCCTTAGAAACATAGAGCTCTATCTGAGTATAGATTTTCCAACTAATTATAGCAAATTTACAAGCACCCAAAAAGCCTAAATAACTGAACCTCATCAAAGCAAATACCTAAATTAGACAGCATTATGATGTTTTTGCTACAATATTTTTTCCTTTTTTCAAACGGACACAAAAAACATCTTAAAATGTACAAAAATTATGCATTTAATTAGGATTATTGTGGGGCAGCTACTGTATGCAAGCTACTGGCACTGTTCATTTCATCTCATGTTAGAAGACTAACCTTTAGATTGAGCTTCTCCACTTCTTCATCGAACCACTTCAGCTATGTGTAGATCTGTATTTGTTTGTTTATTTGCTCACAAACCAAACTGAAATACTAAACAACATGGCCTTTGGAGTTTCTTTCAACTGTGGTTGATAAGAATTCACAGTAGTTCATAAGATGTATTGATATTTTACTCATTTTTTGAGTATGTCCACATTCAACATTGGGTTACTACAATCTGTTACAATGCTGTGACAAAATGACTGTTGGTGAATAGTAATTGTATAAAACATACTGTGTAGAGAATAGTGATTAACATTTTTTGATAAAAGTCTTACCCCTCTGGATGCAACAGATAGAAGATGTTCTTCAGACCATCTGCTCCTGTCTACACTTGCATGCATTTCAGCCATGTCCTTCAGTTGTCCCTCTCATGCATCTGATGGAACAGATATACTTCAGTTTTAATCAGTACAGTCATCCACATCAGCCACATAATGCCTTGTGCTTCACTCATGTTCTGTTCTCTAAAACATATCTTTTTTAGCTTCAAACATTTTGCTTTTTTCTTTGAAATGCATGTGTACAGCATCAGCTGCTGCTTAGTTACTACGGTACTGTGGTGTTCCTATTAGGTATAAGGGGAAACGGTTTGTGTGTGTGGACTTAATGGATGCTTACTCCCATGTACACTTTGCCCCTCACCAGTTCTCTTTGCATTTATGCGTTAGGTGCTGTTTGGAATTTACCTAACCTTTCAAATATTTACAGGGTGAGCAGCAGCAGCCTTATAACCACTATGAAGCATGACAGTCTCTTGGGAGCAGAGACAGTCCAACAGGGATCTACACCAGAAGCAACTTTATGCTCAGTTAGCAAATAACAGACAATGGATTGTTAAAAGTTGCTCTCACCAAAGTATGTAGATGACATTAAACAGTTACTACCTAACTTTCACCAGGCAAGCAGCACAAAACAAAATGCCACCATCTTTGAGAATCAAAAGTGGTGATACATGAATTTAATGTGATGATAGAGCAGAAGTGAAGCTGTTTGCTAACTAGCTGGCTCTAGACAGCTTAATATAGCACCTGGACCTAGATCATTCACAGCTGTATTGTTTTAAAGTGTTCAATGGCTGAACATTGTCTGAGGCAAGCATGTGCTACCCCTGGCTTTGCGTCTGCCCCCATTTAAGCCACAGAAATATGCAGATAAGTAGGTGTCTGTCAAGATGGCTGTTGTACTAGACATTACATGAGAAAAATGAGTGATGAACTCCATACTTTGTCAGTAAGCACACATGCATCAAGTATATGGGTAGATCAGGAGGTACCCTCTGGCTGAATGTGTCATTTTTTCAAAGAGAATGTCTCCTTTGAATGAAAGCAAGCCATCACGTTGGCAGCATTCAATGTCCGTTTGATAAAAGAGACAGACAAATCAAGAAGGCTGCTGTGCACTGTAGAGGGTGCCAAAACCTGAAAGATAGATACATCTTCATATTAGCACCCTGAAGACTGGATTGTGGATGTAATTATTACAAATCACAAGCCATGGGATCCCTTGAAAGGAGTTCTCCCAGGTGCACATTGAAGCCTTGGGATGCAAACTCATTCACCATAACAAAAAATTTTGAGATCTTAATCCCAGTTGTAGTTCTTCCAGCTTGGTTGTGGAAAGCAGAGTTGTCACTGTTTATGAGTGGGAAACCCACTGTCTGCTCTAGTGAAAGTGACCTCCAACTGCAAGCGTTAACACGCAGGTAAAAAGAGGTGGTTGGTAACACCCTGTGGCATGGAGGCAGAACATCTCTCTACTGCCTCCCCAGATCAATACCAGAGTTAGCAGCGACAATAGCGACAGTAGTGCTTTCCAAACTGCAAGAATACAAGGGAGAAACAATAAAAACTAAAGAAACCTCAGAGACGATTAGTTGTTTTTCTGAAAATCACAAGGAGCAAAAAAATCCATCACACTTTCCTCTCTGAGTATGGTTAATACATTTTCAGAAAGTGTATTGTTGACTGCTGGGCTGCTTAACTTCACAAATTTATATAAAGAGTTTATTAAACATTAAGCTTTTCAATAGCACTGTCAAAACACTTGTCAAATCCATACTCAGGAGTGTAACAGCAGGTATTTTTTTAAACTACTAAATAATGTCAGTTTTTGAAATGTTCTCTTTTGCAGAGGCTGAAAGCATAAATACTCACATAAACACTTTTAGCGCACAACCACAGCTGCTTACATTTTAAAATAAATCTCTACTTAGGCTCTTGGCTCCATTACACTAACGTTCACTTTTGTAACACTATCACTAATGTTGGGTATATTTTACCCGATGTAATACACCCGAAAAAAAAATACTTCTCATAAAAATATATCAAAGTACAACAATACATCGCAAATTGAAGTACTTTTCTTTCATTTCCATCTATACAACGTCTCATAAAACAAAAAAAGTTATCATGGGGGGGCCCTATAAAAAGGCTCTAAAATTAGTGAAAAATTAGGGAGCCCTTAACAAAAATTCCTAAAATATAATAAATAATGGAGCTGGGAACTTGTTCATACGCATAACTAAAGTTAGCTGTTTCAAGTTATGTTGATATGACTAGAACTTCACCTGTAGCTAGCTAGATAACTTAGCTCTAGTATCAAAGAAGAAATCTGCATAGCTAATTATTACTAACATAAATGAACTTTAGCCATGTTTTACTCATTTGCTGGCATGCCAGAGACACCAAGCCTGTGACAGGATGATAGCTGTGCATGATATGGAGCAATAAATATGGCAAAGTTGTTACCCTAGATTTAACACACAAACACTAACGTCAGGCAAAATCTGCCCAAAAAATATTTTACTCTCAATCACTAACATTGGGTGAAAATCACCCGAACGCGTGCCTGTAGAAAAAACCAGGGATGGGAGCAGGGAAACATGCCTACCTTCAATAACATCAGTGAGCATCATTCAACTCAGACAGCGACAACACAATGAAAATCATGTGACCAGAATTGCATGGGTGAATATCACCCGACGTTAGTGTTCTAGGGTTAAGGACCAATGTCTGTTATGTTGTTCAGCCTTGTTAGCTACAGCTGCTATTTGAAGCACCACTTAGTACCCCTATATAAGTGTAGTGGTCAGTTTCTTCTCAAGGGCTAGCAGGATTTCAACACCTGCTGTGTTTGAGAGTGGCCATGGTAGTATTTCAGACTCCCCTGGCTGGAGACAAAAAGGTGATTTGTGATTTGCTTAATATTCAAATGAATTTGTGTTTGTAACTACTGGGAGAAGGGCCAAGGCAAAAATGACAGATGTTGTCTTTTCAGTAAGAATTCTCTGGTATTTATTTGTGGTATCAAGGCTAACATTATGCTGCTGAGAGAACTCCCAGCATGAAAAGAGACTATGTTCCCTATTTTTCACTGAATGAAGGAACATGCAGAGAGCTGTTTGGCACCAACAACCATTACCTCAGTTGTGTTAAGACCATAAACAAATACAATTTTCATCAATTTTTCAATTTCCCTGAGGATGCGGAATGAAGAGTAGATTTACAACCATTTTTAATCCTTCCTGCAGGCTTCTCTTGACCCCTTTCTTTCTGTTCTGCTCAGTCACTTCTCTCTCTCATTCACTCACACTCAGATAAATTCAGAATTCTGGACAAAGACTGTGTAATGGGAGCTTCTTCCCTCCTTAGAGATATGCGACTGGACAAACATTAAAAGTTGTCAGGAATAAGTGTAACATTCCAACATTTTATCCATCATTACTGTAAAAACTTTAAAACCTCTTCATCTAAGGGGCCCAGTGAAAGGCAAAGGGTTACAGTGCGAGCTTATTCAAGTGTGAACATCTCATGTTTGGTGAGAATTGTTTCTGTAAAAGGAACTATGAGTAGGCGTGGGCTGACATCAATCACAGACATCAAATCAGCTGCATTCATTCCCCTAAAAAGCAATGTCCTACAATCCTCTGCTTGTGTTGAGTAGTATCATAAAACCACGAGTGGGTGCAGGCTCAAGAGAAAAAAAAAAATCAGCTTTCAGCCAATGAAACAGCTACTTCCCCAGTGCAAGGTCAATGCAGTTGATTTGCATCAGCATGAAAATAGGCCCCAAGATATTTTATGGGACAGTGTTCTGCACACAATGTAGCCTGAAGGGCTTCAAGATGTCACTGCAATTGAATTACATTTCCTTTAAACCTGAATCTGAATGCTGCCTTGTACTGTACCGTAATATACAAAACATAAACCTGAGAAAACATAAATAATGCTGGCAACACCTGTGTGTGCCGAATTTGTGTTTTTACTTGTAACTTGATGCCCAGGGGTTACTTGTATCACAAACTCACATTAGTCTTAGTTTTCACCTGGTCCCATCATTAGGCCTAATTTCACTTAGTGTAATATGGTTACATGCTAAACATCGACATATTGAAATTGTCATTGTGAGCATGTTGGTAAGAAAAAAAAAACAAAAAACACAGGACTGAGCTGCAGGAATTGCTCTAGACTTAATTACGTTATTAGCTTTTCAATGTGCAAACATAATGTCAGCTTCTGTATGTGGTGAAGACCTGTGAATACTTATCACTGTGAGCCAGGAAGATTATTGATACAACAATAACTGAGACAAAATCTTTTTTTTTGCCCCCCTTTTTTTTGCTCATTGTCACATTGTGTCATGGTTGGAAAGGAAATGGTGAGAACAGGAAAAAAAAAATCCTTTATCCATTAAACTGTTTGCTTCCAGTGTTTTACTGTGACAACACCCTTGTTTTGGGGCAGTTTTTCATGCTGGCTTGGAAAAGCATCATGGCCTCATCATCTCTCCTTTATTTGCCATGCTTCCTGTCAGGAACTGGCTGTTACCTCCTGGAGTAGCCACCTGGACAGGCCCCCCAGGCTAACAGATATGTCAGCTTTCTCCTTGGCTGCAGTTGACTTCCCCTCACCTGGCCTGTGAGTGTAGCCAGCTGATCTTTGGCTTGAGGTAAGCAAGGGGAGAAGGAATCGAAAGGAAGGAAGCGCAAGCACAAGGAGGGAGGATGGGAAGGGAGAAAGAGGTTGAATTGGAGAAAACTGCAGAGAAAGACCAAGGAGCAAATGAAGAGGGGAACACCTGGGACTGGGCCTTGATCCAGCTTGGACATCTTGTCACACCTGTAGCATCGTCTGTCTGGCAAGCACGAGTGAAGAGAGTATGGGAGTAGCCATCTGCTCCATCATGCCCTTCTCCAGTGTGTTGCCATGGGGATTTTCTTGTCCAGCCAAATGTACAATAAGGGCCTTGCTGATAGACAATAGCACTCACCCTCCACCTGTGCATCCCTCCTGAGCTGATTAATTTGTTGATTTTTCAAATTAACATCCTCTGGCTGCTATTACTAAGATAGCTGTTGATCCAAGACACTGGACTAAAGAGGGGTTAAGGACAGAGTATTAATGGTAAAGTGATGGAGCTGAAATCTTGTCAAGGAGAGTAATCTTTCTAAATGCAAAGTATGTGATATATATTTAAAAAAGACTCTACAATATGTGATAGATAAAAATAAAAAAAAAGAGTCAAATTATCATCAAACTATGAAACAGAAAAATGTTTCCATTTTAAGGAATATGAGGATCAGAGCTGACCACCCGCTGCAGGATTTAAAGGCTCTAATATATTATTGAAAGATTTGTAATATGTTGGCGTGGTGAAGAAAATGACAGTCTGCTACAGCATATCTGTGTGGTTTTACAGCATTTGAGGATAGGAAGACATGCTGATCAAAGCACCAAAAGTCTCTGTCTGGGGTATTAGTAGCACTTCAGTGGATGAAGAATCCATCCAGTATTCATGGTGAATATTAATGATTCACCACATATACTGCCTGGTGCGTGTCATCCATGTTGCTACACCTATCAGGCAGACAAGGAAATGTAAGACTGAACCATTAGTCATTATCAATATTTTAACATGCATCAACCTACAGAGGATGTTACATGCATGCATGTGTATGTGTGTGTGTGTGTTGTAAGATGTTGCTGTATTAGAGTGTAATCCTTCTCTTGGTTTCAGAGGCTAAAACTGTCTTAAAATACAAGTGATCTGGTAGCAATTCATGTACGTATACAGTCAAACACCAGGTCGCTGTCAAACTGAACCTTATTTACTAGAAAAATCATCAGTACACTGCTGTGCACTAATGTGAGTTCCAGGACCTTGTTGCTTATTTGTCGAGTGGTGTTTTTCACTGGGTTCAGATGAGCCAACTTAATGTGGGGAGGGTGAAGCGAATGGTCCTCCAGCTTTGGAATGCAATTTTGAAGAACATGAAATTGGTGCATCTATAGTATGCTGTATATGCATCGGTAATTTTATTTAGTGACTCATGGGCCTTGGTCTTAGCCAATCAAATGGAGTGTATGACTGTTGCCTGCCGTCTGCAAAATGAAAGGCAATTACACCACCCCATATAGTGACATGTTTTTTATAATAAACAATACATTTGCTAATAAAATAAGGTTTTATTCACAGCGCTTCATTCAGTGGAATAGAACTGCTTTGTTGTTTGTTGTAGGAATTCAGACTTTTCTCAGTTTATACACATATATGATCAAATGTTTAATTTATACCCTTTTGAAATTTGATTTTGCTTGAGTGGTTAAATGTAAAGTTATTGTATTTTCAAAAATCAATCATGGCAGTTTCAGAGAAATGCATTACAAAGAACTTGGCTTTGATATTGTGGGCTCCACTCAATAAAAACAAACATAGAGTTCCTTCCACTCAGGGAAGTCTGCTGCATAGGAACTGGCATACCTATTAGTTTAACTTAAATTCAATATGTCAGGGTCCAATATTTTGGCTATTGCACCTGCAAGTGCGTGTCAAATCTATCCAGTTCAACTACTTTAGTTACAGTTTAAACTTCACTCCACTTACACTTACTTTCAAAGTATCACAAACATTTTTATCATCAAAAATCACATTTTCACCCAGTTCCCATATTTTCATATAACATTCAAAGGTCTGCACCGACAACAGCATGTCAATCAAAGGCAGCAAGACTGCACAGAAAATGTATGAAAGGCATATTTACTATTTTAGAATAGTGCTGAAAGAATTGGGCAAATACATACATTCATTTCACTTTTTTTCCATTTGGCTCTGTATTGACAAGGATGAACGTGATAACTTACACATCTGTTCCAGATGTTCTAGCTTGTATTTACAGATACAGCTACCATCAAATTCTGTATTTAGTAGGGTAAAGAAAAAATGGGACATTGCTTAATTTGTAATTTTCAATCAGCTAAAACTTCCAAATTATCCTTGCAATTTGTCATGATTGTATTGAGACTTTATTAAAGTGCTGTTCATGATTTAAAAAAAAAAAAGAAATATAGTGCTGTATTAATTAAGAGTTAAAGGCTTGACCATATTGTATTTATTGTGTTCTATAATCTATAATCTTGTGTTCTATAATAGTTTATCGCTTTTATACTGACTGTGTTACCAAATCCATGGGCTGTCTATTGGAATACCATGGCCCAAAATATAACATCAAGTCAGTGAAATGGGAAATAGCCCAAGGATAAAACAATAGTTATGTGGCCAGAAAGCCTAAGAGAAAAGGAGCAAATTGTGATTTATATCAAGGGGTCAAGCAATCATGTTATCAGATGTGACAGAAAATGCTGCAGGCAGAGCTCAATAGAGGGCAAATACAAGAAAGTGTGTCGGGTTTTTTTCCTCTGTCCTCGTAAACAGGCAGGAGCTGTAACATGATCAAAATAAATTGATAACAGTGAGTAGGCTAACAGGAGAACTTACAGTATAAATTGTTTTCTATATCAAACAAATCTTCTTTACTAGCCAACAATATACCAGTTCAGAGAGTAATTTAATCAAGCATTTATCCATAGGGAACTTAAAAAGGTGTGTCATTTTTATCTATTTGCTGCCTCTTCTGAAGGTATTGGGAGAAGAGCCTGGGAGCTTTGGTATTATTGAAATAGATGAGACATACCCCTTTGTTTATAGTCTGTGCAGCATAGACTTCCATAATTTTCACTGTAATAGAAACAGTGGTCTCCTTAATCTAAAAATTCAGGTATCTAATTCATCAATTTACCAAAAGCATTTCATAAAAATGTTTTTGTCAGATTTAAAATAATGTTGTTCACTTTAATACAGCTATGTTTTACGGTTTGAATGATCTTCCCAATTAAAAGAGATTTTTAAACTAGACAAACCTACGTTAGTTACACAGCTGTCCTGATTACCATTTAAATTAATTAAGTAGAATGTCACTTGTACTAAAATTTCCATGTCTCTATTTGTGCAAACCAAAAATCCTCTGCTCTGCAACATTAGTGCCTATCTTTAAAACTTAATTATGGTTTTATATATTCATCTCTACATCTCTACAAGATTCCCTTCAATCCACAGATCTGCATGTTTCTGTCCTATTAAGTCAATAGTCTGAGAAAACTACATTTTATTTGATATAGATTAAAATGTAGTTGAGTTCACGTTGATCCATTTGTGATTATATAATTATGTGTGGCTTGTTGACGTTAAAATAAAATGAGTAATGACAATAAAAAATGAAGCAGTTCAGTTGTTTGCTGCTGCTTCTACCTGACTTTACATCTTGTTCAAGAGATAACTATTTGATGATGCAAGTCTTCCAGTAAAGTATTAATCATAGAGTATATATATACAAGAAACAGTCATTTTGAAGTAGAGCTTGAAAATGTGTGTGTCATTTGTAAACCAGCATGGGACCCCACTGACATAAAAACACTTCTATTATGAATCTCTTTGTAAGTGCCCAACTGTCACATTTTTTTTGAAAATAACTGGTCCCACAGGCTCCTGTGAGAAGCTGAACACATAAAACACCCATAAGCAGTCAGGATTAATACCTTTACATAACTCCTTATCAAAGCATATTATTTCTGTGCACTGCTGCTAATATAGTCACCTGTGTTATAATTGGGTCATTGAAGTAAAAATGATGAACAATGGCAAAAATGTGGTCTCTTCCACCTACCCTGGAAAAAGCAGCAAATATAGGAAATACAGGCCAAGCTCAGCAGAAATAGTGCATGACTGCCTTGCCACCCAGTGAGACTGCTATTCTATTTGAACTGATGAAACTGTGAGTAAGCCACTCCTGATATATTTAAGGATCACTCTTCACATACAATAGAGAGCATAGTTTCATGTTACAGAAAGAAAACTGTTCTGCATATTTACAAGTGGACTGTGTAGTCGGATGCAACCCTTTTACCCATCTGTTCTGTTTTTTTACACAGCAATCTCATTTACATCAAGAGTAACATGAATAACTTTAGGTACAGTTGAGAACAACTTTAGAGCACATTTGAGATTTAGGGTGGTGCAAATGACACACAGTGTAGGTAAAATCTACCAACACTTGAACAAAAACTGAATAGATTATAAGATGCAAATATGTTTTCGATTGCAAGGTGACTATATTGATTACATTACATTGTCTTCCCCATATTGTGTCAATCCTATATATGCATGTTGACAGAAACATCTAGTTTATAGTGAGTGATGCCAATCCAAACAAACACATTAAAAAGGATTTGGAGGGGAAATGTAACAGTAGCTGTAGTTGTTTGAAGTATACTGGAGGGAAAAAATCTCAGAGATGATATGCTATAGCATTAAAGTAGTTAGCTCCATAATTGGGAAGATATGTAGTTCCAGACACAGATGGAACACAGTGTTCACCTGCTCCATCTGCTCTTAACCTCCCACACTCTCATTTATTGCCTCACTTTTTTCCTCTTTTCATTTTCTTTCCCCTCACACTTTCACCTTTCCTTTATCTTTTTTTTTTTCCAAAGTATCTTGTCTCTCCCTCAGTTCTACTCCACATTTGATTTATCTGGCTTTTTTTGGCAGTTCCCCTCTCTCCACTTTCTCTTAGCCACAATCTCTCCCTCCCTCTTCATAAAGGTTTATAGAGTAGACAGGAGAGGCACATCCTGGTGCTACTGATGGAAGAGACTGTGACATTAGGCTCGGTGATGTCAGAGTGATTTTCTCCACTGATGACTGAGAACAGACCTGATGTTCGATCTTCTTTTTCATGTATTCTTGTAGGCATTTCCCCCTTTCAGTCTCTTTCCTCTGTCTTTCCTTTACTGCATATCTCACCCTTTTTTCTAAATTCTAAATAATTACTGTCTGTTTGTTTGGCGTAGGTCTCACAAAAAGAGATAGCAATTCATATTACACCAGAGATCATCAAGTGGTTTGATGAAATCAGACTGACAACATTATCTGGAGCGCCACTGTAACAATACGAGACTCACAGGAACTCACCAAACTCAGAAGCAACTTCATATCCTGTCCATGACTATCACAACAGGAAAAGGGAAATGCATCTTTGTTAGGGACTGATCTCCTCTCTGAGATAATTCTTTGTACCTTGACTAGCCAAAACAGGATTATCAGTGTTTCAGCTTTATGTAGCCCTAAGCCTTACTTTCACTAATTATACAAATAGAGATCGATCAGCATATAACCATGAGCTCTGACCATACCATGAGCTTCCTTGGACCATACACATCCTTTTTTTTTCCTTTTAGTATAGTCACAATCTTGCTCAAATTTCATTCAAAGCACAAAGATAATACTGAAGAACATAAAGATAAGACAAGACAAGTTGAAAGGGGATTGGATTGAGGAAGATCAAAGTGTCCACAGCTTCTGGGTTAGATATCATCCTACTGTTGTTTTGGCAACTCCAGACAAACAGGAAGAAGAACTAAAGACTGCTACATCAAACCTCCTGCAGGTGTCACTGTTGTTTAAATACCAAAATAGTCCAGAACAATGTCAATTTGCAGATAAATGTTAATGCAAACAGAAGACGTAAGGTTACATTTGTATATGGTTATCTGGTGAAGGTTGATTTATCTTCCAACCTCATCTATAGCCATAAGCTTTGCAGTAGTGGCCAAAAAGAATGAGACCATACAAAATTTGTTTCCTACTTAGAGTGGTTGGCTCTAATCATAGAAAGATGAGGAGCTCAGACATCTGAAGGGAGTTCAGAGTAAAACTGGGCCCTTCAAGTTGAAAAGAGCTAAAGAAGCGTGGTTCAGCTGGCCTGATTAGAGGCTTCCTGGACGCCTCCCCTGTGGGAGTATTCTGGGCACAACTCAACAGAGAGAGAGACCCCAGGTAGGCCTAGAACATACTGGAGGATTTGTATCCTATCTGGCTCTGGGAATGTCTCAGCATCCCCAGGAGGAGTGCGGATTTGTTCAGAGAGGGACGCCTGGGTTACCTTGGATTAGCCTGTTGCCCTTGTAATCTGCTATGGACCTGGATGATAAGCAGCAGAAGATGGATGGATGCATGGATGGATGGCTGGGTACCAGGCTGTGGTAGTGAATGTA
The DNA here is from genome assembly GCA_033238685.1 of Lates japonicus. Classification (NCBI taxonomy): domain Eukaryota; kingdom Metazoa; phylum Chordata; class Actinopteri; family Centropomidae; genus Lates; species Lates japonicus. The sequence goes on from BRZM01000003.1 coordinate 13,154,591, forward strand.
CCCTGCAGGGTTTGTGAGTTGGTCCTTGTGAGCTCAAATGAGAACATAAATTTCAGCGCTTGCACTGCTCTGCAGGGTTGGAGTAATAGCTTGTAGGGCTTGGAGGAAGCAAAGCTTGTGTGAAACTATGATATATTCTGGGAAAACAAATACAACAATTACCTTTTTAATCAACCTGGCTCACATTATTTTCTTAGACTGTAATTTAATGTGACCTCAAAATATATCACAGCCATAAAAGCAACATACCTCTTCAAAACACTGTGCTGTATAGAACAGTGGATTAAAAAAAAAAAATCCACTATTTAATCTCACTATCTATTTCAGTTATTATAAGTACAAAATGGTAATTGCACGTTCATATCTTTGTTATGTGATTATTTGAATTGGCCTTTTGTTTTAGCCACTTTCAAGCCACGATAGCCTTTCAGATACAGGGACAATCTTTTCGATCAGATGAAAACAAGCGCTAACAAGAAGAACTCACAGATAAAACCTAAACCAATCCAACAGAATGATATTTTAACATTGGTACATGTTACAGAGAGAGGACTAAAAGAGAGCAGTCTAACTTTAGGCATTTTAAGTAGCTGGGTTCAACTATGTTCTGTTTCTATTGCCTTCTTTACTCTCTCTCAGACACATAGCCTCTCTCTCTATCACTCTCTCTCTCTCTGTGTATGTGTGCGAAATGTATTTACATGAACTGATAGTTACAGAAACCTGTCCTCCTGATACGGTAGGTTATGAGGGTTTCATCAAGGACTGTAAACTAATAGAGAAGCAATGATTGTGACTCTAATATTTACCATTCATGTCCCTATTAATCTGCATTTTCCCTCAAGGATTTGTCTTGCTTAAATGTAGTTGGTTTCTTCCCTTTACTTGTTTGCTCCTGGTCAAGACTGAGAAACTGAATTATATGCATCTTGTGATAACTTAATGCTGCATTAGTGGGTGCACCAACAACAGTAACAGATAGCCCACTGGTTTAAACTTCTACTGAGACCCCCATCGCCTAATTTCTCACCCCATCACCCTGTGTCAACATCACACCGATAAAAAGTGTGTGTGCGTGTGAGTGTGTGTGTCAGTGATGAGACTGGTTGGTCACCCATAGGGCTTATGTTTCTGCTCTGAACAGAGGAGAAGTGATTTATTTGCTCAGGGCCACACTGTGCGTCCAATCAGCATCAAGCACCCTAGGGTGACACCATCATGGTCATCTCTTCGGCAGGAAATGATGCAAGCTCTACTGAATTACATAGGGTGTGAGACCAATAAAATGGGGCCTATTCTTGTCACAGCATCAGATAAGGACTGGCTGCTGGATGCATTGCAGCAATTACTGCAGGCCTGCGCTCCTCTGCTGTGGAATTGGGAAATGATCATCTGTGAAGCACAGCAGAGTACCATTGCCTCCAGCACAATAACTCAACGTGTCCACTTGGCTATGTCAGCTCTGCATGAAGAGAGAATGTGAGGGATACAAGGAAAAGAGGAGATTAGAAAGAGAAAAAAAAAGGCTAATGAGGATAATAAAGACTAATTTTTGTTATATACTTCATTGTAAATTACTACTCTGTTGAAAGCATATTGTATACAGCAAAATTTAGCAAAATATCTCACAACCTTTTTTCTAACAGTTGTATGTAGAATCTGTTTGTAGAGTCACAAATGGATGGATAAAGTGAAAACTTTTCTTGAGCCAGGATGGTGCCATGGTGAGGATATGATATAAAGTCCTCAAATTGATTCTACTTTGAGAAAAGACAGAAACAGAAGTGATCATTAAAGACAGTCTTGGTCAGTAGGTTGGGTTCACCTTGATTTTGCAAGATGAATGGAAGAGAGCAAGCCTGGTGAGGGAAAAGGAGGATGAAAGTGGCTTTTAAAGATGTTACAGCCACAAGAAGAGAATAGATACATGATGAAGAGCTAAAATAATGAGGTAAATGTCTATTTGTGACAAGTTTGCTGGCCATCTGCAATCCACCCTTTTTATTGCTACACATTGGTTCATGCCAATATGAGCTCATCTCCCAGTGGTAAGACAGGCGCAGTGTTTCTGACAGGCTGACATCCTCCCTGTTGGAGGGGGGTTGGTGGGAGCACAAAGGGGGGCACGGTTGGAGAGGGTCTTAGGTCAATGACTGTATTAGACACACTGATTGATCCTGTGGAGGAAGGTGCCATCACACCTAATTAATGAGCGAGAGAGATGGTGATGTGGGGTGGTCCTCTTTCATTGACCTGGAAAGGAAGACATGAGGGGAGAACATTGTGGCTCAGTGTGAGACAGAATAAAACTAATGATCTGTTTATGCATTTATATACTGCATTGAATAAGCATGGAATTATATTATAGTAATTTAATGTGTATGTAAGTATGTGACCATTGACCTGTAGAGGGAGGGCACAGAAAGCTATTATAACTATAGATACTTTTATATGAATGTGGTTTAACAACAGGGACTCTGTACAGAAATGTGCTCTGCAGGGGCTTATTGGGCAACGTAAACCTTTTATGACATTGAAAATAAATAAAATTAAGTATCAATTCAAAAGTGAAATACCACCCTGTCAAGTGACATTCATGCCCATTACTCTCACACTGGTAAATGCTTTATTTTCAAACCTGCAAAAACCCAGACGAAGAAAAGCCTTGATCCGGATACACTCCTTTGTGTATAATAGTGTATACACGCTAAAGAAATATAACAGTTTTCAGTGAGCTGCTGTGTTAACTGAAATGCTGTCTTCACCAAGACCATAACACATCCCCTTTTAAGATTTCATGAAGTGGTGTCTCTTATGGGTTGCAATATCTTTGAATCGTTTCACTTTTCAAGTCTGCTTCGCATCTAGTAAGCGAGAACGTCTGGGCTGAGTGTGTTTGCTTGACAGGGGCAATCTGGCTGCGTGTGGGCACTGATGGCATTTATGTGTACATTTTCAGGATGTGTTAGGGAAACCTTGCAGAAAGATGTTCTGGTACAGACAGAAATGGAGCTTTCTCCAGGCTTGAGGAGAGATGGATAAATGATTGGACAGGAGGGAGAGAATGAGGGAACTATGAGGACATTACAGTGTAACCCTTTTTTAAGTTTCTTACTGATCAAACATTATTGCACAGGAACAAAAGTCACAGACAAACAATACAGACAGTATAAGCTAAAACAGAGATCAGCGCAGTGAGAAACATGAGCAATCAAACAATCACAAAGATTTAACCAAATTAAGGTAAATTTAGCTCAGTCTCCTCAGAAATGATGTTTATAGTGGATATTTCTCCTGAACATGATTCTTATTCAGTGCCTATATATGTGCGGTGGATGTACAGGAAATGTGTTTTTTGTGTTTTTCTAAGTGGTGTGAAAAAGTAACAGTATAATGTATCTGACTTTGATGCCTGACGCCAGACCCCATGTTCTGTTTCACATCAACAATTAATGTTGCTATGCTTCATTAATATTTAACAATGACAACCATGACATGGCTAAATGGTTTTAGTTACTTACCATAACCATGCTGTACTTACTGTATGTTTACTACAGAAAAAAATTAACAATGTTGGCAATGCATGCTGAAAAACATACCTCTTGAACACAATCAGTGTTTTACAGAATTTTGAACACTGGTTTAGCAAATAGTTTTTAATGCATTGTGCTGCTATTTTTCATATTTCATGTGTACACATTAATGGGTTCATAGGTAGATAATATACATAAAATGCAGCTTTGTTTACAACTGATTGTCTGACCACTCATGTAACTTGCACTGTAGGACACTGGCATATTCAGATCAGCAATTAGCTTGTTGAGCAAAATGTTATAATAACAGTAGGCTATGTACATGAGAGCCAGGTTGCAAAAAGACAGAATTTCCCTTTAATTTATGGCTGCACATTGTCATTAAAGATCTTGTGGAGCCTCAGTTTGGTGGCCTGACTCCTGATTCATAACACATTATGTTATATATGGACATAAATCCCATCAGTGGTCAGAAGTGCAGGTAGCGAACAGGCAAAACAGCTGCACATCACCCCAGAGACCAGATGCAATTCCTTTGCCTCCAAGTTTTTACTGTCAGAGATGGGTTTTCTTTTCTTCTATCTCTTGCTTCTCCTCTTTCTTTCTTTATGGCTGGATTATTTGTCATAGATTGATCTTTGCTTTTGCTCCTCATTTCTCCTAAGGGGGTTTGGGGTGGGTAGGGGGTTAGACTCAGAATTCAGTAATCTCAAAATAAGAATATGATTTATTTTCTCAGGAGAAAAGCCAACCCTGAGCTGCAAGTTTTTCCTCTGGGCACTCAAGGCAATAATGGCCTGAATTATAAATTCTACCTCATTATAATGCAACTTTTTTTTTTTTGTTTGTCTATAGTCTCATTTTACTCCTGATATAGATGCTATTTACAGTTAATTTATGGATAATAGATGTCCCTCTGGTTGTTTTGTCATCACTAGCTCTTGCTTACCCATACAAAAAGGGATTTGTCACATGAGTGTCACATGATATCCAGCCTATACAGCATATACCTCTGCAAGCTGTTTATAATGTTGTGACGAAGGTCATTTGAATGAAATGTCAAAGGTGACCTCAAGTGCAGACAGGGCTGTGAGCTTCAGAACTAAAAGCACTACTGATGGGCTTCTTTTCTTTCTCTACTGGGCAGGTGAAAGGTGACGTGTGTGATATCCTGCTGCGAAAATCTCTCATTAATGCCTTTGTTGGGGCCACACAGATAACCTCACGCTGCAATTAATCACACCAGTCTTAATTATCTCATTATGAAAGCCAATTCATCCCTCATGCTGCTCTTCAAAGAGCAAGAGGGAAAAAAAGCCAAGATCCATGGTGAAAACGAAGTGAAAGGTGAGGAAAATTTCGAGAATAATCCCAAAAGATAGGACTAAAAAAATATGTTATTTCTTACTCTATTCCACCGCCTGTCTCCCTCTTTTCTCTCTTTCCCCTCCTACCTGGCTGGCTGTCCCACTTGCTGACAGGAACTGTCGAGTGAGAGATCTCTCCTGCAGCAGACGGCGGTGACGCCTCATCAGACTTCCAGCAAGCCCTGTGGCCCCTGATGGCGCCACAGCTGGGTGGATGGACATGATCACTCACTCACAGACAGGATTAACCCCCCCAACTGCATCTGTCTTTGCTGTCCTGTTTCTAATCTCTGTCTCCTGCCCTCTGTCTGTCTTCCCGCTTCAGCTTGTCTCTATCCCACAGTGCTCATGTCCATGTCACAGTGGTGTTAAGTCTAGACAAAGTAGGCAGTAGCCCAAGTTCTTAAGACCACTATTTACTGAGCAGGCTGCCACAGTATTGAGGGATTTTGTCAGTAAGATGCAGGGTTGTCCTGTAAAGGTACATCTTGGACTGTTATTACAACACTATAATACTATGTTGGGTAATTGTAACCATTTGGGAATCTTCAACACATCCTGCATTCAGGAAGTTAAAATTATTCAACTTTGCAACAGATGATAGGAAAGAGCGCAAAAGAAAAAAAAGGAAAATGATTTAGAGTAAGCTCACACAATCCTATTATATATTGCACATTTCATACCAATTATTTTCCATAAGTTCATGATAAGGCTTTATAGGTATTACTTTGAAATACAGTATACTACATGATCAAAGTTTCTGGGCTTGCTTTTGTCAGAAATAGAGAGGACTATCATTTGACATTTACAGGTCCCATTATAATCCCCATGACTCCGTGATCAGACACGTGTTATCTGCAGTGTTACTGAAAATGCACTCCTTAATTTTAATGTCTATTTGCTGCCTGTGAATCACACTGCTGCACTGAAAATTCAGTGATCTTTCTCCACTCAACATGAAATGGAAATGAACAGCATCTGAAAGCTCTTTAATCTGACTTAAATATTCTTGTAAAAAAAAAAACAAAAAAAAAAAAACTTTTTCCTTTCTCCTAATCAGATTGCGGGCACATTTTTGTTCAGTTGATCTCTAATGATTTTCCTTGTTACTGTGCCTTGGTATCCCATGGTACATTATGCAAAAAGGCATAAGGAGTATACAGTGCACAGCTTTATTTAGTATAAAAAGAAACCCATGTTAGAATACTCAAATGTAAGGTGACAAGTTTCAAAATAAAATAACATTTAGTTTATTTGGTTCATGAAAAACATGGTAGATAAAAAAATAATAATTTATATCACTGGCCTGACAACTAAATGTAAAGTGAGATTGAAAAAATAAATACAAAAACAAATTATAAATACATTAGATATATAAATGCAAGAGACACAGAGAGAATTTTTAAAATGGTTCCAATGTGATTTGCAGCGCTGTCTTCAAAGCTTGTTCAGTTTATTGCCATGGTTGTTTAACTTCCCGCGGTACATGCGAGCCTCGCACCACCACACTGACATGCATTTCAACCAGCACCACAACACACCAGCACTGCCCACTCTGGCTGCACTATTCACACCAGCCATGGCTTTCAGGGTCCCAATGGACACACAGAACAGTGTCATGCTGAGCTGCTTTGATAGAGACAGCTTACAAGCAAGTGAGGTGGGGTTCAGGGGAGAGGGAGTTGTGGAGGGAGGTGGAGAAAAAAAAAACTGACAAAACACTACATCAAAGTGTGGTGGCGGAACAGTTACTCTCATGTGAGCCAGCGGTTCGCTCTCTCACAAGCAAACAAACTCAAAGTACACTTGACATGCATGGTTTGCATGCAGGGTTTGTTGTTGCATATTCCAGTAACAAATATTCTACGGTGATATACGGTGCAGAAGATCCACAGACTTAAACTTGGTAATCCCACTCCACTATTTTTTCAGCTTTTCTGTACATATTATAAGATAAATGAAGTTGTTCATGTGTCAGGTTTTAACATACATGGAGTTATCCTCCTGAGTAATCTGTCTCTGCATGAACAGCCACTAAGTTGCCCAACAGGAGGGATAAATATTTTTGTATTTACTGAAAAAAAAAGGTGGTTTTACAACATGAATCATTTAAATTGCAACAAATACCCCATTTACACGTGTGTTAAAATGTGTTTTGATGTGCTTGACCACATCATTGTACAGATGTAAATGCACCCAACCTAAATTGAAGCTGGACTCTGATCTAATTGGCCAGATTACCTCCACAGGAGGTCAGGGAGACATTGTAACCATATTGAACACAAGTGTAAATGTATTGCATTGCCAATCCCCATACAACAACAACATGGAAGAAAATATGTAATGGCACAATGTAATGCTATTGTCAAAGATGGTTTCACAGATGGCAGCTTCACAGATGGCTACTATCCTCTTCTATTCTTCTTCTTTCTTTTTGTTGTTTGTTGTTTTTTTTGGACCCATGCAACAAGAGGAGGATGTGACGTGAGCAGGACAGAGCGTTAAGATCTCAACTAGATCTGTGTAAATGGAATCAGCTTAAAATCATGTCTAGATACAATCTGGATATGAGATGCATTTCAATGGCAGGTGTAAATTACACCGGTTTTCAGATATGTGAATAGTTTGAATACTGAGTTGTAAAATGTAAAAAGTCATGCTAACACAACTTAAAGACTACTTGTTTGTAATTTAAAGGCCAATATAAGCAGCATATATTTGTATCCCTCTGCAAATGCTTCCCTCCAGGGATGCACCACCTGTCTGGCTCTCTCCGGCAGTCTCCACTTGTCAGATGTTCCACCCATGATACAAGAACTAATTGGGCATGAAGGTGACAAACCAATAAGCATCCTGTACAAGCCTCCTGCAACACACACCTGTCATGATGGAGTGAAACTCTACAATATGGCTCGTGAAATATACCTAAGGCTGAATGTATATAAGAAAGCACACTCAAACAGGATAAATAAGCAAGGACTCTGGACTCTGGATATGTGTTCCTAGCCAATACAAACAGCAGACTGATTTCAAATGTTGAATCCAGCAAAGCAGTTCCTGTTGAGTTCTCCTTTACCCTTTTTACCCAATATTAGGAATATAGAGAATGCCACTGCGGAGGCGCTGCAAAGAATTAAGTTTAATATGAGCCTATGCAGTTCAACAATGCCTGACCTGACCCATCTCAGCGATGTCCCAACTCACTCAATTGAAGTCTTCCTTCAGTAGGCTGTATGAGTCAATCTGAGGTTATTTAATCAAACATATAACTTGCAGGAACCTCTAATCCAAACCTCTTCTTACAGCCTTTTTGTGAACACAAGACAGTCTTTATAAATAAAACGGCTGAGGTGCGAATGTTGAGTGTGGATTACTCAAGATTTATGTGTTCCAAACAAAATAATATTGCAGCATCAAATATTCATAGTCATCTGTGATCAGCAATGCATACGCCACCATTGATCCATACGGAAAATGCAGCTGCCAGTAACACAGACCTGATCCATCAGCGGCAGCAGAAATAAGAGGAAGGGACGTGGAGTGCAGGAGCAATTTGCAATCACATGGAGAAAATACATGAATTTCCTGGAGTGGCGTGTGAAGGTGAAAGATGTTGCGCCTACATGAAATTGGAAGCAGACACAACTCTTACATAAATATGATCCTTATACAAGTGGCTTTCTCCATCCTGACAGCTTATTTTCTAGGCAGACACATGAGCGATGTTTCAATGGGTGTGACAGGAAGAGAGTGGCTGACTGTGGTTTTCTTTTTTTTCTGCCAGATGTGATGAGGACAGGAGAAGCCTTTTTGCAGAGAGGATTGAGATGGAAGGAGAGGATATGTTAAGTGATGGAGAGATGTTTTTTGATTGAAAGAGATTTTTTTGGGGGGAGAAAGTGTCTTGAAAAGAGGTTATGCAAAAATGAGGATGGGACTGCAAAGAGGGACATCACAGGTTGGCTACAAGCCCCAAGGATCCTTATCAGTTTGCCACCATTTTCTTTCAGACTAAAAATCTGATTCAAATTTCTTTTGCTGCGTGCAGTATTAACGTATAAAGTAGAGGACTATTTTGCATCCCACATTAGCACATAACAAGCAATGACAAAATATGGGCCTTTGGAAATATTTTTCAAATCAGATTATGTTTCAAGGTACAGACAAAGAAATGTAGGGTTTTACATTACCACACTAAACCTTGATATATGAACCCATTTCTAATGGCCTTGAAACAATGTCCAGCAATCTTAATAGCATATCTCATCCTCACAGATAATGGATTTATTCATTTGTTGGCTATCTTTCAAAACACTCAAGGTCACCACGTAACATTAACTAAAAGCATCAAGCCATCTGACAAACTGTTAAAAGCACAATAGATAAATGTTAAAGACGACAGGGTGTCTGCCACTGTAAAGGGCGGGTAGCAGCATCACAGACGACAGACAAGACAGAAAAATTTAATTACAGAGAATTTAGACCAGCTTAAACTTGTGTGCTCTGAGGCATAACTTTAATGTTCTTATAGTGTCTGAAAAAAGAAGGAGTTTCAGAGCTTGGGAACAGTGCAGATGAATGCCATGGCAGAGCTTTAAAGGTGAGCAGAAGGATTTTGAGGTCAATCCAGTGTTGGAGCTAGGATATCTGTGCAAAAGTAAAGTGAGGTGGTCACAGGTCACTGTTCATCTTTGTCAAATAAATAATAATGTCAAAGAATGTGCTGTCCTAGAGCACATCCACTCCACCTGCTAATAAACAGCATGAAATACTAGATTTACTGAGTAGTGCACTGTATTTTTAGTGGGTTTAAGTGCAGTTTAATAGGGGAAAACTTACCAAGTCAGCAACTAACTGGGATTTTTATCTTGCATAATTAGCACAATTTTATTATTATTATAGCACAAAGGTACGATGATGCAGTTTAAGGGTACAGGTCGGTCAGCCTGGATAAAATGTGATGCTAATCTCGTGGTTATGAAGGACAGCAATGTACCAGTGAATATTTATATGAAGAGAACAATTGGATTATATGTGATGTGATTGTTTTTGGTGTCATGTGGTTGGGTTGAACAGGGATCTTTTTTTTACTGTATCTCTCAAATGTTGTGTTGCTCAGTTGACCATTTCCTCTAATCACAGGATTTACAGTGAATGATTGTTGTAAAAACTTTAGTATTAGATTGCCAGTGCTGAACTCGACTCTTCCCTTTTTATCTCTGATTATAAAGAACAACCTATCAGCACAATAAAGAAAATTAACACCAGCACCAGGAATAATCATAAAGCAGTGTGTCGTTTCTTCCCCTGTAATAATATTTTTCCTATCATAATGAGACTATAGACTATAAATGTATCTGCCGGTGTGACCCAACACTACCACCAGAGAAGAATATGACACTGGATGATTCTGAAAAACCCCAGATTATGCTCAGTTAACCCTCGGGGCTCCCTCCAGTCGCGGACTGGAAAAGTACTCGTCTGATACTTTCATCAATATTTCCCTTGAACGCATTTGTGTAGGAACTTACTTTAAAAACTGTCCTGCTGCACTCTGTCTTGCCTTTACAACGAGCCGTCGTTTGCGTCTATAATCCTTCCAGGTCTTTTGTAATCCATCACGATCGATATTTCCGGCAAAAAACAAATCGATAAACCCCTGTTTTGCGTCCTTATTAATCCATTATTTACTATCGAAAAAACTTTTACCGTGTTCTAATGAATGAAATTCATGGCAACCATATTGACTGTGTAAACCAATCATCAGCTGTGTTGTTGAACTGTGCGAAAACAGCTGATCCTATGAGTGTCACAATATGGCGGATCCCCGGTTTCTATGGTTTACGGACATGATTTGCGAGGTTTATGCCGTATCCTCAGCATTTAGAGATCTAATGTAGCATGGGCTCACACGTCAGAGATAAAATAACATGTCAAGATAGTGATCTGACAGCAGTTAGTAAGTCTGTGTGCGCTTGGAGAGCGCTGTAGTGCGCAATACAAATGACGCGCGCAAAGGAAGGCCGCCATTATGTGGGTCTCTTCCCGCGATACTGACCCGGGGGAAACCGAGGGAGTTTTTCGAGACTTTGAATATAGAAGCTTTGGAGATAGTATTGACCATATTTAGAACAGTTTGGTGCCATGGGAGTGGAAATTGAATTTTTGTTTGTTTGTTACTTGAGACCTTGGGCAACATGGATAAAGACTCCAAACACTGGTACATAGTTTATATATATATATGTTTTTTTTTCTTCTGTTGAAAAGTTATAAAAAGTTCATAAATTCTAGTTCTGTTAGTTCAGTTAGTTTTTCTTTATGGTCTTAAAACTGTTTATAATATCATGTGGCATTATAGAAACATACATATTCAATAGCCCAGATTGTGCCAGAAAAAAATGATACCAGTTACTTGCTTGTATCTTGCAGTACTGGATTTATACAGTTCTTTAAATAGTAACAGATCTGACGCACCGGACACTGACAAAAATGGCCTGGATCCTCAATACCTAATGCAGATGTTTTCATGTTGTTTCTTTCTACAGTATCTGCACAGGGCAATGAAGGAATGGAAAGGTCACAGAAAGAAGGCGGTGAAAGCAAATGAACTACGGCTACTTAAGGTCAGTGTTAAAGTGAGGCAACTGAAAAAAATGCTCAGTTAGGGAAGGATTATGGTTATAGCTAATAAAATGTAAACAGTAATTTCAGGTTTGTGATGGGTTGTGAAGTCTAGTCTGTGCCACTGACATAAATCACAGGTGGCAGATGTGTCCCACATGAGCATAATTCCCAGGGCTGTGTGACCATATAGGCTGGGGTTTGCATTTTTGGTTTGTTTCTATTTGAATGTATACATTTTTAATGTATTGTTGAGTCTGCTCTAGAGCAAAGTATCACAAAGCTCCTTATGAGCTTAGAAGAGATGAATTGTTTGTACAGCCTGTATTAATTATCTGCTTGATTACTTATATAGTAATATAAACTGGAAAAGATGTACTGTATGTACAAGTGGGTCCTGTCCACCTGCAGCGATACAGAGGGTCACTGTCTGCAGGGGTAAAAATAACCTACTGGTAGATAATTGCTATAAATACTTAAAAAAAATTTTTTGCCACATGCAGGTATTGCCTTAGGATATGTTTAATAACACCACTGTAGGAGAAGTCAAGAACATGCAAGATATATGGGTTAAAATTAACACCTTTATACAATGGAAATAGAAGTTCAACAAAAAAAAGCACCTCTATCTAGATAATCACAATCTATCACAATATGTGGGCTGTATTACCTATAAAGCACCTTTTCATCTTCATCACAGACTTTTCATTTTGCTTCAGTAACAATATTAAATACAACCGATAGTTAATTATAGATTTTGAAACTCGCAGTGTAATTTTCCTTTAGCCTTATTTTGGTTAGTCTACAATAAATGGTAACTGTAAATAATTTCACAGTTACTGTTGCTGGGTCAGTTACTGTTTGGTATGAGGATCTAAATGAATTGTAGTTTGCATGATAATGTCTTATCTTGCTCATGTTTCATCTTAACTAGTCATCTAGATTCCAGGAAGGATTCTAGCCATCAATCGATTGTCTTTACAGAGCACCCAAAATCAATAGGCATTGTGTGAGATGCCAATGATCAACCCTCACAAGAAATTATCTACTCAGTTTAAACCAGACTCAGCTTCATATTTAAAAAAAATGTTGCTCTTGTGTCTGTGCATTCTGTGATCTATCTGTGCTTTCACCAGCTCAAAGGATGTTGTCTGCCTATTGTCATACCAGGAAAAAGTAACCTTTAGTGTGGTATTTTAAATTAATGCAGAATAGACCTTTGCTTTAATAGACAAGGCTATTGACGTTTACTTTCCACATTATCATGATGTTTACTATCTGGATGAGCAATGAGAGTAATTTCAATGCAGGATGAACCAAGCAATCATACATTTTAATAAACGATTCTGTCAAATGCATGGTTTGAGAAGAATGCCTTTGAAACTGTAGATATGCATCAAGGGAAAATATGACTAAGCCAGCAGCCTAACCCAGTGTTGCTGAAACAGGAAAAATATCCTGTCAGTAATTTAGACTGTGAACAGTTTGTTAGAATCTGAAAACGATGGCAGCAGAATAATTATTTTTGACAAGTCGATTGATAGAGTGTTGGGCTGTTGACAAATTGCAATAACAAAATCCTGTTTCTGTCAGCCACTTTTGTGTATTACCATTTCCTTTTATATGAATAGGACATTTTTAACATAAAAATTGACATCTGAATTGATACAATCTGTCATTTACAACGTGTTTCATATTTCTTTGTCAAATTTACAGATCTGCGCACGTGGCATTTTGATAAAAAAAGATGTTTCCGTTTTAAATAGCAGTGGTTGATAATATGAATATCACTGTCATGGCTTTAAGCAAGAGCAATGGACTATGCTGTGGACAGTGAAGCCTATTGTCACACACTAAACACAGACCATATCTACAATGAGTGTCACACCTTGAGTGTATGCACATACACAATATTTTTTCAAAACTTCAGCAGCTTATCAGCATGTTTTTTCCAAATGTTGGCAGAAGTTTGATGTGTTTCCTAAAAGTGTTGTGAACATGTGGCAAATCAGCATAACAGAAGCCTGTACCAAAATAGAAATACAAAGACATTAGGAGTTCTAATGAATTAAAGTGATAAATTACAAGTCTGAGTTTAAGAATTTTGCTCAGTATGGGATAGTCAAGTTCATTGTTTGGTGCCTTGGGGAGGTGGAGCATCCTGTTTGTGTTAGTAACTCCAGAATATAAAGAGCAAAGATATAAACAGTGTGTCTATCAGTCTCAGGGCACAGTGTCGAGCTTCCCTCTCTCGCTCTCTCTCTCTCACCTGAAGCAGAGACACACAATCGAATATCTACTTCCTCACATGAAGAGAGAAGAATAATGTCAAGAATAATTCAGCGCAGTCTCCACTGTATTCATTAGGCAAGCCAGATATTGTTTTTGTGGGAAATCTTTCTTTTTTCTTCACTTGTATGTAACACATGTAATTCAGGACACAATGTACACATCCTCAAACAGAATAAGTGAAATGAGGTTCCACAATAAATTAAACAGACATTCACACATTTGAAAATGTCTTAAAGGCTTCAGCAAAACAACATCAACACTGGATCACAAAGTGTTCCCATAATGAGGACCTGAGCGCCCCCAAAGGGACAATTAGGAACAATGAGAGAGTTCTGCTGACATTGCTGATCTGTAGAATAATTAACACCTCTGCCCTTTGTGTTGTCCCCGAGGAGAGACCTTCTTCACCACAGAGGTGGTGCTGAAAACTTTTACACCTCTGTAATTACCACATGCACAGACACACTTTCGTTGTAAATGTTCAGCAACAGACTCGCAAGACACTTGCAGATTAGTTGCTTGTAAATAATGTATGGGATGACATGGGACACACATCCTGGAGCACTTTGAGAGTGTAATTGGTTAATTGGCTGTAGTGTTGAGTGATTAGAACTTTCTTTGAATTTGGTCCTATTTCAGTTGTTCTTTAAAATTGAAAATAACATGCACATTTGCCAACAGTCCCTCAGTTTTTTTTTCTGTCTGCCCCCCATCTGTTACAATGAGCAACATTTTAAGTTACTCACCAATTTACCTAGATTGAAACCAAAAATCAGGCATGCACTTTCTATTCAATATGGTAAAAAGCTTGGGAGGGGTCCAACTTCAGCCTCCATCTCTGTCTGGAGACTTTCTGCCTCTGGTCCAGCCAGTCAGTGGTGACTCCATTCCCCAGGCAGTGTTAGTCACCTCTCAGTATGACGTAGTTTTCAACGACTTAGTAATGAAAAATACTTTCAAGACCATTAAATAAAGCTCGACTGTTTAAGAGCATAAAAGCTGCTTGAACAGGATGCTGGATAACTGAAAAGTCATAAACACAACTTGCCTTTGGCAAAGTAACTTGTCTAAATCAGTCACTACACTGTAACCGGAACTTCTTGAAATGTTTAGAAATAAATGAACACTGGACTGTGTGTACACTATCTTATACATAAAATGTTGTTGACTGGATTTTTTTTTCCAAATGAAAAACATGTAGAAACTGTGTAGAATTCTGTTTTGAATTATATACCCATGTGCATGTGGGCAAAATATGACTTACTCTTGGTGCAGTAAACAACACAAAATGTGTCACAATTCTCAGTTTGTCCATAATTTTATTTTTGTTGGACAGTTTGCCACTGGATAAAAGCAGGATGAATTTAAGAGTTTTAAAATAGAGGGAATCTTCCCTTTGGGTAATAGTTAGTGTCAACCACAAGAATAGGCCAGAATGGTATGATAGTGTGCATAACAGAAAAGAACAGCCTCTGTTCCCCCAGGTACCCAATGACTCCTTGTCAATTTAGCAAATTATATTTCCATTATTTTCTTTTCATTCCACTTATTAGAATAGTTGCGAAATTAATGAGGGATATACCCGCAATACAAATTTGCCGTGAAGCACTCTTTTTTCTCTGCTAATCACATTCCTCTTGAAGGATAGAGTGAGAAACAGGGGAGGGGGTAGGAGGGAGAGATACGGAAAGAGAGTGTGTGTTAGGGAGGGGTTGCAAAGGGAAAAGTTGTGGGGTGAGTTAAGAGGACCCTTGGCAGCAGCTTTAAGAGTCATAGATAAAAGTGAGGGGGTAATGTGACTAGGCTGAGCAGGTGAGGAGCACTGAGATCAGCCTAGAGGAGAGATAATTACACAGAAGCACAGGGATTACCATGATTCTAGATGAAGTGGAAAAGCCATGCAAAGCATATTATTATGATGAGAGGAAGTAGAACTAGATCTGTATATAATTTATCCTCTGTGGCAGCATCAGAGGGGAGGATTGAAAAACTTATTTATCCCTGGAGGAGTTCAAGGTATTTAGGCCTAAATAACAACCAGGGAGACATCAAAGGGTGTCAGCTCTAACCTTGCTAAATACCACGATGGCTGCAAGATCGGTAAACAGATCTATTGAACAGTGAGTACACTCATCCTATGTATTCTTTTTATGTACTATGAAAATAGAAAGAATCACTATTCTAACTAGTCATTCCAAAAATATATTGATATTCAGGGTTATGAAGACTAATCACTTCCAGCTATACAGAGTGCTGAGAGATCAAAAAATCATACATAATAAAATATACATATGGTAGTACATATGTAATAAGTGTTAAAATATTCATATGTGATTCAGTCCAGGATCCCATTACTTGTGGTTTCTCACTTTAAGAGCAAAAAGCCAAGAAGCTATGGTGATATGATACAATGAAACAAACATTTTTGCTCAAAGGAAAACAAACATTCACACTTGCATCACTTGTATCACAGTTGGTCTCATTTACACGTCATATCCATTTTTATCCACACAGCAGTTGCCTGGCTCATACAGTGGAGCATTAATGTCCCTTTACACATTTCTGCCAGCTGTGTTTTTGTCAGCCTGTAATTAGCCATAGTAGGTGGGCAAATTAGTCTCAGAGGAGTGTGTTCTCTTCATGCCCTGGCATAATGTAACATAAACTTGTGGCACACAGTATGTAGATTTTCCATGATGATACAGACCTAATTATGATAACTGTACCATTATTTAATATGGTCCTAATTCTCAGATCCCCTGTGTAAATTTCCATCTTTATATGAAGTTATTTGAATTTTATGATACATATCAGGCTATTTGATTTAACATTATATCAAATGGCCATTACAGAGGAAAAAGCAGAGGAAATACTAAGCCTGAAATGAGTGGAAAACCTGTATTGAAAATATTCAATATACATCAAATTCATGTGGCCATTTATCCTGACATATCCTAAAGATGTAGACATGATAGAGGGCAGAAGCAATTAAATTTAGAGTTTCAGGTATTCTAAAAAATGTGGTTGGACTTACACAAGTGAGAGCGTGTTTACTGGATACCTCCTAGGGTGAAAGCTGCACTGATGAGGGCTGCAGCCTCAAGCACAAGGTTGTTAAAACAGCTCTGAAAAGTGATATAGCAGAAACCATTTTGTCACCATCAGGTCACAGTTTTCTTTGACCAACACTTTGGTTCATGACAGTGTGTCCAGATTGCAGACTGAAATGTGCTGTGGATATTCATGATCCCCACAGGATGCATTCAAATGATTTTTGGAGGCACCCTACTTTTACCCTTATACTAGCTTCACAACCAGGTTTTGATTTCCTCTTTCTTCACAAGCAAAAGCTAAATGGAACTGATTTGGTTTGGGTTGTTGTGCAGCAGATTGTGGGTGAGTCATCTCATCATCGAGGGCCTGTGGGCAGACAGGACACCTCACAGGTGTCAGGAAAGCAGGGTGGTTGATTGGAGCCAGTGAAGTCTGGTGGTTGAAACTGCTGATTCTCTACCAGGTGAAAGGGCTGAGTTGATGGATGTTAAGAAGAGTAATTTTCTATTGCCTGTGTTACTCAACTGAAGGTCAACCTGAGGAGCGAAACAGTGCAGCCTCAGCTGTAATAATAGTTCACACACTCAGTGACAACGGTAAGTTTTGTCCCCTTGGCCTTATGGAGTTACAGTGTGAAGAAACCAATTATCAGCAGCGGCATCAATGAGACCGTATACCACATCCAGGTTCACAGCTCATGTGGAGAGCGAGTCCGACGGTTCCTTATTCTGCCTCATATGATCAATTTAGGAAACCCTCAACTTCACCCCATAATCCCCTAGGTGAGTTTCCGTCACTTGATGCAAATACAAAAATACACATTATTTTACTATTCTTGCTTATGCAATCCAGCCTGCCTCACTAACTTGATGGTATTGATGTCCTTGCAAAAGAAAGCCTTCATCAGAGTCCACAAATCCATCATTATATGATTTTTACTGGTCTTTTCCTAATGACAGAACTTCAGTGTGTGGCTGACTCATGTAGTGGGGCTCACCCCCCTGCTCTGTCAATAATCCTGGAGTGTTACCAATCAACAGGATTTTCCTGGACAGTGATTGCCGCCAGTTTTATTTGGATGAGATGGGTGGGTTAATTTCCTGTGCCGCTCCAACACTTTGTCAGTCTCTCTGTTATGTTCTCCCAGCCTCACACTGAAACATCACCCTTTCCTGCCAACAGAAGTGTGGAGAGAGTATTTTCACAGTTAACACAGCGGATTTCATGCACAGCGGCAGCTCTGACATCAGTGGAATCTTTTTGTCGAACCAAAAGTCCTCTGATCAGTGTGTTAGGCTTCATCACAGTGTTGATGCTAGCGGCGTTTATATTTTCATGTGGTAACTTTTCTCTCAAGGTTTTTGACTCTTTTTCTGTTTTTTTTTTTTTTTTGACTGTCATAAAATCTGTGGAGATAAAAGTAAACAAACAAATAGTAAAAGGGTTCAGTGTTAAGAAAATGAATCAACATGAACATTTCAGGTGGGGCTAGAAGTATGTAATTTAAAATGTACCGATGAGGAAATATTCCAGCTATGGACATTGGACACACATTGTTTTATAAATACGTTTTATACTGTGATAGAGAGTTAATAAGATATATCGCAAATTAGTATTGGAAGAGTGCACTGAAAAATCAGGAGGGTGTGAGGCGTTGTGAAATACCCCTGGGATTACTGGATCAACAAAAGTTATCCATCAGGTAGAGAGTGTAAGGTATGCTTTAACAAAATCTCTATGACATCAAAGGTTGTGAAAATTTTTGATGCCTTAAAAATGTCACCAAAGTCCTGAGATCTCCATCATAAATGGGGCTTGCAAGATGGATAAATATGCTTTCATTTTTCATCCTCTGTCTTGCCAAGGAGAGCAAACTATCCTCCATTTGCTAAGGTCTTTGCCAATAAAGACAGAAATTTGATATCTTAAGATAACAGAAATGATATTACCCAGAAGCCATAACTGAGTCCTGTCAGAGAGGAGACGGAGTGAGTGATTGCCCCCAGTTATGCAAGAGCTGATCTATCCCATTAGGCTTTGGTGTAGGCGCAAGCCCAGAGCTTGTGCCGCTGAGGCTCACTAGCGGTTATTGCCTGACATGAAAATTCTTCTTCAAGCGTAAAGTGTCAGAAAGTAGGATTGATGCTTCTGCTCATTATTGCTTCTGCATTTTGGGATGAGAAAGGTAATATTAGCTTGGAAAAAAATATGAATTGCAAAGCCCTGTGATTGATATTACTGGGGACTTTGTGTCATTTGAGACTTGAACTGATAGAAATGAAAGTATACCAAAATAAACTGAAAATAAATAACCACGTGAAAGAAAAAAACATATAACATAAAATAGCAATCATGTGGATAACATCACTTTAAAATCATTTCCGTAATCAGTGAGAAAAAATACTCACAAACCCTTTTGTAACAGCTTTCAGGCGCACACACACATATTGTGGTAATATATACAGCTCTCAGGAGTGTTGTGACCAAGTTATCTGCTTGATGTTGTCCACCCTCTGTGGCCTCCAATTAGGCCATATTTTACAGGACTACTTTAAAAGAATTGTGTTTTGAAGGCTGCCTCTGTTGCACTGAACAACAGGATGTAACCAAGAAGTGGATGACAGGAAAGGTCCCAGACAAGGCCTTTGCAGGAAAAATGTTTTATTTACACAAACCATAATAATAATGTTAAAAATAAATGGTGTCAGCCATGACTTACAGCAATCTAGAGCTGGACCCAGAGTTAGTGTCATTGTTTGACTTTCCACCTTTTGTCTGTCTATCCATCTATCTCTCTATCTATCTATCTTTCTGTCTGTACATGGCTACTGTATACAAAAGGAATCAAGTTCCCTGCAATAACAGAAAGTACAGCCAGTTTGTGCCATTATTTCTTTACTATACTTTTTTTTTTTCATCCTTGTGGTTCATTGTAATGGGGTGATGGCAGACATCTACTGCAGACATCTTCAACCCTCACCAAATCAGACTGAAACAATTAGGATAGAGAGATAGGATTCCCGCTAAGAGAATAAGTATGTGACCCTTTAAATAGGTTAGCACAGAAAAAGGTTCAGGGTACATTTTAGACCATTTATCATAATATCTGCCTCATATCTACATTTGACCAAATCATGCACAGACTCTAGTAAGGGTACAGAATACACAACAGATCTGGGCTTTCTTAAAGGAGAAAGCTGAAGACTTGTAGCAACAATACCCCCAATTCCCCATTAATGAAAATAACCTTTCAGCGTATACACAGACCTCCAGTATTCACAGTAGAAGATATTAACTTTATACATACAGTGCTGTTACATTTCACTCCATTAGATTCGTGGTGACTAATGTAAGTGTGAAAATAAGCCTGAACAGGGCCAGTGTAATTCGTCAAGATACATTTCCATGGAAACTTAGGTCTCAACATTACTTTTTATTTAATTGCTGGAAAAAGGAAAAGAAAAGGGTAATTTGAAGTATAGCACACCTCCCCAGTGAATTTGGAATAGAAGGTAGTTTACAGCTTATCGGTATAAAATGGAACTTCTGTTTACATTTTGATTCTTTGAAAATAATAATAATAAAAAAAGATTTGATACCCCCTATTGGTCTGATGTCAGACACATCCACTAACATTGTTCAACTGACTTTCTTTTTCTAATCCACAACTGTTACTACTAATACAGAATTTTCAGTTCACTAAAAATATGTGTAAAATTTCACTTGACAAATGACTTTAACTCTGTAGTTTACGCCCTTCTCAATAACAGCCACATAGCTGGATGTGTAAATACATTTTGGCGACTGGGTTTTTAAACCATAACATTGTCAGTGGTGTTGACATTGTTTCAGACACCGTTGGAGCCACATGCTGTCTACCAATCAAAGACAACAAAGACAGATGGGAGGTGGAAGGAAGCCCCAGGGGAAAAGGCCTTATGTCTCAGTTTCACTACAACAATGGAGCACGTGTGCCTGAGTATTGTCACTATTGTTCACTCACACAGTGTGCATCAGCTGACCAGAAAACTACATCACATCCTGTGTCAGGGCCATTGATCTTGAGTCACAGGGCCTCACAGTATTTCAACGGATGAAGAGGTTTCCTTGGCAATCTTCTGTTGAGAGAGGGGCCCCAGTGACCCTGGCGTCTGCCAGTTGTATCATTCAAACAGGAACAGGAAAGAAATGCTTGCTTGCCACCAATCACATCATGACATTCAGAGGCGTTTACCTTTTTTATCCAATCAAATATCTCTGCATCAATTCAAGTTTTTTTTCTTTTTACCCCCCTCAACCTATAACCCTTTCTATCACTAATTGCCTGGAAGTGAACAAACCTTTTACTTGTATCATAAGTGGGGGTGGTGCTTAAAGAAAGTTTGTTTTGTCACTGAAAGATGAAAAATATTGTGTCTGGTAATTTTAGTAAGATTTTTTTTTTCTAAATTTAATTCTCCAACTGACGGTAAAACTCAAGGTGAAAAGAAAGAGTAATTGAAGATTAATTGTAAGTCAGAGGCTGTTAGACTTATAACATTTATCAGAGTACCTTAGGACTTTTAGGACTACCACAGTTTGTGGTAACATTTGAAGAATGCTATCTGTGGAAAAAAAAAGAATACGGGGCAAAAAATAAAAAATAATATTCATGTTATGTAAGATTGATTTAAATCAGCTTTTATCCAGTGGTGTAGCACTGAAAATCTCTGACAAAGCATTTGTAATTTGACCAAGGTTGCCTGTTTGCATTTGAAAATCTAATTTTCCTTATAAGTACTGTACACCCCCTCCTCTCTTTTTGTTGTGCTTGGCAACGGTCAATGCTGTTAAATTTGAATTCCTCAATTGAAAATAGATGGAGGGTTACAATAGACAGGCAGCTGGGTTAAAGAGCAATAAACACAGCTTGGGTACTGAGGAAGCTGATGAAGGAAATCTCTCTGAATGAGAGGGGCTGGACCACTGCACTGCTATTCTATTGTTGACCATCTGTAAGTGTGCCTCATACACACAACACATTTGGGCACGGGCCAGAGGGTGGTGTCAATAGACTTATTGGGGGATGGGCAGTTTCTACCGTTGAAAGTAATTCTTTTCTTAAGGGTTGCTGCACAGCCTTAAAAAAAAAAAAAGCAGTTGGGTGTTGGGAGGTCATTTAAGGAAATGGAATTTATTTCCGTTGGTCCAAGGGAAAGTTTTGTCGTTGGGAGCTGACAGATGTGGGCTGATACATTCTTGGAACAAGAAAGTGAACAGTGGACTCAGGATATTGCCACTGTTTTAGCAGAAAACAATCAATATGTTTTATTGTTTTATTTTATCACAAATCAAAAAATATGTTTATCTTAGCAAAACATTATATTTACATAATAATATACATTCTTAGTGAAATTGATTTATTTTATTTTTTTTAATCACAGGACAAAACCTGACAAGCCACAAAGCTCTTTTGTGTATTGGTTGATTTTGCTTCACTTTTACATGTTGACTTGACGTGTGTGTGTGTGTGTGTGTGTGTGTGTGTGTGTGTATATATATATATATGTAAATATATATATATATATATATATATATATATATATATATATATATATATATCTCACTATTCTCATTAAAGACTAAAATGCTACAATCAAGTTAAAGTTGTTTGATTTTCAGTGACCTCTTGACCCAAGTGAAAGACACCCCAGCTGTCATCACAGTTTAATTCAAATAATGCTAAATCCTGATTGGTGCTCAGAAGTGACATCACCTTTTTCCAACTGAGCACCACCATGAATATATTGAGTGCTGGATATGATACTGCCACTCAGGCCTCCCTCCACTTTTCCCCAGTGGCCAGTCACAGTATTGCAAAACCACCAAAACCATTTTTCCCCACAGACCACCATTATAAAAGATACGTCTATAAAACTGTTCACAAGACACATTTGACTGTTAACAAGACTGCTTTTTACTCTTTCTATGACAACGTTTTAATCCATGAATGTTTTATGTTTAATGTTCATGTTCCCCGGGTGCAAAAAAGTAAGTTTTATTTTCACTACATTATCCCATGTGAAGTCTAAGCGTTGACTGGAACTGAACAGGCTTAATTAAATGACCAAAACTTCAGTAACTTTGGCATAAAACTTGATCGTATAAAATCAGATCACTTATGGTAAGAAGCTGATTGAAAAAAAAATGGTTTTAGGGCCCTTTAATTAAATTGTTTGTTAATAAGTTTGAAGATTGTATGTGTGGGCCAGACATGCAAAACTTTCCTTACTGGCCATATAAATATAGTCAAATCCACCTCAGTCTGAGGCATGTTGGGTAAAGCCGAGGTAACTGAGTCCTAACCGACCTCTACTAGAAGCAGACAAACAATGAAGCCCCAGTGTGTCTGTATGCTTCTCAGGGACCCTGAGAGTCATGCAAGATGTCCACCCCCCCCACCTGTCTGGGGGCCCCTGAAACATAAAAGCACTGAAAGTGTCTCTCAATTCTACAGTTGTAAGCCACTCACCTGATTGCTCTAGTTGCAGTGGCTCTTTTAGTGAAAGCATCCATAAAGGCATTATACATGTTCAGTGGGCATGGGTGCAGAATGTGCAGAATATCTTTTCCTGGGAACCAGAAAATAGCCAGAATACAGCCTTTTCGTCCTGGTCCTATTGGGAACTACTGAAAATGCTGACTTGAGCTGCGTTTTCTGAATCTCGTTGGAGAGAGCCCTCTTCTCCATGGGTGTTAAGGCAACACAGAGAAGCTGCCACTGCTTTAACTGCCTGGCCTTATTGCTAGCTAACATTGCAATATATAACTAACCTATCAAGCAATAATCTGCAGGGAACTTGATATCTGTTGCTAACATGGACTGTTTTGATTGTTTTGATATCACCATATGTCTGGTCTATGCACATACAGTTAATTGCACTTAGTAGCAGTCTTTTTTGGAAGAACATACAGAGTTGGTTACATAGGAATGTGCAGTCCTGAGAGCAGAAGTTCTAAAGAGTTGACTGAATAACTCAATGGAGCCCAGATCTGCCATGACCCAGTGCTCCCCAGAATTTCTAACAACACCTCTGTCTGAAGGTCTTTGTTGTTGTATAAACGAAAGGGAAATTTAAAATGTCTGGGGGAAGGGCACAGGGGTAACACTAGGGCTTGGCTTGATCCTGGTTTCATCAAATACAACTACAGGCTTTTGTGTGAACATGTCCTTGTTGCTGCTCCAGTGACTGGTTGCTTTGGATGGATTCAGGGTTCAGGGGGGAGTAGGGTGAACATCTGAGTGTGTTATGCCCTCGAGGTGAGGGTTCTTGTTGGCAGGTGAAAAGAAGCAGTTGGCAGCACACTGTGCACCAGAGAAGAAATGTCACAATATACTCCAACTGTGGTAGAGAAGAATTGGACATTTCAAAACTAAAAGGAAAAGTAGAGGGACGTCAACAAAAAGGGAAGAAAATGTCAGAAGATTCTTCAGACAATCTGATAAGTGAATTGTGTAAACATTGTCTGCTGTGTGCTGCTGGCTGGCAGTCTACAAATATAGAAGCTGCATAGAATACTGAGTCATACGTTGTTTTCTAACAGTGTGGGGTTAGTTGCAAAAGGTACTCACAATGAATGAGGTATTCCAAAATGTGGAATAAGTTAACTCATCTAAGATATTAATTCTGCTTAGCACTAATGAGTCAAGGGCATGTTGCCAATTAAAGCTTTGCGAATAACGGAATCATAGGCCTCAGTATGGTATCCAAAGCCAGTTTTCTAACACAACCGCAAAGAGAAGAAAAGTCCATGGCCTAATTTTCCGCTATATCAGTAGGTAGGACAAAGATACCAATGAATCAGTTGAAAGAGTGCTGAAAAAATGTTCATAAACATCTATAGTCCGAATAGGTGCTAAATATGTGCATTCCAGGGGAGCTTTTCTGTCATAGTGTATGTGATATATTGTAGTATTGTATATGAAACTTTTATTATGATTCATTCATTCATTCTTTTCATTTCAGGATTCTTTCAAGGTTACAGGGGCTTGAGCGTAACCCTATATACACTGAATGATATATTTTTATATATCATATATTTTATAATGATATAGTTTTTTTGTACTGTATTTATAAATAGTACTATAATAGCAAGCCATAAACAGAATTCAAGTGGTTTAGGTGACATACCCATTCCTTAAAAATTACAGTAGATATATACACTATGAGCATTACATCTAATACACTAAATAATGCAATGCAGGTAACTTTGGGTTTCTTTCTTTTTAACACACTAATAGATCAATGTTCAATCAAATTATTGTTCTGTATTTTGAGGACGTTGTAAGTATTTTTGGATGGAGTACACAGAAATGGGATCAGTAGGAAAAGCTGGTCCTGGTTTTAGCAGCATACATGGAAGTCACTGTCCTGCTCCCAGTGATGATAGAGATAATAATTCTGAATCACCAAGGACAGAAAACTGCAGCTGCATTGCTCTCTGTTGGCTGATACTTTCAAGCATGTTGCACTTCTGGCCACTCCCCAATCAGCGATGTCAAAGCCATTAAAAGCTGATTGAAAACACCTGCATACATTATCAGTTATTATGTTGGTACACTTGTGTACTGAATGGGTTGCATCTGAGGCTGTTTCAATACCTGTTATTATACAAATTTCTCTGCAAAATTCAGATGGCCAAGTAAACCAGGAGCAACCTGGTAGATTTCAGTGCCATTAGCCACCCTGCTCAATAATCAGCTTCATTTGCTAAGAAAACAAACTGGGGCCAGATGGTGAGGCTGATGAGCGCTCATCGATCTGGGGTCCCTCCTGCATACTTGCTTCATTTTGGAAATGGCGGGGATGGCCCTCTGAAGGGTGAGGAGGGAAACTCTGGGGCAGATGTGACTTCTCTCCTCTATGCTAAGCACAACACTCAAAATGTGAGTGGTATAAGAGCTTTGGAGCGGCCCTTGGAGTTTGAAACAGTCCCACTAGTGAGTCTATGTTCACTTCAAACTATCCAGGTATTTTTGTAACTGGAGCCAGTTGGAGGGCTAAGCGTATGTGGAATTAAACTTCTCATCAAGATATCGCATGAACATTTTAAGAATAACCTTCCATTTAGTGCACTTTGGTCTATTAAAACATGAAAATAATGTTTTAATAGTCCCAAAGCCATATTTGATGAGTCACATCTGATAATTAAGGTGGTGTTTGATGAGCTCTTACTTCTCAGGTAGAGGAGATTGATCTCACATCTAATCTGATAGTTCTTTTATTCAAATAACATTTAACCTACAGTCTCTGGTTATGTTTCTTTTGCCACTTTCATGTTTGCATAGTCTTCTGCATAATTGCTTTTATAAAATAAACATCTTTACGTGCAGTAAAGGCAAATACTTAAACAAAATGCAAGTTTAATTTGAACAAAGTGTGTTTCATAATATAGCCATTATCTTTGTACAGTAATACCACAGAATATATCTTAATATTTAAATCTTTTTTTCTTTTATGTTTCAAAAGATACTGAAGATTTCAGAATTAAAAGTGAGCAGCAATTTCATCTGGATTTGACCCGAGTGACCCGCCTACTTAGGCTGAGATATTAGTCTCTCATTCCTGTGAGAGAGAACAGGCAGCTTATTAAAAACAACCCTTCATTACCATAAGACATAGCAAAGCACTTGGCTTCCTAATCTTTGGGAA
Organism: Lates japonicus; assembly: GCA_033238685.1. Taxonomy (NCBI): domain Eukaryota; kingdom Metazoa; phylum Chordata; class Actinopteri; family Centropomidae; genus Lates; species Lates japonicus. The sequence goes on from BRZM01000003.1 coordinate 13,181,150, forward strand.
GCTCAAGATGAATATCTATCCATGACCCAAAAGTTGTTATGGACAGTGCAGCAGATTGCAGGATTTGCCTGAGAGAAGAAACCGGTGGTTGCTGTTGATTTCTAGCTGGTGTTGTGGCCAAATAACTATTGTCTCTGTGAAATCTTATTTAGTCATGCTATGATTGTCCTTTATTGGCAGGGACATGGTTGTTGAATATTGGTGGCTGTGAGTGGAGGAGGCAAAGCAAAGAGAGGAGACAAACAGATGGCGTCAGGATCGGGGGTTGCACACATTTTGTTATGTTTAGGAGATAGGAGGAAATATAAACCTGCTCACTGAGCTAATTTTCAAGAATGAAACAGATATTAAAAATCTGATTATGATCTTGGACTTAGATGAAGACTAAATGACCAGAGGCATGCGTAACCTGAATCCACGCCAGGGTATGACAAATGCAGGAAGGCAATGAGAGATGCTGCGTGAATACCAATTGATCTGGATACAATGTGATGGCGAGTGCCGTCTAGAAAAGCTGGCAAGCCTGGCTTCAACGCTACCGGTAGCAAGAGACCATGAAACAGATTGAGCTGATTATGCTGCTGATTATGTTAGCGGGAAGAGAGACAAGCAGCACTGATAGCAATGGAGGAAGAGGCCCTGTCTTCTTAATGAACAACTGACTTATTTGCTGGACATGCAAGTAGATAGAGCTATTATGGTGCCATAAGCTGCTTGTTTTAATGGTTTGACCTAGATGCCTGGGCTTATAGTGGGGTTTTATTCTTACATAACAAGTCAAAATCTAACTATTAGGCATTTTTATCCATATAATTGTTTTTATTATTTATCTATTTTTGCAAAAATAATGAAGAACTTACACCATACTGTTATGAGAGAGGACACTGTTGTCCCATGTAATGAGTCTTTACAATATATAACCCACATTGAGCTACAAATTAAAATAATATTGCTTATAAACTTTTTTACTTAACAATAATTACTTTCAAAAAGTATTGATATCTTAATGGCATGAGTTCCACACAGGCCACTGTAACTGGTGCAACAATGACCAAAACACAAATTAGTTAGCAAAGCTGTCAATCATGTTACTGGTCATTGTAGCATGGCTGTTTTGGTGTCAAATTCATGCCCTTTTATTCTAATACCAACTACATTGATAAGTCAGAACTGTAGAAACATTTTGGATGAGAGGTGAAATATCTCAAAGTATCTACAACCAAGTTCAGTTACTTAGACTTTATACTAGGGAGCTGACAGGATGATTAATGTCTGTTTAATGTCCAGTGCAACTCATTTGGACATTTTGTGTTCATACATACAGCTCTGCCAGATAATGTTTGCAGTGTGTGTATGTGTGAAAGCAGCTTTGGATAACTATGACCTAGAATCTTTATAAAATACACACATATAATACAGATACATTATATGTGTAGGTTTTTTGACAGAATGTTTTGAATAGACTTTGTGAGCCTTCATCAGACTGGAAAATATTAAGGCACAAAAAGCTATGAAAGATCTCAATTTAATGATAAATAAATAAAAAGAAATGTCATCTGACCAGTGTTTTTTGTATGACATATTCAATCACTTGCATCAACTAGTCTTTTGTGGCACTGTTGTATGTAGACCTCCCTTTGAGGAGAAACTAAATCTGCTACAGAGAATAATTTCAGGCAGACTACCAGCTTTCCTTATCTTCTCATCACTTACATTACAGATTGGCAGTAGATTAAAAACAACTGGCAAACCTGTTAAATATGTTTTTCATCATAAAATGCGCACACACCTGCTACAGTTCACCCATGAGTCAGTTTCTGAAAAAGAAAAAGCTTGTAAATTGTTTAGTTTCCCATGTTAGAGAGTACTGAAAAGATATTCTGTTGCCAGGGCTTCCTAAATGTAAATGATCTGGAAATTGAGCTTCATGATATTGTTTGGTGGCAGTGCCTTTGAGGGAAAGGCTGCGGAGAAGCAGAGAGAGTATAATGAGATTCTGTGTTGCTTTCTTAAAACTCTATTATGATGTCAATCTGAATGTATTTGGATCATAATCATAGTTAAGGTAATATATGCTTCTCTATCTGTAGTTCCAGCATAAACGATTAGTATTAAAAACAAATGGATATTCAGGACTCTGTGAGTAAACAGACCTCCCATGTCTGGCCTTGTAATTGAAGGAAAAATGTGATTTTCAAACATAAACAATGCCTCCCATTTTCACTGTCTTATTTTCCTCCATCCAGGTTCTTTTTCACAGAGCACTGTATGTAAGTTGGCTACAATACAAGTTGTGAACTGCTTTTAATCCGTTTCTTTTAGGTGTGCTGGTGTGGATTGCTGCTGAATTGGAGGTGGGCAATAGAAAGGCTAAGGCTTCGACAGAGAACACAGGGTTTTTCCTGTTCTTCCTCTCCCAGCATTAATGGCTGGAGCATTCCTATTACCTGCTCTGAGCCCTGAAGATGGGATTCCTGTGGTGCAGGCCGGGAGCTGCTCTGCTGCGCTGCATTGTGATGAGTTCTCCACTGATGTTTTCCTGCTCTCGCTCCTCTCAACTCTGCCAGTTCTACTTTTCTCTCCCGCCTGTCTTCAACCACGGTGTAGTCGCTTTCTCAATACGTCTAGTACTTTTGTGCTTCTTTTTTCTATCCTCTTGCTGATTTTATGTGCACTCTTTTTGTAAGTTTTTTTCTTGTGTGTGCACGTGAGTGTGCACATCTTTTATTACCATGCTGCATCTTATCTTACTATTCCTATGATCAAACTCTTACTATGGATGCAAATAATATCAAAAACTAGTCAAAATTTAAAAAACTTTACATTTTCAGGTGGGACCTTTTGTGAGTGTTTTCTTTCTTTCTTTCTTTTTTTTTTGGTCCAAACTGGCACTAACACTTTCAATTCAAGTAGGTAAATTTATACACAGGCTTATGTTCTGCATTAAAAAAAGACTAATTTAAACATTTTTAAAAACTCATGACAAAAAAAAAATATTGTATTTGTTTTACTAAATACAGATTAATGTAACACAATGTTACAGTTTGAAACAAATTAAATCCATGAAGGACTGTTTTTTTTCTATAGATTTAGGATCTTTTATTTTATTTATCACTGTGCTCTTGTGTATAAACTCCACAAAATGTACCACTATGGAAGCATTCTTATTTAAAGTTGTATAGCTGTAGCTTTCTGGTCATCTGTGGTCCATCACTTAATACAGCTAGTTCACAATCTCACTCACTATGTTGACATACAATGTAACAAATTGCTAAGACCTTGCAGCAGTTGCTGTCTGAGCAAAAGTAAATCTTGAATATATAAAATACTTTTCTGCAAGGACTCATGTTTCTTTAAAATCCACCTTTCTGACAACCAAACCCAAAACTTTTGCCAGTTTCAGCTGAATAAATTATATCATTTAAGAAAGAAAAGATAAAGAAAAATTGTTTCTCTTAAGAAAGGATAGATCTTAAATGATGGATTAGGCTTTAAATCAGCACAATATTCGAAGCAGAGTTTTTGAAACTAAAAGCAGCAGAATATAATGAATCCATACATCATATTCATCACATGTGCAGTGACAAAACTGAGTTTTACCTTCTCGGAGAGGGACAGAAATCACAAGATCTTTAGTCCTTACTGTCAGTTTCTCGCCTTATTTTCAACTTCTGTCCTCTTCCCCATTTCTCTCTTTCTACTAATGCTTCTCTGTGTTGTCACTCCACGTCCTGCTATCACACACCATCGTTGTCTCATCTCTTCATACTCTCTTGGGAACCGTGTTTGTCTCCTTCTTCCCTCTACATCTTGCTCTCCTATCCTCCCCTCCTACTTTCTCTTTCTTCCCCAGGAGTCTCCTGTCACTTCCTGTGCTCCCAGTGGTACATCTTGGAACAAACAACCCAGAGACGGCAATGTAATATGAACAGAGTTAAAATGAATATAGACACTTGAGGATCTAGAACATTGCACTGACAATGAAGTGCTTCAGCAGTACATACAGGGATACATCTCCAATACTCTTCTAATTAAAACTAAGTGAAGTAGCCAATTAGGAATGTGTGTATATGTTTAAGTGTGTCTTCGTGTGCATCTCTGTGCATTTAAAATATGTGTCCCACAGATGGACTTGATAAAGCGAAGATGAAGTCCATATTCCCCAAACAACCCCCTTGCTGCTTCCCCAGGCTCTTGCCCCTCCTACTTTCACACCCTTCCTCAGGGTAGTTCTGACATGGGAGCCGCTTTTGTTGCAGGGTTGACAGGATCCCCATCTGAGCCTGCATGAAGTCTGGGTCTCTCATCACAGAACTGGCTGCCTGACAGCTCATCCATTCAGCCTGGCCCCACTAGGCTTTGCTCCAGTGCTCGATGCCTTAACTGGGCCTCTATAACAAACCTCTTCACCGCGTCGACTGTGGAAAGCAAAAGGGCACGGCGCTGAAACTGGCCAGCCTGTATGGTGCTCTGGCCTTGGGGGCTGTAAGGTGGTCGGAATGGGAGGGGTTGGGTTGAGGAGGAAGGGCTACGGGAGTGAGACAAGGAAAATGAAGTAAGGCAGAATGAAGAGAGATGTTACAGTCAATAAGTAACCTAATACAGCAGTGGTGGGCAGACGAGGCATTCCTCTTCTCGGTCCCTTGTGGTTAGCACAGCAAGCCATTTTTCAAGTTAAAAGAAGGATTTGGGTTAGATGTGGAGGCCCATGAGAGTCAATGTGGCATTTGCACCATGCCTTGGGTACCTGCTGAAAAAAGAAAAGAAGGCATACTGTGGAGCAAATAATTTCTCAGTGTTACAGTGAGTAGATATAGAGACAGACAGATGTCTTAATGAGTTTTTAATACATTTATAAACAGTTGAAAGCAAGTATTTTTTCATGTGTGTAATCACATATCATCAAATATGATAACATCTGTGTTCCACTGTGTTATGAATCTGCCATTAACTGTTGGTACACCAGTTATGGATACATTGTCGGAGTAGCTGCAAATATTGGAAAATAGGTAAATTAACATGTAAAACTTTCCCTTACAGAATCGCAGTCAGATGTGTTCAACACCCTTTATGGGGGTTTATAAATGCTATACTGGGGATTAAACAAAGACATACTGAACAAAGAAAGACAGAGTGAGGACAGGAAAAATCACTCCATGAGTGAAAATTATGTCTCAGTTTGGTAGGAGATAGTGACAGAATATCAAAAAACAATTTAACTACACCTTCATTGAGAAGAAAATGGGCATAAGACACCATCTTAATCACTTAGACCTAGATACTGAGGAGCTCAACCAAAATAGCTCTGTGTTCTGCCCCTCTTATTCCCTCACGTCTGAGTCGGTGCACCATTGCTGAATAACCTCCTCCACACTCTGATGGTGGCCAGCTTCTACTACAGATGGAGGGAAATTGGATGGATAGAAAAAGAAATAGAAATAGGACAAGCTAGGCCTGAAGCAAATAAAACAGAAGTGGGAATCAATTTTATCATCCAATTATCATTTTGGCCTGACCCCTGTGCACTCAATATCACTAGTTTCAATAATAGATTTAAAAGTGCTTTCCCTACATCCTAATTAGAATTACTATATAGACACAGAGATGGACATCTTATTAAATCACTAAACATTAAGTTGCATGTGTTTCGCATAGATGTTCTACCATAGTGAAATACACATATGCACATATTCATGTCAGTTAACATTAAATTAACGCTTAACAAATTTTTTACCTTCGTAGAATGCCCATTTTCCATTTCTTCAAAATAAAAAAAACTGACTCAACATGAAGCCCACCAGTGAATTAGTATGATTAATCAGAGCACGCTGAGAAATTGTCCCACTGTCATTGGCCAGGAACCATCAAGTATGAGAATCATTCGCACAGATGGAATGCTTACTATTGTGGAAGAAAAATCATTTTGTCTGAATGAGCAGACAATCTGGTGCCAAAAGAGTTATGCAGATACGATCCTCACACAGCGATCTGCATAACTTGTATGTTAGATTAAATGCTACCTAATATCGTGGAGAATCACCAGCCCATTTTGACTTATTTTAATCGCCAGATGCAAGCAGTAGTTAGGGGGAAATATACGGTAGCATTCATCAAACTGTCAGAGAATCAAACTTTCAAAAAAACAAATCCTTTGGAGAAGTGCTGGCACAGCATAACAAGTCCTATAAGAATTAATTGTACATAAAACTAATGCAGTAGTGTGGCACCGGTGGGCATAAGTTATGTGAAATGATATCACATTTTTCAGGTTTACATCAAATCAGTGACAATACACGGTGCTTTATGTATATCCCCCTATTATCTGATATGAAAACTCAGACATTTGAAGACAGGGTGCAGCTATGCAGTTTGGGGTATTAATTCAACACCCACCTCTAGTTTAATGAGTTGGCAACTACAGTCCTATAGCAAGAGAAAATTAGAAAAAAGGTGACTCTTATCTTTATAGAAATACTGGATCATCACCATTATATATGCACTTTAAATTGTCAAGAACAACATCAACAATAGTTTTCTCCTGGCAAGCTCTTGTTCTTTCAGTTTCTTATTATTTTTTAGATCTTTAAATAAGTGATTGTATGTGAGGTATGCATGCTTAATATGCTGGTGTACAGTATTGGTGTATTGCTAGCTGTTCTTTAAGTGATTTTCATAGTGATTTTTCACAGTATGTTGCCTGATTGACAGTGGTTTATTGCCGGCAGTATTGGTAAACACTGAGTTGTTTTCTGGGGACATTGGATCCAGAAAGAGCAGATCCTCACAGTTAAACTTCAGTGAAGTAAAGTAATCCTAACGGTATAGTAGGTTAAACTTACACAGAGGCTTGATTTCTTGATCACAATGTGAGAAGTGGACTGTTTACTGTGACATTAAGTTTTCAGTTACATCAAATATTGTTCTCGTGATTTTTTAATCACAAACAAAGTCCAGTCACACAAATAATTGTTCAGTTGTACATCAGTGATTTTGAATCGAAAGGGTAGTGAAAAACCTACCCAAACCAAATCATTTCCTCACTTGCAGACAGGGGACATTCCAGCACCACATGCCTGGAAAACACTGTCTGATGTACTACATGTAATAGTATTTAATTTCCCTGTAGCACAATGTGCAGACACCAGGCGTGTTTGTTGAATAGCAGGGGTCACTGACCTTCAGCCCTCATGAACTATTTGTGAACCGTGTAGGCCTGTTTATGTGCCCTGTGTGTGCTTCCGTCACTCCTGGACACTCCAGCGGCAGCCAACAATGACCTCTGCCAGCATGTCACAGACTTGAGCTGCTCTCAGGATAATGGACAAATTATGCAAGGAGCTGAACAAATAGAATGAGCACACAGGCTCCTTCTTAACTCCTTCTTTCTCCCTTTTCCTCTTGTGATGCAGACATGATTCCAGTTCAAAACACTGGCAAAAATTGATTTCCCATGTTCAAATCTATAAATTGTCATGCATAATCTGAACTGGAGAACAGCACTTTGATTCAATAAACACAGGAACCTTTTGAACTTTGAAGGGCGAACTCAGTTCCTCGAGGCTGTAATCCCTCCACCCTCAGACCTCTAAGACATGCAAGGCACAGCATACACAATCACAACAGCAACGAGACCCATCACCAACTTTATTAGCACTGCCCATTCCGTCAGAAGGAAAAAACCTACCAGGACAACTCTTTTTCAATCACCAAGAAAATGTGGTATTTTCACCAATACAAGGTACTGTGCTCTCAGCTAGTCACATTACACAACTTTTACCTGACAGGTATGAAAAACAAATGCAAGAGCTAACAGATACGGTAGTAGCTCTGTGAGGTTGTACTTAGACACAGTGGTGGTTCGTGCTAAATGCAAATGTCAGTATATTGTCCAGACAATGACACTGTTAACATGCTGATTTTTAGCATGCTGGAATGTTTACCATGATCAACATCTTAGTTTAGTGTGTTAGCATGCCAGTTAGAACTAAACACAAGAATGCAAGGTATTTGACCATGAACCAAAATATTGAACACACTGCTATGAAAAGTTAAGAGATCACCAAAGTTATTATAATTCACCCAAAACTTCATGGCAATCCATCCAATAGTTGATATTTCAATCTGGACCAAAGTGGTGGACCACCCAACAGGCCAACAGCCTGGCTAACTGACTGGCATTGCCATCCTTAGAGCCATGCTGCTCCTGTGGCTAAAAATAGTCCAGAATATCTTCTCCAACAAGTAAAAGAAGTTTTTCTGGTCCTGTTTCCTCTAAACAATATGAATTCACTGCAAGCAGTTCTGGATGACATACACTGGTTAAAATGACCAAGTCAACAAAATGCTTATCCGGAAAGTGGCATTAATTAACAGGATGGAACAGCTACACCCTGCACACCCTGTAAAATTGCCTAAGGTTGGACAATACATGGTACTATGCAGTTTATTTTAACTCATTATGTTGGATACCCTTAAGTATAAGGGACCCTCACCAACTTCTTTTGCTTTAATAGGGTGGGATGGGCTACATCTGCTGTGTTGGATGGTTACATCTCCACAAGAATTGATGTAATTATTTTAAGTGTGCCAGGGGAGACACTGTGCACAGATGCAGGCCAGCACAATGTGGCTAAGGTTAGTAATAAAACTCAAAGTAATTGTAACAGTTTCCGTAGAGGCTGGTAGTAATCCATATGGGAACCTTGCAGAGATTAAAGCTTTTGACCTCAGTATGGACCTTTGTAGGGAGTGAGGACCAGCAACGTTTCATTTAGGTGGATAAATGACACTGGAAAGAAACTGATTCAACTAAAAGTGATGACTTCACTTTTATTCTTCACCTTCTCTTGAAAAGCCAAAACATTAGAGATTTCATTTCCATTTTGTCATGAACAAATTCTACAGTAAAAATGCTTGAGAAGAGGAAACACCCATTGGAACATGCAGCTCCCTGTTCCCATTTACTGCAGAAAAACTGTCTATCATGTAACAACCCTCCAACTGCTCCTCATTGAAAAATCTGGAATATATGAATATATCTAATAAATAAAACACTTGGACTGCACAGTGGATCATGATTGGCTTGTTGTGATGTTGTGATGATCATATCTTAAATTCAGATTTAAAATGAGCACAAAGAAACTTTCCACCATTAACAGGTGAATATGAAAGCGACCTTCTAGTCAAGACAATAGGGGGACTATAACATCTTTCCCAGTTACTTCAGCTAAAAAAAAAAACAGGAGGACTATAAGTGTATTCCCTGACCTCGGCCTGTCAATGAAGCACATGCCCAAAATTGCCATAAAGACATTTTTAAAAAGTAAAAAAGCATTTTGTTTAACCGCTCAACTGTAGTTTCTGCTCACTAAAATTCAACATCTTCCTGTTTAAAAAAACAAAGAAACAAATTGTTTTATTTGATATAATGAATAAGTCTTTGTTGTTCCATTTTAAAGCACCACTTCAGTCTCCTATTCTATTAAAATCATCAAGTTATGATGAGTGCAGCAAAGAAAAACGAAAGAGAGAAAGAAAGTTCTAAATGGTAATTACAGATAATCTGATTGATCATGTAAGGCGACAACACTCCATTAGTAAAATTATCTTGCACCTGCGCAGGGCTAACACACATGATGAAGGCCGTCTGACCTACATGTTGATTAATTGGCCATTAGTGTGTCTAATTCAGTTTTTTTCCCTTTCTTTTGTGGGACAACAACCTTCCCTATCTCTTCTGTTATGTAGAAATATACAGACCCTCTAACTTTCACTGGAGTTTCCCAACACTACAACTTTACTTCTCTTGCATATACTATTATGTGCATACTTTCTTAATCTCTTATTTTAAGCAAAGACTTGTGTACATGTGGATGGGGTCAGGATTTGTTTGTGATTATTTCATGTGGTAAATTTGTGTGAATGTGTGTGTGAATACCAGCACACTCATGTGGCAGACATCTGGCACATGAAAGACCCAGAAGGTGGTCATCTCAAAGAAAGCCAAAATGCAAACAGACCAAGACACAGAGAGGGAGAGAGAGAGAGAGAGAGAGAGAGAGAGAGAGAGAGAGAGAGAGATTGTTGGGCACAGCAAGTGCAGAACGCATTCATCACCTCAGATACAGGGTAATCTCTAAGACATCTGGACAAACTCTAAGAATGTATGCATTATCATATATGCGCTGCATTCCTGTACGTACATGCGATCCTTCTCATTTTGTGTCAAGGTTTGTGATCTGCACTTTTGTGTTATGCATCGGTCAAAGAAATGTAAACGAGGTGTATCTGGATGTCATCCCAAGATCGTGCCTGTGACTAAAGATGAAATCCTACTGTGGTACAGCAGCTCATTCTGACGTACGTTATTCAGTGGAGTATTACATAAGGGCGTCATGATTGTTGATGGCTGTAATGAGTAAGTAATTGATATAACAGTGCCGCTCAATGGCTCTGCCACCAAACCCATTCTGATTAAGTCCAAGATAACTGATGACTGGCAGCAGTACTCAGTCTGATGTCTTGATGACAAGATCTTCAATCCCCAGCATGAAACAGTTGCTCCCACGCAGGATCTGTCTGGAGTTTTGAGACTTGTGAGTAAAGGAGAAATTGTGTATTATACTATGAGCTCAATAAATATTTAGACAGTGTTTTTAATTTTTAATTAAAACTCCACGCTCATATTTTAGATGTGAAACAATGAAAAAACAATAATTACTGGGCTAACTGCACACTTTCTGCTTTAATAAGGAGGATGTTTAATCCATATTAAGTTAACAGTTAAACAACTACAGTCTTTGTTGGCATTTTGTGGTGGCAAAGTACCCTAACATATCTAAATTACACTGTGTGAAGTGAGGATTTTTTGTTTGTGCTCCCCAGTTCTGCTGAACACTGACTTATATTAGCCAGTGTCTGAAACCAGAGAGGACTCAAGACTTTCTCCTGTTGTCAGGTTTCATATACAGCCATTACCATTTCCTTATATGCATGCTTGTATTTAAAGAAATAGTTTCATATTTTAGGAATTAGACTTAACAAGGTAACAGAAGCAGAATGCTTCAGTGCTCCATTTGTTTCTGCACAGGATCTGTTCTGGCACAATATTGAGCTTAAGACGTAAAACATGAGAAAATAAGACTTGACACATGAAAATTTGCTTCTGGTTTACACAAAATGACACTGATACACAACTTAATTGCAACAGCAAATACATTTTGTAGGAAATGTAATTGATGGTTGGATTAAGTTCAGAATCAACTTTTCTTTTAAATGAATGAGTCATATTTTTTTAACAACAGGAGAGGCACCGTTGTTCATTTCCCACGTGAAACCAGCAGTCAGCGTTGTTTCTTCCATGTTCCATTACCTTAACCATGTGTCTTTTATTGCAATCATGACAATAAAGGCCCTTCAACCTTAAGGATGAATTTAGTTGAACCCAAACCACAATCTGTCCCTGAACCTAACCAAGTAGTCTTTGTGCCTTTACCTGATTGAACCGAGACCGTTCAACAACCTTGACTGTATATTTATTATTGTTACCATGATGATGAAGGTCCAGTATGCCTGCCACTGGTATGCCCCTATGGATTTATCAGAGGGTGTAGGGATAAACAGCCCTCATGGTCATTTAGGCTAGAGGACTTTGAACACTGCATCATTAGTTATTTATCAGTCCCTGTGGGTGTGGTCAGATTTTGTAGTTTGGGTACAGAGTGGTACAACTGGAAAAAGGATGAACCAGTATGAACACACAGTTAGATTAGAAATACATTATCAGCACACAGATTTGGAGAAGTTCAGTAATGACCCATCACATCAGCTCCTTTTATTCACTTTAAAAGCAGCAGACAATTTTCTAATGGACAGGAAGAAGAGTCTAGGCCAGCTTCTTGTGAAAGAAAACTGAGCAAACAAGGCACAAAGATATAACTCTCCTCCCCATGCTGCTGGGGGAAAATGGGGTCCCCATTCAAGCTAAATTAATCACAAAAAACACATTAACTCCCTGTTACTGTGATTTCTTTTTGAGATGTCAGTGATGCATGTACAGTTAGGCAACAACTACAGTAAATTAATACAGAACATGTTACAGACATTTCTGTCTTTTTTCCTCTTACCTATATTTTTGTTTGCACTTTAAATGCTTGCTTACATTGTGCAGAATGACACTGCCACAAATGAAGATGCCTATGCTTTAATATACTGACTGTTTTGGAAAGCTATACTATAAAGAAGTTATGATATAGAAAAATAAAAGTAGGAGAGAAAAAGAGGCCAAAGGGCATTCCAAAGAAATGTAATATAGGTTCTGGTTAAATTTGCGATACAGTATTTTAAGCAACAAAGATCATCTAAATAGTTTCTCTAGGAAAAAAAACAGAGAGCTCTCTCCCTTTTCCTGTTTTACACTTAAAATATCAAACCGAGAGCATTATATCACTTTCTTCTCGGTCAATTTCAGGCATTGACAGGAAATCAATAAGACATCCTGTTCTCCTCTCGTGGTGTTTGGAGATCATGTCAGGATGGAGTGATGAATGGCAGAAGGACAGGCTCAGCAGTAGAGAAAAATGAGCTGGACGGGGAACAGGGGGTCAACCAGGTTAATGATGTTGGCCATGATTATTTGCAGGTGTGAATGATCTGAGATTAATCATTTAGGAGCAAAGCTTGAATGACAGGAAGTGAGAAATGGCAATGATCAAACTGGTGGAAATGTTCATGAGCTCCGCAAAACCTTTACTGAGGAGAGTAAGGCAAAATAATGCAGTTGTCCATTCTCCAGTGGTTGTGTCAGGACAAATACAGAATATTATTAGTAACTGTAATCTGTGGCTACTTTGCTTACTGTGAACACTACTGGATTGTCTACTCTTACTTCATAGTAGTACTGACAATTGGTCAGAAACCTCAGCTAATAACTAAAGATCTCTAGTGTGGTAAGACTGGCCATTTAAACAGCGTTGGTGAAAAAGACATAATTAAACTGTGTCTGTGTGGTACAGACAACACAGCATTATTTTACTTAAGTCCTCCTGCATATTAATGAATGACCTACTTGAGATGCACAATCCAATGTTTGATTTTCAGAAGTATTCTTAACAATCAGTCCACTGGCCACTGTATCCTCCAAAAAACATGTTACATCTGCACAATTTTATATTTAAGAGATCAGCTGTATGCAAATGATTGTTTAAGAGACTCAAGACACTTCACATGAATGTAAAATCATTCTAACATGGAGCCATGACATGATTTCAAGGGCGTTTGTGGAATTAGCTCAATTGCACAAACAGATGTAGCTGCCATATTTTGTTTCTCAAAAATGAATGAATAAATAAATAAGAATAAAAATCTAAGGACATTCACAGGAAAACATGACATGGCAGACACATTGCACTCAGTTGCTCGACTGGACCAAAGCAGATTAGTCGAGACTCTGACAAGACAAGATGCATACATGTTTTTAAGACACACTTGAGAGCTCCAGAAAGCAGCTGATATAGATTTATTGTCTCTGTTTAAAATGCATCTGCACGTACATCTAGACCCAGCTGCCTGTGTGGCGCAATCAGCGGCATAGTTCTGGGAATACTGTTGCAACAAGGACAATATGTGGATACGGTTCCCAAATGGAGAAGCTGATATTGCAGTCTTAATGCTAATATTACATACATGTGTCTGTGTATGTATGTATGTATATATACATATATATGTGCATGCGTATGTGTGCTCTTTTGCATGTCTATCTTTGAGAGGACTGAAATTGAGCTTTGCAGCACTCATTGAACATGATTATTTCTTTTCTCAGGAGTCGCAAAAACCTCACCATGAAATAAAATCCTGTGGTTGGTTCGATCTACTTTTACACCAAAAATAATCTGCACCAGAGTTCACCTGCAAGGTGGTAGAGGCATACAGTCTCAGGTTGGTTGTATAGTTTGAACCAGAGTTCAACCGACAGTTTTCACTGCAGTTTAAATAAACCAAACAACTGTGCAAACACACCAGAGGTCATTTGGATTAAACCAAACAAGAAATGTATTGGAGCATACTTAGTTTTAGTGTTAAAGTTAGAATTATGTGGCTCATTTAGATGCATGTGGCATGTAACTGTAATTTCAACGTTTAGCATTTCCCACGACACTGAGAATCCTGTGGTGATATTTAAAGCAACATCTGGCATTTAATGTAATGCAGAGATTATTCATCATTTGAGGCCATATTGTCCATAAGTGTCAAGGGGTAAGTATGTAGATCGCTTCAGCAATAGATGCATCAGGCGAGACTCGCGGGAAAAACATGATTTGCCACAAGTATTGCAGATGCTGCTTTATTGTGCAGCATTTAAATTCTCGTAATTTAATGATTATGACAAGGCCCATTTTCGTAAGGCACACATTTAATTACCAATGAAAAGGCATGGGTTTTTTTGCCAGTTGCCTGTCATTGTGGTAAAAGCACACAGCGTGGGTCTTAAGCTAATCAATGAAGTGACCTCCCATGGAGTTGTTTATGTCTTATGCATCTGACATATAATCAATTGATAAAAGTGGAATTATAAATTGGAACCAATCAGATGTTTCATTCAGAGTTGCCAGCAATTCAGACATGAGCTGCATGAATGACCAGCACCCTTAAAAATGATTAATAGGAAACTGAAGCAGGGAACAACATGAAGGCCATATCCAGAGTACTGCTGTACAGGCTAGTAGCAATGGTAATGGTGGGGATGATGAAAGATGATTCAGTGTATATAACTGAGAATATCATAAAACACTGCAATGGTGATACATGAATCCGTGTCACATTTCATCACAGATGCCATCTGCCTATTTTTTATTCTCAACAGCAACACTGAATTGATTGACTACTTGATAATCTTCATGTAATTTCAATTGAAAATTAAAAAAAACACCTTTACCTTGAGACATAATTAAAATTGTATGTTCCTATAGAATTTTCATCAGGTCATTCCTTGCATTTCAAATTTGTGTACAGTTATAATTTATATCTCAACATCGCAAAAGGCAGCATTTCAGAAAGAGCGTCCTGTTGGTATAGCCGGACAAAGCCAAATAAAATATGATAACAACTTTCCGGGTGTAAATGTGGTCAGGGACCTAAGTTGCATGCCACTCCTCTTGATTCCTGTTGTTTTTCAGTAATATATTAGATATTTATGAAGTTTATTCATAGTATTGTTGATAAAATATAGTGACACACTGCAGACATGAGGCAAAAATAGAGGTGCAAACAGCAGAAAATTTAGATCAGATTTAGTATCAAATTAAGGCAAATGAATTACAATGACTTCATGCTCATGAAATGCTTTGGTCTTACACATTTGACTTGTGTACACCATATTTTGCATGTGTGAATGTGGACACTTCAAGATGGCTAATTTAAAAAACCATTTGGAAATCCTGAATGTAGTTTTCTGAGTATGAAAAAGGAATTGTGCTATGTCTATAAGAAGATAAATAATCAGAATTCTCCCTGATGAACTCAACTCAAAATCTCTTTTGGATTTGTTCTTCAGCTTTTTCAGCAAGTGGTAGATTAAACCATGTTTTAGGGACCACAACTCATCTTCCATGAGTTAAAGGTTTAGAGATTCAATATTCTCCAAAATGTTGAGAGCACTTAATGTTAAGGTGTAGTGATGTTCTTACAAACATTTTAGGCCTGTAACATTTAATTGATGCACCTGAGCAATCAGCCCTAGCACACCTGGTGTGTATTGGCTGTAGGTGATTGGAAACTGCAAGCTTGACACAGAAAATGTGCCTTTGTCCTTTCTTTAAGTAATTCCACTCTTAGATGTTCTAAATATCAATGGTTCTTCATGGTTATTTGTAACTGCACATGCATTTTTGTATGAGAATAAGCATCTTCCACACTGTGAGTGCAGATTTTTCTACATAAAAACACAGTGATAAAAAATTCAGAATGACTTCAGAAATATGAATTCAGCCCAAAATGAGACATTAATCAGTCCCTGCTAGTGAATTTGAGTTGCCACATTATTGCATCTTGCAGCTCTACACTTTAAACTTTTAGTTTCTTTCATGAGTTTCTCTCCAGGAGAAGCCTGTCTGAACTCTGTGCCCCTTAACAAAATTGTCAATGTACTGTTGTGGTGCATGTCCTGCTTTTAAAGGGAAAGGGAGGAGCTCATTTAATTGGCCATGATTGGTGACAGCCTGTACCACACACAAGGACAATTTATGTCTCTGAATCCTACCCCACTTACATCTGTGCTGTTGCACCACTGTTTTGCCCATGTATCTGGTCATGAAATTACCAAAATTATCTCTTGTCATGGCCAACTGAGCCTTTATTTGCAAAGAGAGAATTTTAAAGAGATCAAGGTCTGAAAGGCTGAACTCCCAGAACACAAAAATATTAATGATAATGATAAAAAAAACATCTTCACCTACACACCCATGGATAGAGCTAAACAATAATGAAGTAATAGGTAGTCTCATTAATTTCAGCACAGTGTACATCCTTCAGAGGACCTGAGATATTTCAGAGCTGTACTTAGACAAGGTCAAAAATGTTGAATGTGCACCTGCCCTGAGACTTCAACATCTCTGGGCTCTGTTACTCTAAATAAATTGTGCAGGCAGGAGCACACAGACTGTGTTTGTGCTAGTTCCACTTCCAGAGGCAACAGTTTGACACTGGGTGGGATAACACATAATCAGTGGGCGTGGTAGGAGTTGCCATCAGCCTTGACCTATTAATTTACCTGTTTTCATTCTCAATAAAAGTAGTGCATTAAGCAGAGCAGCTCCATTACAGACATTTTCCTCAACAAATTCAGACATACCCTGAGTGAATATACTGCATCTTAATTAATGAGTTTAGAGGGCAATGACACATTTGGTTTAATTGTATTTTAATGTTATTTTTTGGGCTTTTTTGCCTTTATTTGATAGGATAGTGAAGAGAGACAGGAAATGGGGTGAGAGAGTAGGGGAGTGACACGCAGTAAAGGTCCGACTGGATCGGGGGTCAAACTGGGGACTCACTGATTAGAGCACTGAGGCCCATGTGGTTCACACCCTAACCATTCCGGTCACCCTGGGCCAAACTACAGCTGAGTTCAAGTATTGAAACACACCCAACTGCCATAGGTGCACCACACAATATTGACTGTCCATGTGCAATGAAACATCATGAAGAATTCACTTTTCAGGCAACAACAAAACTTTACCAGAGGGCCTTGTCAGGTCAGACCTCAAATATTAAACTGTCTGTCTGATATTCTGGCGAGAGACATTGATCCAAGGAACAAAACATGATTTAATCAGTGATGTCAGGGTTAGTTTCATGACTTCTGTATTAAACTCTCAAACAAAGATATATAAAAAAAAAAACTGTACCAAATAAATAAATAAATAAATAAAAATTGTAAGGGCCTTGGTATAATGGCCTCCATGCAAAACCTCATGTCGCAAATAAATTAAAAAAAGGAATACCATCTTCCTGGACGGCTCTTCAGATATATCAAGTAAATTGCATCATGTTGAGAAAATGATTGTGACATTACTCATGATTATAATTGGTCTAATCCTAAAATATCATTTGACTGATTCGTGGCAAAAAAATACCCCTCACACACACACACACACACACACACACACACACACACACACACACACTATTTAAAAATCAGGAGGGTTGCTGTGGATATCAGTATTCTGTTATTTTTGTTCAGTGTCTTTATAAGCATATCAGCAGCGTCCTTGATGCCAAACAATCCAAATGATTTCCATGTTAACTTCTGGAACGTTGGTTATCCCGCAGAGTGAAATGTAATAAAGAAACATTCCAAACTAAATTATATATCAGTATTTCTGAAGGCAATTTAAAAAAGAGGGCAAACGCAGAATCAAAACAAGGCATTTATACTGCCAGAATGGTAAAAGCAATAAATATGCTGGTGTTAGGTTTGTAACCCAAGGATAAGTTGAATACACCTCTTGTAATGGGAATACATTACCTTAACAAAATAATCAACAATCGTACTACCCTAGAAAGACGTCAGCTCACTGTCATGACATAACATCATTGTTGACTATTTAACTGACTTGAATCTGAGATATTTCTCTCCAACATATAATTAATTGAAGGCTTAACAGTTTGCAAATTTTATTACTCTTGCAGGCTATACATTTCCGCAACAGCGGGTTTCTGACAAAGCATGGAAGCCTATATACCATAAAATCTGGTCCAACATAAGAATTCTTCTGATTTCCTTGGCACTATGTTCCTCCTGAATGGCTCTGAATGTGTAAGATCTCAGGCTGATGTTTTGTCTTTAGCACAGATATTTAACAAATCATAGCAAAGAATCTTTGTCATAAGAGTTCTTTCCAAGAATGGTAAATGCCCATTCCTAACATATGGTCCCTATGAGTAGAGATAAACAATTTTCCTAAGTGTACTTTTAAAGGCTCTTAAATATAGAACTAAAATGACGAGCAACAAAATGAAAGGTTGCCCAGCTGGCCTCAAAGATGCAGTTTTGAGGGGAGAGGAGGTGCAAGGACATTTTACAAAGGACGGAAAATTGAATGTTCCACAATAATGTTCAGTCTGAATTACAATAAGGCTGATTGATGGACATTAAAAAGTCAGTCTGAAAACCTCTCCGTCTGTCCATGAAAATCTAGAGGTCAAGGAAGCTCTAAAATATAATATTACCTTAAAACACAACACAATATAAAACATTCTAATTCATTCCAGTGGGAGTGCCAGGGTTACAGGCAGGCTTGCAATCCTTCCCCTCCTCATCCCCACTCTAACTAATGAGATTCTATAAATGAGGAGGTTTGGATAGTGTTTATCTATGTGGCTGTGAGGGGGCCAAGGTGCCCTCACACACAGCAGTGTGTAGAGAGGGTGACTGCTGGGCATAATACTTCACACATCAGCTGCCTCTCACATATGGCTGTCCTCGCCTGGCCCTGGCTCCTACCCCATCTGCCTTCCCACCTCAATCCCCAAAGTTTGTTTTTCCAACCAGCGATTGGCTGCCACTGAGTTCTTATTGTGTTGCCACATTTCCCCCGAAGCCAGAATGTTGTATCATTCCATGCCCTCTTCTTCATTGTCATGTGCACAAAACAAACCTGCCCTTCTCCACTCAACACAAGCCCAGTCACCCCCAGATACCCCATAACCTTCCCTCCATCCATCCCCCTCCCCTGGATCACTGCCCTCATCCTGCCAAGCTTGGCATAGGGTCACATCTGGAATGGAGAATTATTGCTGCCCCATCCCGGCCCTTCCCTCCATCTACTCACAGATGGCCTGTTGAGTTTAAGCACTCTACTGTACAGTGAATGCAGCCTGTTGGCACATAGAGGATGGTTAATGTGGGGGGAAGCCTGTCAAGTGTTGCAATGCCTAAGTTGTTTATGGAAAACAGATGCAAGGATTATTACTAAACATTTCACACTTAGAATTTATACTGAAGTGATGATCAGCTCAGGTGACCATGGGAATTGGCCTGCTGCTGATAAATTAGTTAACCGAGTTGGACCAGGTTAAGATGGTTTGGACTGATGAAGCGGAGTATGACCTGCTTGGCTGCAGTCAGGCTGGGGAGGGATGAGGTTAAACCTAACATATGTTGTCTTTTTCAAATAGTGAGGATTCACTGCTGAGTGTTACTGAGAGCTTGTTGATTTTCACACTGCTCACGTTTTTTATTGCACCGCCAAATTGAATGTTTATAGTGTAACAGAGACCATGGGCTCCTTTACCTGCCACTGATCCATATACTGCGTTACCCTGCACTCAGTATTGATTGCATGGTATGGAGGAAGCACTACATGTACAAATAAATACTTGCACAAGTAGTATTTGCAGATCTCTGCAATATAGTGAGACAGGGGATGTTATCAAATTATCTACAGGGTTTTTTTCATGTAAATATTATCTTGTATTACATTTATTCTTGGTGTTGAATTTATGTAAACACTGTATTGTATTTTTCCCCCCTTTATGTTAGAGGAGCCTGGGGTGGGTATTTTCCAGCCAATTATGTGCATCAGGGATCTTTGAACAGCTGCTGGATGCTCTCAGACGAGGAAGGTGTTGGCGTTTAAACTGGGGTGGTATGTGATGATTAAAAAACAAAAGCCACAAGTGGTAGACTACATATTACCTTTGTCTCATTCCTCTTTATTGTGGAATTCCAGCTGCTATATATGGATACACTGATACTAGATATTAAAATAGAAATGCCTCTTATACAGTTAATTTACAAGAGTTTAATTAACTGTGCAATAACAACTAGTTATTGCATATACATGACTACGATTATGTTCCCTATATCAGTTTAGCTCTGCATAAGGTATCATACTTTAAATTAAGTGCAAAGGGAGTGAAATGCATGGGTGTGTTGCTGTGTATGGGTTTTAATTGTCAGTGTGAAGTAATATTTTAGAGAATGAAGCTTTTTCTGTTTGTAAAGTAAATATTAATTAAGACTGTGCTGTTTATTATCCATTATTCATAAATCACACCACAAATCTGGTTTGGAATTTCAACTCCCAGCATTGTCTTACTATAGCATTTGTCTGCAAATACAAGAGGGATTCACTTTAAAACATGCATCACCTGCACCATATGCCCCTTTACCATTCAATAGCCAAAAAACTATTATTTTGAAACAGCTTCCAGCTGTTCTTGCTGTAAGCAGTTTGGCAAATGCACCCTGTCAACATCAACACACTGTCTAAAGCCAGAGGGGTGATAGCGAAGCCAAAGAATGACTTCCCAAATTTGGGCAATCTCTTTATCAGCTGCTTATCTGTGTGGCCAACAGCATAAAATAAGATTTCTTTATCTTAAAGACCTGCAATCATCACAAGGTTATGGACTATCATTGAAATACAATAAAATCAGATTTGCAGTCACTGTTTGGACTCAGGCAATTTCTGTTAGTCAGCCTGGATGTAATAATTGCAGATCTGGAAGTTCAATCCATGCAGCAAATGTCCAGGTTAATGAGTCCATGTATGCACAGTGTGTCATGATGCATATACTGAATTGAGAATAGATAAACAGTTAAAATAGGGATATTTAACACTACTTGTCATAGCATTTTAAAGCAGATTATATGGAAGAAGAAAAAGGTTGTTTCCCATCATCATACCAAGGTTGTCACATATCTCAGCACGATTTGGTTATAATTAACATAACTATGCCACTTGCAGTGTGCAACATTATCCTCTTGCTATTTAAAAACACACTGTTAGTACTGTACTGTACAACAACTTTGTACATCCACTATAAAAGTAGAACATAGGAACACTGGGAATACGTCTAAACAACAAAGAGAAAAGTACAGATTTACAAAGGAGATGGTTCAATTAAAGCAAATTCATAACAGAGAAGTAAACCAAGGTTGTTGAAACTCACTCATATGTTTATCATAAGGTAGCCTAAAGTGTGCTCTACATTTTATGCCATTGGGCCATAACTTCTCCAAGCTACCAGCAAAAAAATAGGGAGAAAAAAGCCACGTTTTCTTTCCCCAGATAATTACAATGCAGAAACATCCAAAATGTGCATCCTCCTCAGCAAGTTTTCAATACAACTGTCCTTGCTGACATGACCAGTTTGTTTTGCGTTTCTTATTTCATGCATGGAGAAAGGGAAACAATCCTATTATTCTGGTACTTCCTATCCAAACAAAGGCATTGTGGCACACAGGAAGTACAGTATATTAATAATAGCTTTTAAAAAAACAAGATGTCAAATTAAGGAAAATATTGCAAAACAGAAAGCAGTTCAGTGTTTCCATTAAGCCATTGCAGCTTGATTCATCTGCAGCAGCCTTTTGTGCACTTTAAACCCAAACCGTTGGCCTGGGGAATTTCTGTCTGAAATCACATTTGGCAAGCTTCCCTTAAACACCTCTTTCCCCTGATAGCTCTCTGCTGGTAGATACTGGCAGCACAGGTCCATCTATATTTAGCATCAGTGATTATCTTAGTAATACTGGCAGATGTTTTATGATGCAACATGTGTAATGTATTCAAAAGATACAAAAATAGAGGATAATTTTTTTAACACTGACTTTCACCTTGTTTTGCCCTCAGTGCAGGCTTAGTTAACTGCTGTGCAGAAAGGTGGTTTATGGTGACTCTTGTACTTGCCTTCACGTTATACTGACTAAATCTAAATCTTGATCCATCTCTATCTATTCTCATATCAGTTTTTGCCATATTTTACTAATCTCAAAAGAAGATTTTTGTTCTGTTATCCTGCAGTCATAGGGAGGTCAGAGAGGTTCTGCTACTGAGCAGCTCCTCTGGAGTCAGCGCCGACTATTGGTATACTGTCTGGCTCAAAGACATCTAACAAGCTGGATGCTTGCAGGGTCCTGAAACCAGGCCTTCCAGCTGAAGGGTGGTGTCCCTGCTTAAACCAGCCTGCTGCTTATTTAATGTGATCTTCTGACAGGGAAGGCGGCAGTATGTTGAGTTTGTCATGTTTGTGGGACCATTCCAGACAAGCCATAGCCTTTTGGTATATGACATTATCATGCAATAAAAATGAGAGATGGATTCATTACTGCGGTTAAGGAATGCACCAGCCTGACAGTGAGTGCAGTACACTCTCCGTACCCATGCAGTCACTTTGGAGAGTCACATCCTGTTGTTAGCTTGCAGACAATGGGCTTATTTTAAGGATTCCCACCCCTTTCTCTCCACAAAAACAAATGAACAAATACAGAGAAAGAGAAAATCAGCTAATGATATGAGCTCATTATTAGCAGTTTACCATAGATGAGCAAAGTGCAGATTATGTGCCTTGCTCAGGGCTTGTTAGTTAGGGATTTATTGTATGCACTTCAAATAATAAATCAACAGGGAAATATTAACATTTTAAATCTCAAGATAATTCAAAATAATTCAATTATAAAATAAATCATTTAGCATTTGACCTGAAGCACAGCTTTTTTTTTGTATTGTTCCTTGGTTATATTTTCATTTCAAGTATACAGTGAGCTGTCCTTGCCTTGTGAGAACCCCATTTCCTGTAAACTGCTGTGGTTGTTGTCCTCTTGTAGCAGGAAACAGAACAAGATCTTGAGCGGGAACATGAAATTGGGGTAGAAAATGAGCAATAAAATATCACTTTTATAGAATTTAGTACTTCAATATATCATTATGTATATTGTAGTCAATATTAATAAAGTCACAAATGTTTAGAGACACTGCAGCATAGGAGTAGTAATAGTCAGTGCTGCTGAAACATTAGAAACAACAATGGGCGCCAGTGACAGAGCAGTCTTATGATGGCCACCAGTGATACAATAACCCAAGGATAGCCCCTGGGCAGGATCTGTCTAGCATATGCTCATAGTCTGTGTTTAGAATGATGAGGGAAAAAAATCTTACCAGATCCAGTAAAACAACAAAACAATGCGAACTATCAGGTCTGTATTGTCTTGGGGGAACTCAGCACCAGCCTAGTGGGTAACCTAATCTGGCATCACTTGGCATCTTTACCTCTAAACAAAGCGAAACATTTACAAAACAAAGCTTTGATACTTCTCTAGGATCGTGCACACTTGACTCCAGTCATAGCCTGGAGGTTGGAGAAACACCATTCTGTGTAAAAATTTGCCAGTTCTGGACTGACTAGAAAAAGCTGACTGAATACCACTCTCACCCTCAGCAGCTACCATCAAAGTTGAACAAGGCACCGAACCATCAGCTGTTCCAGGGGAGCTGCACAGTTGCCAACAGAGAAAAAGCCATAATGGTACTGGGCAAGTGAGAGTGTAAAAACCCTGAGTGGGTGTCAAACTCTCTAGCCTTTAGCTGCCTGTTGTAGTTGTTGATATAAAAATATCTTCATCAACTCACTTTATTAAGTCAACATTAGAAAATCAGTTGTGTTAAAGAAAAAACAACAACACCACAACACTGCGCTCTGTCTGGGAAATTTACTGTAACCATTAAAGTAAATTTTATTATTCATAACATCACCTTGCCTCATTTTTTGTATCATTGTGAGAATGGCAGAAGATGTGAGCCGACTACTGATTTACCTTCATTTTGCATTTGAAAGTCACAGCGATTTGTGTTATTACGACTCTGTCAGGCTGATGGAGGTGGGATTGATGGGGCTGCTGAGCTGTTCCCGAATGCTCATACGAGAATAGAGGTTATAGTCTTTTTCTCATCAGCTCCTATGACACTGCGATGAGTGGAGGCTTGTAGTTTTGACTGACAACTAAATGCAGAGGCCTGCCACATACTTATATTTGGATAAGAGGCAGCATGTGACTCTAATTTCAGGAAAACAGTGCAGTCCACGAAGCACAGCAAGACACGTTTGGGGAGTTGTGTGAAGAGAGGAGATATAAAGGGAGAGGGAGGGGAGAGAAACGAAAGAGGAGTGAAAAGTTCACAAAAGAGTGTGAAGTCAAGAGGAGGGGAGGGAAAAAATAATGAAGAGAGAGCTAAAATAGGGAGGAAGGAATAAGCATGAGCTTGTAGCATTGGCAGTATGGTGCATAACTTTATTAGCTTTAGGACTAGCCTCATTTTACACAACAGCAGGCAGAGGTCTAGACACAGGCAAACAAAAACATGTTCAGCCAAAAAAACGGGAGCAGAGAACGCTCATGAAACTCTGGTGGTACCCCAGCAGAGCTTGGCTACCCAATTGACCCTGATGAAAAGAAGGGGTAAACAAAACCAGGTGCAGGAAAAGGTTTTGACTGTAAGAATTGAGGAAGTGATGACCGCCATAGCAGCGAGTACCAGGTAGGGAAAATTGGACTTTAGCAGCACAAAAGGGAGCTTGATTTGGTCCAGGTACACATCCAGAGATGTTTCTTTCGGTTTTTCCTCCCTCCTACAGACTAAAGAAATAACCTAAATACATGCTACAGATAGGAAATCATTTGCAGTATAATCACTAAATTGGTAGTTAGCCATGTTGGTCAAAAGTTATCCCAGTCTTTTACAGAGGGTCCAACAAAGCTTGGCCTTTTCAATGTCATGTTATTCATCTAGCATCTGTTCATGAACCAAATGCCAAACAGAGAAACAAACATTAGTACTTGTGAGGAAGACTGGTTGATTATCTGCCCTCTTTGTCTACCTCCCCCCTCTGTTTTGTTTACATGGTAGATTTATGATGATGTGACCTCTATGATTTTGGTGCAGTGAGAAATAAGCCAGCTAATCAAAGCAGATACGCAGAGGTTAGACCAGAAGGCAAGAAGACATATGGTCATCATGATCCTGCCACATTTATTCCCTTTCATCTCTTTCTTTGCCCCTCTCTCTCAGTCTAGTTCAGTCTTTGCATGAGTGCCTGTATCACAGATCCCAGTCCCCTCTAAAGCAGACATCAGTTGGCAGTTTATCTAACTCTGCAGCCGTCCTTCATCACAACAGACCTCCAGCTGTCATAGAAGACATCCTTTCGAGCCGCCACACTGAGGGGAGAAGAGGTTCCGTCCAACAGAGCTGCTCGGTTCCTCTCACACACACACATCAAGCCCCCCTAGGATGTAGGAAGCAGAAGCAAAGGGAGCTTTTCCTATCCCTTGCAGCTCACAGTGTGCAAAGCTCGTTATTATCGGTAGGAGGAGGTGAGGGAGGGCAATGAGGT
Source organism: Lates japonicus (assembly GCA_033238685.1). Taxonomy (NCBI): domain Eukaryota; kingdom Metazoa; phylum Chordata; class Actinopteri; family Centropomidae; genus Lates; species Lates japonicus. The sequence continues at coordinate 13,206,824 of BRZM01000003.1, forward strand.
GCCGAATGAACGCATCTTTGTCTTTGTTCTTCTTTTTCCTTGTACCGACACCCTACAGTGTTTCTCTCTCACTGGGCTTCTCTTTCACCTTTTTTCTCCCCATGCCTCCCTCTCTGCTCCTATTCCAACACAGCTGACACCAACACAGGTAATTCTGACTAATGTGACAAATAAACTCTTCTAATCTCAACAGAGCGGCCGTGGCTTTCTCCTGCGCATTCATCTGTGTTAAATCAAAGGTTTTATGCAAATAAAGGTTCTTACAGGGTCTTACTTTTCATCCAAATAAGCAGCTATATCAGGTTGTAAGCTGGACAGCTTTGAACTTACTATGTAAACAAGTGTCAGGCTTCATGCTGAAATGCAAACCTCCCCAACATTCACCTGTCAAAAGCAGACTTTTTTTCAAAATTATACCTTTTCTGACGAAGCAGCATCTCCTGCAGAGAGGTTTAAGTTTTTAATCAGGTGTGTCTGGTGTGTGATTCACCTGCTCTGCTATTTGAAACTACTGTGACCTTAAAGAGCTTAGCGCAACATCATCACGTCCACTGCAGAGCCTTACTGTATATGCAAAGCTTTACGCTGTCAGCTGTGCAAACTAGATAAATAATGTTAGTAAATGCTGCAATTCCACAAGTAGAGACGTCAGATTTCCAAGTTTGTGCAGTGTGGTCAAACATATTCCAACTTATGTCTCCAAATAAGCTTCATACATCCTATTTATTCCATTTCTCCATCTCCTGCTTGTGGGGAAGTACATTACTGCATTTTTTTTTATTGGCATGGCAGTAAAAGCATTTAAACATTAACAACAACACATCAGAATATATGGGGCCTGTCAGGGTGTATGCTGTGTACAGCTGGGAAGCACATTGCCAGAGCACAGCTGTCTTGTAAGCGAGGGTAGGTTCAATGCAGCAGAAAGACAAAGCGTCACCCTGCAGTATTTATGAACAATTTTTAGAGGGGTGGTGCTGAGTGCTCTCCTTTGTACTCGCCAGTCTACATATCCTGGCCTACATAACCTATGTGACAACAAGCGGTTGTCTGTTGAGTGCTCGTCTGCTCTCCAAGGGAAAAGTCTTGTTTTCCTCACATATTTGCCAAACTTGGCACTCGGTTTAATGTGCCAAACAATTGATTCATTGGAATACAGGTGCGCAGTGAAAGCTGCCACCCATGTCAGTTCACCCAAATCACAAATAAACATATTTCCCCACCTTTTCGAGGTGCTATCTAGCCATGCAGGTCGTTTTGGTTGTATTTGCCAAGGTTCTGACATCTCTGCCAGTGAGAATTATGCTGCCATCCCAGTACAGTGGAGGTGAATGGAATTTTGTTGTGATCAAAGCATTGTGTAGCAGGGATCGTGTCTGGCATTTCTTTAGAAGCATAAGCATTTTTCAGTGCTTTGTTTTAACAAGAGTAATATGTTAAAAGTCTTTTAGATTATTCTGTCTCTTAAAAATTATCACCAAATTCATTCAGTGATTCCAATATTTCTAGCCTACAAAATGAATCTGTTCTCTTACCTCATGACCAACTGTCATGGAACATGTGATTGTGATCCACTGGGCTGTAACAGACGGAGTAATGACATCACAGGCCTCTTGATCCAACACACACTTCAGACTGAATTTAGGTCAACACGTTTGGATATGTTGAATACTAGAGAAACCAAATATGTCAAGTTGATCTGTTTTTTCCTTCCAGCCTTAAAAATGACTTGCCAGCTTCTTTTCCATATACTTTATGAAGATTTTTTTGTATCATTTGCAGATTTTGCTTACCAACATACTGAAATACAATATTAAAACATAAAAATTAGCCAAATTTGATTTATTCCATTTCTTGGCATATTTGGCATTCATGAATAAGGACTTCTCTGTTTGACATTTTGTAGGTATTTGGTGTTCTTCATATGACCCTGCCAGTCATTACTGGGCATCAGTTTGTGCCCCAGTGATCCTGGATGATGCCATCAGGAATGGATGTGGTCTAGATACCACACAGGCCTCACAGTACCACGCCAGATGCAGCTTTGCCACCCGTGGCACCATCTCAACCTTTTGAAATTTAACGGTTCATGTACGTCAGGGCTGAACCATCTGGCCCTGCAAAGAGTTTTTGCATGTAAAAATGACTTTGGAGGTGATGAAATGGACAACCTGGTAAGTGCAAAACATGCATTATGCATATATATATGTTTTTCACTTTTATGTCACATTGTCCATTATTTACCATAGGCTAAACAGTTTTAAGATGTCACTCTCTATTACACAACTAGAGATCTAACCTGCTAAGCTGTCCAGCCTTGTCCTGATCATGTATTTTTACATAATGTATTTCTTTCATCTCTTTCTGTGAAAGCATGCTATTTGGGGGTTTCCAGTCCTCACACCTAAACATCAAATTAGGGTTGTTTTGTCAGTGCCTTCCAAAACAAGTGACTGTGACTGTGAAAAATTACTCAAATGAGTATTTTCTGATCTGCCACATCTATAGCTAAGATGTAAAACTACCTGGTTAAATTAGGATCAGGGGCATGCAGGACATCATTGAGAAAAAATGCTTATTTAAAGCATTCAAGCAAATAACCTCTGCTCCTGTCTCTCCTTTTGAATGAACATAGATCCCAGTGCTTTGGGATACAAATATTGATGTGAAATATGGCTAGTTTTGGTTAAGGCCCCAAAAGCAGACAGAGGCTAGTTTCTGTGTTAAAGGTAGGAGACTTAATAGAAAAAAGGTAAATGGATTTAGGGAGTGATCAGGGGCAGTGAAGGCAGGGGAGAGGCAGGCAAGGCAGGTGAGGAGGGGAATGGTGGAGACTGGCTGGAGGTTTGGGGATGAATGGGAATCTGGCAGGTAAATTGGCAGAAGTGGAGAGTATGGAGGTTGCAGAACAGGCACAGGAGATTCACAAGCTTTAACAAAGTACTAGAGACACTAGAGAATTAACTCAGAACTGCAAAGTAGCTGTAGCCAGTAGTCTGTACACCAGGCAGAACAATCTGGCAGAGTGACAGGGGAGCCAGGGTTCTTTTACTGGCTTTGATTATGTAATGAGTTGCAGGTGTGGAGATGAGCCAGGTGTCAGTTGTCTAAACCACGCCTCAAACACTCAAACACACACACACACACAAACATGCACATGAACAAAGAAGGAGGAGACACAAGGGAAGACAAGGGAAAAGGCACAAAGACACAAAGAAAACCTGGAGTACAGGCATGTCTCATTGGCCCATGTGGGCTTGACACTTTGGGTGCATGAAACTGAATCATTGATTTTGTTTATTTTATCAATAACTTAATCAGTTGATCAATAAATGGATAAATCAATTAATTACCAAACAGAAAAAGTTATTCGAGCCAAATAATTTGCCCGAGTTCATATCCTTTGATATGCAGTGTGACACCTTATTGTAAACTGGTGTCAGGCACAGTCACATGGACAGCGAATCTGAGACAGCACTGTCACTGTCCTTCTGCCACTCAACTGACACTTGCAAACAGGGTGTTCAAATGTTCACTGGGCTGTGATCTGAGCTGTAACACTAGCCCAGATGCACAACACATGCACAGTTACACACTCATTCGCACACACTCACGTCACTCACTGTGATAGCCTGGGTGGTCAGGAGGAAGAAAGAGACAAAGGGAGGCAGAGAAAGAGCAGTATATCTGAAGGGGGAAACATTAGAAGGGCATCTCTTATGATTTCCATTAAGGTAACGGAGATGTGATGGCAGGGATGTTGGACCAGATAAGAACAGAAAGAGACATAAATGGAAAATAGAGCGCTGTTTTTTCCTGGATAACCTCAGGCTAGCAAGGTTTCACTGTGAATCCAAATGCTCATCTTGCAGCAATGCATCAGTGTTATTCTGGCTTTTATCTAAACTTGCATTACTGTCCCATACGCACAGATAAGCAAAGTATAATGTACAATATTCACACTGATCAGCCACAACATTAAAACCAGTTATCAGTTTTAATGTTGTGGCTGATTGCTGTCTACTCATTTAATATACATAGTGCAGATTTGTGCAGTGGCCCCTTAAATGGAAAAAGACAGACAGGGGCTAGTGCCATTGCTGAGCCAATTGAGAATCCTTAAAGATAATTTCCCTGCAGCTGGTTAAGTAAATGTCAGATAGCATTCAAACAAATCAAACACCCAAACCAGGGAGTCTTTGTGTTATGTGGCACACATCTCTGGGGAGTGCCTGTTATTTACACCCTCTCATCCTGTCTAGGTTGGTGCTGTGCGGATGCATCACATTCTCACTTTGTTGTGGATCAGCTTTAGACTGCTTTAACTGTCAGCCGCAGCCCTTTAAATCCCTCAAGGCCCATTCTATTTGCACTAACCATTAGCCGAGGAAAAGGCCTCTGTCTGCCGCCCAGCTTATTTAGCAACTCTTTGTTTGTTTTTCCCCTGCTGATTCCTATTTGATCGTTCCATCCCTTACTTGTCACTGATGTGGACTTCATATTCATTTTTCACTAGTGTTTCAGTGTATAAGTTTGGGGAATAGTTAGGGGTGGGGGTGGGGGTTCAAAGCTCTAAAGGATGGTCTAATCATATGCAGGCATGCTGTCAGAGGCTTTAATTGCCTTTGTCAGCTGTGTCTCTGAGTTCAGAGAGGGGCTGGCATCCCTGCATGATACCCATGGCTGTGTTCATACTGGAGATACATAAACTTTGAAAACAAAGGGAGGAAGGCCGAGGCACAGGGCTTTGATCCGACTAAAAGTTGCCAGTTTCCATTGTTGTACATAGAATACCATACAAAAGCCTGCGGTTTGGCCAAGGCCGAGTCTTTGAAAAGGTGCCAGCAGACAAATGTCTCACAGATTTTCATTGTGGCCAACTGACTCTCAAGGTCAAAGTCTTCAGCCGTCACAGTGAAGAATTATCCTGGTGGCATCATCTCCATGTAAGTACACACTGGTGACAACAACAACTACAGAAAATGTCACCCCCCCTCACCCCAAATCTAAATCACCAAATCTGAAAATGAATATGTTTTCTTTGGACAGTGACAGGAACATTATAGTTAATTGAAATTATAAAGCATACACACTTTTTCAAAGTAGCAGACATTACTTTTTGTTAAATAATCTGTGGATCTCTGCTTATGTTGTGATGCGTTTTTCTCCACCACGCTGAACACAACCTGTCTGAGGACAGCAGCACTGATGATGAGAAATACCAAACTGATAGAACTCCTGGCACTGAATCACATAATTGCTTGGAAATGTCATTTATGTTCATATTTTAACAAAGAGAGTCAATATGGCAGATAAAGAGCACAAGCTATTAAGGTAAATTTAATTATCTGCCCCACTAATTTATTTTTCCTATCATGAGATTTATCATGCAGCAAAAGTAATTGGTGAGTGTGGGGGTGCATGTCTCTCTGTGTGTGTGTTTTCACTTATATGTGTGAAATTGAATTCAACACTGTACATATTCTGTTTATTTCGTTGGACTGACCTCAGACTGGATAATGACGCTTCCCTTGGAAAAATGTAAGTAGGGAATATGTTTCCAAACTCTGCTTTTTGCTCTGGTTTTACAAAGATCACACTTCCACAAGCTTCCATTTCAAAAGAATGTTTAAATATAGAGTCGACAAAATGGGTAGCTCAGGATATATCCCAAAGAACATTGTCAAAATGACATTGTGGTGAAGCTCAGTTAATGATGGCACAGCTAATTGATATTAGAGCAAAGAATCAATGGTGCAGCTCTGCCAAAGGAGAACAGCTTCAATGGTAAGAAGTTTGTCCCCAAGGTCATATTCTGTTACGGTAATATTGACCTTCCTGTTCCCTCCTGACATTCTGTCCAAATCACATCCTGTTGTTATCATACAGCCATTTAGGTATCTGTCTTCTCTTTCACCCAATCCTCCCTGTGCCTCCCCATGCCTCTGTAGCAAGTTATCAAAGTCTAACATTAAAATCACTTTGGTAATGACTATCAAAATGACTGATCAAAGCATATTATTCAGTGTGGTCTTTGGTGTTTATGTGAATAAAAATGAAATCTTCAAGCTTTTCTGATTGAGGAACCTTTGCATTCAGTAATGAACCATCCAAAACCAGTACAAAAAAGAAAGACTAATACCCTGGAACTTCTAAGGAAGTAACTCGATTGAAGCACTGCATTTGCAAGAAACTCAGAGACTGTGTCCAATTTGACTAGAAACACCAAAAATGAAAAATCTACCATTAACAGGAAACAAAATAGGTGAATAAAATTGGCTTTAAAGTCCAGGTGACATTTAGTGAAAGGTCCTCTTAGCTCTTCAGTGTCTTACACACCAGACATTGGATATTTATGAATTGATTCAGCAGTGTCAGTCAGTCCCGCACTTTGCCAGGGGCACTAATCTATGTGATGGAATTCATATGTCTACTTCATATTAAGTTTCCCGTGTTGCTTATTGACCTTTTCATCTAGCATTTTCCCTCACTGATGTGAGCTGGCCCTTTCACAGAAGCTGTCTGGAGCCATTATTTCGCTGCCTTCTATTCTGCTTCGGGTGAGAAACACACTTAACATACTGCTTCTCTTGGAGGTGACTGGGAAGGAGGGCTTGGGTGTGAGAGAGGATCGGCAGTCTGAGGTGTTGGGGCACATGCAGCTGCAAGTTTCTTGAATGGCTGACAATTAACACAATGTTAATTGTTGTGTTTCACTCTGTATACGAGCCAGATCTATTTTTGTAATAAAAGTGTCACTTTCAAGAAGTCTCTCTTTCAGTAGTGACCTGAATTAAACAGTGTCTCAGGTGACGAGAGGAGATGCCTGATATATATATATATATATATATATGTATATATCACACGTGTGTATGGCACCAGCAGCTGACACTGTGTGGCATTTGTCCTCAAAAGCATACAATACACAAGTTGCAGTTGATACAGGATAAAGAATGGCTCTCTTTCAGTGAAGGAAGAATTACATAGAAAATCATAAAAAAGACTTATCGCCATGGCACATTCACAGTGCCATACATTGTTATTTAGGCTTGTGATATTTGCCATGATTGCATGGGCCATCATTTCTTCTTCTGTTTGACGACAAGTGGTTTTCTTTAAACGCCCACTCAGGTACCATGGCCATAGATACCCTCAGTGCAGTTTTTTCGTCAGTGGCATCAAATCAAAGTCATCATGCATGACTGTTCCTGATGTGAGACATACATTCAAATTTTCCACCCTCACTGTCTCTCATGTCTCTTTTATGCAGCCGCACGCACACTCTCTCCCTTTCACACAGCCCAACATGCGCACACACACGTATTTCAATTTGCCGTTCCTTCTCCAGCACTACCACAAATGAAAGGAGGACCCTTGTCCTTTAACAATAGAATGTGATGAATACCTTCTCTTCTCCATGTTGAAAAGATCTCCTCTCCATTTGCCTTTTTAGCCAACTCAGTACAGAACAGTACTTGATTAAATCCCATTAGCACAGTTATTTGGATCAAGGACCTTGATTAAAATGCAGAAGTATGATTTTCCTATCTAGTCTTACTCTGAAATCTCTAACTCAATTTGCAATTTTTTTCTTGATCTATGTACTAAATGAACATACATATATTAAGTTGTCATGATTATCACATTTATTCCTATTGTGTGCATCTGTTGCTTACTGATATACGTTGTTAAATGTAACATGCCTAGTTTGTTGTCGTTGCCAGGCTGTTATTTTGTTCAGGTTGTGTTTTAGCTCAGATTTGTTTGCACTGTGAACTTGTAGCTGCTCTTTACCTACCACAAAGTCTCCCATACCATTAACACGCACAAGTTTTGAAAGACTATGATTGAAGGTGATTGACATGTACGAGAGGACAGGCTGTTATTTGCTTGAAGGTATGCTGTAGCTTAGGTTTAAAGAAAACTCTTACCACTGGGCCAAATGAGACCACACTGCATGTAGCTGCTGCAGTCCCAGAAATGGTGTTTTTAAGAGAGCACCTCTGCTATCTTTTTAATTAATATCTGCCTTGAGGCGACTAGTTTGATACAAACAGAAAAATACCTTGGTGCATACCAATGGCCTGCAAATCCAGTATGGGGTAAAACACTCCCTCTGCGGTCAAAATGAAAATTAATTTAATCTATTCCCCTTCAAATAATAAATAATTCCACAAATGATTTATCTTGATGTATTTGAATGAGTTCTTTTTGGCACTGGATTTTTCTGGTACACATCCAACACTAATATTAACATCCCAGATAATTTTTAAAATACCAGGTGTATTAAGATGGCTCCTGAGACAGCTACAAACATGAGTTATTTTTTAGTTTTATATTTAAAAATTTTTAAAGTTTCCAAATATTTAATCTCTCCACCAGCAAGAAAATATCCACTGGCAGGTTATGGAAAGACTTTGTGCAGTTACGATGTGATAGTACTGCATGAGCATTTAGAAAGACTGCAGTCTGGGAGATGACTTATTTTAATCCTTAGACAGCAGTATGCTGATGCGCAGAGTCACAAAGCATACAGCCATATGTACTTCTACAATTAAACAGTGATGATGGAATAGCTTCCTGTAGATAAAAGTAATGGTGTATCATTAGTTTCCATGGTCTGTCATTTTGTATTGGAAAACACTGAAAAAGGACATTAAAAACCCATTTCAAAGCACTAATACTTTAAGCACCAGTCAGCTCTTAAAGGTTTGTTTACTATTCTTCTTGGGGAACCAAACAGTATATGAGGGAGGTCACATCTGCCACTGTCAGCGCGTGCTCCACTCTGAACATCTACCACCTAATAGCCATAAATTACGAATCAAACAAACCAGATCTGAGTGAGCAAATGGAGGAGCGTGGAGTATATCTCTCTAACCACAGGCCAGTGTTGAAGAGACTTCAAATTGGCCTCTAAATGCAAATCTAGCTGAAGGGTGGAGTGCAACATCTTATCTGAGAAAAATTAGTATACATAATTCCAAACCCAATTTATTTGCCTCTGAGCAATTAGAAGAAAAAAAGACACACAGCATGAGAAGTAATCTTTTGTGTGGCGAAAATGTGAGCTAATGTGATGAATGAGGGACCCTTTGCCGAAAGCAAAACTTGAAGTCTGTGTGTGTGTGTGTGTGTGTGCTTGAGTATGAGGTGCTTGCATATGTGCATTTAACACCAAAGAAGGCAATTGAAAAAGACAATTTTTTTATCTCTTCCAAACTAAGCTGGCCCTGTGAAGGTAAACAATGCAATCCTATTTGACGAGGCGAAATTGGCCACGCAGATGCTTGAGAGAAGAAAAATATCGGGTGAGCGAGGTTATCTCTCAGGATATGAGAAATTAAATCAAATCCATGACTAGCTATTCCTCAACCAACTCACACAAGGACAAGAGCAAACATTATTAGTAATTGCTTTTTTATTTGATCTTTTCATCTTTTTTTCAGATAGATCACAATGAACACAGCCTTTAGACAATAGCAGTTGAAATAATCCATACAAATGAATGTCCCTGGTCTTTTCACCAGTTGCCCATTGTAGCGTGGAGCCCTATGCGATCAGTGTGGGCTTGGGGGTGAGGGGACGACACTGACAAACATCGGGTGCTTGTTTTAACTAACCAAAATGGCATGTAGTCTCTTTGTGTGTGTGTGTGTGTGTGTGTGTGTGTGTGTGTGTGTGTGTGTGTGTGTGTGTGTGTGTGAAGCAGTGGTCGTCTGAGTCCATGTGCACCTGCATCAGTGTGAGTCAGAGACCAGAGGCGGTTAGCCACATTCAACAAGGCCCTGTCCTAATCACTTGGTAAAACCAACAGTCTCAAGTGGCAAGCAAAAAATAACGCACTCTAGGTTTGAGTAATGCACTGCCAACAGTGTATGATGCCAACAGTGTTTAATTAGACAATAATGAGAGGCCTTACATTACGCTAAATCTCTGACTATGAGTTGACCTCAGCAGCAGCAGCCGCTGCTCTATTAAACAGCAAATAGCCTGAGAGGGGGGCCATGGCTTTAAAGAACACCTTCTATCCACTGGACCCAGCTCATTTCCTGCCCACAGCTTGTGAGTGTACAGACAGCGGCTGGGCCAGTGGAACACCATTAGAGGGGACAGAACTTTAAAATGTGCCTGAACTGTGACAGTGACAGTGTAAAAGACAGAATCCTGGGGTGACCTCTGCACTTTGTTTTAATTAATGACTAGATAAAAGAGAGACCACAGCAATAGAGCTTTAATGTGAGTTGGGATTAAATCTATAGTACACAGGTAAGAGAAATTAGATAAGAGGAAAGGAATTGTTTTGTCAAACAATGAGAGCATGAAAGCAAATCAAGCACATGCACACACACGCACAGTGTAGAGAATGCTTGATCCAGCATGAAGACTGAGCGCAATGAGATAAAAAAGAAAATAAACCATGAAGACAAGTGTGGAAGCATCACATTTGTCTGGGTAGTGTTTTGCCCCCTCTTTCAGCCTTTACTTCACCTTTAAGAGGCTATGCATTTAAATAAAAGGCAGTGTGTTGCTGAAGTGCCCGGGTGTTTTTGTGTGTGTGTGTGTACATGCGGGTATTAGTATTTTTTGTTAGAATCACAGTTGCAGTGAGCACTTCTAACAGCGCATTTTAACTGTTTGTACTGTTTGTATGATGTGAATGTCAGGCTTGCTTGATTTATCCAGATATTTGAGAGAGATAACAAGAAGTCTCATTTAAAAATAACCATAAATATTTTTCCTCCTCTGTCAAATCCTCCAAGCCCTCTCTAAAAACAGCCTCTGCCATCTCCCAGGAAAAGAGCAAGGGTAAACTGAAAGCAAATTCTTTACAGACAAAAGAGCGGAGCAAAGGCAACAGATCCTTTGCTCCTTGGAGGCGAGAAAGCAAACAACTGAGGAGCAAAAAAGAAAATGAATAGTGATGTAAAAAAAAAGGTGGCAAGTAGGTAAAAGATACAGCAGAATGGCAGAAAGACAGGAGAATGTCCAAGTATGTACCTCAATTAAGAAAAAGAAACAAAAAAAGAAACATCAGAATACTCAGATATGACATGTCTGCAGGATAGAATGTGTTAAATCAGCTGTCAATATTCCAACTCAGCTCAGATTCACTTTATACAGTAAAATACACCAGAAGCCACATGAATGTAAGTCACTGTTCCCTCTCATGGCTGCATCTTACATAGATTTGGTGATTGTGGTCACATTTTCCAAAACACATCAAGTCTAATAGCCTACTGTTCTGCGTATTTTACCGAGAATATTAGAAAAAGCACCTCCCACTATTATTTCAGAGAGTGGCCGAAATGTGCCAAAATTTTCAAAAATAAATGTCTGTTTCATTTTTTTAAGAAAGCCTGAATGTGAAGACACTTGGTTATATAAACCGTCTACCTAAACAGCTAACACATCAAATCCAAAGTAACTTCAGATAGAATTTCAGATGTCAAGTTTCTCTGCAAAGTATGAGAATTCTAACACGTATTGAGAAGGAGTACATACATAAACAACACAGACTGCTGAAAAAGAACCTCTTTTGGTCCTTTATAGAAAATGCACATTCTGGTGGACCAGGGCTTTATAAGCAGTCACAAGCTCCACAGATACAACAAGCTCTCCGCAGAGACAGTAAGGCAGTTTTATGATCACCAAGGAAACCACTCCACTTTCCATATGGCAGGTTTCTTTTTTTGGAAAGAAAGTAAAAACATAATGAACACAAAATACGCATTACTAGTTATTGTTAAAGAAAATAGCTGCCCTGTAAAAATTTGCTCAGTAAAAATATTCAAACTGTTATCGTGTGGTTGTTGCTTTTTGTTGTTGGTTTGAATTGTATTCTAGATCAGCTGGCTCATTAAGCTTTCAACAGTTATTGTATTTGATCCAGCTGGATCTCAGGGTAAAAAGAGGCGACATCTCAAAAGCACTGAAGCCAGCCTGCAAAGATGCAGAGTAGAGAGGAAAAAAAGACCAACAAAAACCCAAACTAAAGCAAACTCACAGAGTTCGACAGCTACTAAGGCAACTTTTGCCAAATACAATATAAGCCCATGTATATTGCAACACAACTATATATTAATTTAATAAAATACACAATATAGCTTTTGTACACATAACAATTTGGCTCAAATGCACAGAAATTGCAGTAAAATCAATAAAAATATGTCAATTTTTTGATGTAAACACATCTAAATTGGATACATTTACACATATAATGATATTATGTATAGTGATAATGTGAAGGGACATTTTCTTGTTTATTTATATTTTTGGATATTTGTCTTCGAAACAATGGCAGTGTCCTTTGCAGTTCTTTGAGTTAATACCGCACTCTTCACCTTAACTCTAGGACACTTTTTGCTGAGATTCCTCATTTCTTTTTTTCTTAAAAAATGTATAAATATTTTGTTAATATTTGGACACTATACATGAATTCATACATATAGTCATCTATATAATCATATAGATATCATCTTTTCACAGTTGAGGAAAAATGTCCCTTTTTATACAACTTGTGATTGCCTTAAGGCGTAGTCACACACACATGATAATTCACTGTACACAAGGGACTGAAAGCTGATGATGTACATGTATAAGACAATTACACAGATGGCCAGTTGTGTGTAAGCATTAGTGTGTATGTGTGTGTGTGTGTGTTTGTGGGGGCATCAGTGCATGTGAGTGTGTCAGCATGTGTATGCGTAACAGTGTAGCGCACATGTCTAAAATTGGTGTGTGCAAATACACCAGTCAGCAACATGAACGTTTAAATAGAGGCGTGAGAGAGACACAGCTTACACATGTGGCTACAAATGACAGGTGAAACATGGTTACACTGTTAATAATTCTCCTTCAGCGGAGCATTACAGTTGCTCCAACCCCAAGTCCATAACCAACCCCTCGTGAGCATACCCCTGATTAAAGAATCTCTTCATGTTCAGATACAGATCCATCACATATTAAACACCTATATTAAAGTCAGAAAAGATAAGGTTGTTTTGTGTATTTTGGCTGGTTCACTGTCCCAAATAGATTAGAATTTGTTTTCTGTTTCCACATCGATTGTCATGTCTGGACCATAAATAGTCCTTTTTTTCATTCAGGGGCTTTATGTAATATCACACATAACACAACACAGCTCTTAAGGTTTACTATGGGAAACATGACACACCAAACTGCAACAGAACTAAGGCAGCTTTGTTGAGAGGAATTAGGTAAGTCTATTCATGGAGCTAATTTCGCATTATTGATGTTTGTATAGCCCAGTGAAAGTGTCAGTAGTTCAAGTGGTATATAGTGATATTTGAATTAATCTAAAATCCATGCTTATAATAATAATGTCACCTTCACTTCTGAATATCAATAGTTTAAATCTTGATTCTCATGATGACGCTCATCCTTAGTATACTGAGTATGGATGAAAACACATTTTAAAATGAATGTTTTTTATCTTCCTGCAATGCTCAGTTATGGTTTGAAGTCTGAAAGCAACATCAGTAGGTGGAATTTTGATTAATATGTTAACACAGGGATTGAAATGTTCTCTTAGGCTTTGTTTTAGAGGCAACTTTTAGAGTTAGAATGATAATACCTAGAGCTACACAGCATTTCCGCTATCATTCTCAACCAAATGTGAGAAGACATCAACATTACTGTTAGAGCCAAAGCCACCCCATCAGTTCCATTATGCAATGCATGGGCTCTACAGCATGGTGGTGAGAGTGCTGCTTTTAAAGACCACAAACTTGGGACTACACCTTCGTTGATGCGAATGAGCAGGCAGAGGATGTGTTGAGTGCACTTGGCTTGGCTGTTTGCCGTGGTTGCGTCAGCAGCCTAGATTCCTGAGACTGTCCTCCTAAGCTGTAGAGATGAGCTTAACACTTCACAAATGTTTGAAGAAGCCAAACAGACTGGTAAAGAGAGTCTGACATTTTCCATGCTTGTAAGCAGTCATCTGAGGAGGAAATAAGGTGAGCTGTAGAGCGAAGCCAGTCCAGTCTGATGGACTCATGAAATGGCTGTGGGGTGAGTGAATGTACTTGGATATGAAACAACTGAGATAACGTTGTCAAAGCACCAAGATCGCATGATTTGGTCTAAAGCTTGTACATAAATAATAATAAACCTGAATACACTTTCAAACCAGAACACGCTTATTACTGTAATCCATCACCAAACCACAAAATATAAACCTGACATGTAAATCCGCTAATAGCTAGACAACCACTGCCTTTGACACAGTCAAGCTTGCATGCATTCCAGACACACACACAATTAACTTGGCCCCTACAATGTCTTCATGCTCTCAGAGGTGATTGTCCATTCACTGTGTATATATATGTACAAATAATCCATGCAGACATATTTCTCTATTTAGTTGGAGGAAAACCTCTGATAGATTATTCATGTTCAGCTGCACGCTCAACCTTTACATGCTCTCCTCATATCTATGGCTAATATGACATATGAGAGCAAGGTGAGACCATCTCTCTCTCTCTCTCTCTTCTCCTGCTCTCTCTCTCTCTGCATGGCTCCACCAGCCTCTGGGATGGGCAACAGCTCTGCAATTAAGGACACATTTGCCTGTGATGATTTGGCTATCAGCGTGCTCAGTCACTTCTCCGGGTACTTCTTTTCAGTGGTGTGTATGGTCCACAAATTACAATTGATAGATACATCTGAAACAGGAAGATCATTTATCACATTTTGATCTATCTCAGTCAATGACTTGATATGGCATAAACATGAAACACTACTAATCTGCACGGTCTATTATTTGTGAATACATTGTAAATCATTAAGAAAAGAATCACATTGTTGAATTACACGCAAGCACTATATGCTTTCAAATCATTTTTATGTTTTATGTTGGTATCCTGTTGGCAAAATGTCCTCAATCTATCATGGGATTACTTTTTTCATTTTCACAACATCATTGCTTTTATGTTTCCGGTCTGAAATGACAAAGTATTTGTTGTAAATCAAAACCTCAAGATATCAATCTGTGTTTACAACAGGGACACAGCATTTTTATCTTTCTGTGTTCTTTATCAAGTTTGCAATCTTGGGCACTGATATATGGCTGAAGAAAAATGTGTCCTTACATCTCATCTTACATGCAAGCCTTGAAAAGGACAGTACATCTAATAACCAAGCTGGCCCTGAGCCAAATGGAACAAATAGAAAGACAGGGACGGCTAAAGATATGCAGCTTAGAATTTTATATTACTCAGTAAAAGCATGACCAAAACATCAGAATCAAAAGAAGAGGCTAGTTCAGCTTCAGATTCATGTCACAGAAACTCTGATAGAATTGCCCAGTCAGATTTGAGCACAGTTGATGTTTGTATCTTTGCAGCCCCTGTTGTAGACACTTGATTCTTGAACTCTGATTGAAATCAGATATTTATTACACGCCTATTGCCAACAAAAAAGTTTAATTAACTCCACACACTCTTTTGTAGCCGTGGAGGCTTTTTAACAGTGAGCAGCCAGAGCTATCTTACTACCTCTGCAGGGTTAATTGCCTGTTTTAGGGCAGAATAGCACGGGTAACAATGAGAAAGCTAGATAGCTATGTAGCTGCCAGTTATCTTTTACCGCTTAAGAGCACATGAACAGATATAAAGTAGCAAAGCTGTTCTTAAGAAACTTTGAGCAATCAAGGAAGGACGACAGTGTCAAAGAAACATTTATCAATTCTGAAAGACCTTTCATTCAGCAACACTCGCAAAAATAAAGAGAGGAAGTAAGTGATCCTGGTTCACATTGTTTTATTTGTCAACATCATATGATGCCGTGGTTCTAACAACACCCAGGTGAGATAGGCTAAAGAAGTGAAAGATAGACGAATGAAGGATTTGTTAATTACTTTCTTGGCCAATGAGGTACTCATTCAAATGTAAAAATCAGTCCCTACATGAATCTCTTTAAAGTGGCTGGACCATTTAGAGGCAGTTCTGGAATAATAAAATATGAATAATTAGAATGAATAATTTCAGTGATGAATTCTATTTAAAAGGAGAAAGGAGCATCTACAACAGTGTGCTATGGACTGCCCAATGTTATTAAAGTAAGGGGCACGGACAGAACAACAGAGAACTACATATATTGTATTGAGATAGTATATATGTGTCTGGTACATGTATGTTTCATTATACATAACAGTGAGTGTGTTTGCATGAGTTAATTTATACCTACAACTTAATATTTCTAACCAATCAACAGAGATCAAACAAAAGTAAATTCACCCGTGACACAAAGACACAATAAAACGAGGATAAACTATTTATTGTTCTTAATAATTTTAAGAATATTGTCTAAACAAAAGTCTGATTTACTGTGTTGTCCTTCTGCTTTCTGTTAGTTGCATGCCCCAGTCTTGAGGATCTAGAGCACTGAGCCTTTGGTTACAGTTATGGTGATTTAGAACAGAAACCATTATTGGTATCTCATTTTTCAACCTACCCTTTCTAATACTCCTTGAGGAGCACCACACAAGTGCAGATGCAATGGAAATACACAACAAAGAACTGAGGTAGGTACATACCTGCATGGACCCCCCCGCCCCATCACACACACAGACACACACACAATATCCATTATCACAGCTCTACCTTGATATGATCTTACAACCCAGTGTCCACTGTAAAATGTCAAGATGGAATGAGGTTTACATTAAAAACTCGAATAACCCAAAGAGGTCAGAACAAAAAAACAAAAAAGAAAGAAAGAAAAAAAAAGAAAGAAAGGAAAAAAAAAGAGAAATTAGAGCAGGTGCTTAGTGGACTACTAACCACATGTTCTATTGGTAACCATAATAACCACCAACACTCTCATATCCTGGAGAGTTACTGCATCATGAAAACCTTGTGCAGCTATCTCAGGATCATAGTGACAGTGAAGGTACTTATTCTACTGAGCCATAAAAAATACCCTTATCACTTCCTAATTATACAAAAAATGCTCTCTCTGTCTTCCTTCCAGAAAAGTCTTCCTAAATTCACACTTAATTAAATGAGGGCTACAGGCCACCAAAATCACACACACAGGTGAGGAAGAAGGCAAGTGCCCCCGCTTAACATAGACTAGTAGAAAGTAATACCACCATTCCTATCCTGAGTTGTTTTTCCTCCCTCCTCAATTTAATTTTTCAAATCATGGAAGTGCTTTCAGCATCGTAAGGTGAAGGATGTGCACCCAAACCTGTGAGGTAAAAAGTGTGCCTGTGTATCAGTGTGTCATAAAGCATGGTGTGATTTCCCTAAACACCCTTTTCTCCCTCCAGACGCCTGCCCCCCTGGCCCTACATGCCCATCCCTCCTCGCTTTATTACCCAGCCCTGTGATTAATGTCCCTCTGTCACACACTGTGGTTCCTGGGGAGGGGAGGGGAGGGGAGGGAGGGACCAAGAGAGATCTGTGCACACACGCTACTGCTTGCAAAGAAACAGCAGCAGTTCAAAAATAAGATGTAAGAAAGTGAAAAAAGCTGCAACAATTTAGCATCCATCACTGTGCTGGTGAATCATTTCATCATCACGCACACCTGGGTAGTCATTAAGCAGCTCTATGAGCTACTAAAGTAGCCAATGAGATTGGAGAATGATTTGAGATAATGTGTGTGTTTGTATTTCAGGTTGTGTTGTGGTGAATATCCCCCAACCCACCGAAGGTGGACAGGAGGAATGGCAGCTGACAAATTGTGCGGAGCATCTGTGACAGACCATGACTGCACCTGTTCACCTGAGGGAGCTCACAGTGTGTGTTTATATGTGCATGTGTGTGTGTTATTGTGTTTTTAATCTCCTCGCCTACTGCTATCTCGCCCAGCTGATCCATGCAGCCCCCCTTCCCCTGCCCACATTCTCAGCCAATCAGGGTGACTAAATATTTGAACTGCACAGATGAGAGAGTCTCCACTCTGACTGAACATAATGTTTAGTAAATATCTTATGACTTTTCGGGTCGCCAGTGCAGATAGAATTTCGAACTTTGAGTCTCACAGAGTGTGCCTCAGAAATTCCAAATTTTGTTTTACTAAGAAATCAGTTTGCAAGGTAAAGTGGAGAGGTGATTTGTCCTGGGGCCATAAGCAAACCAAAAAAACTATCAGTGAATATGCTATTCGTTGTTGAGGTAGATCTTATGGCTGCCACTATTTGAATTTGTGGAAATTACTCAAATTCTTATAAAAGCACTGCTGTTTTACTATGGAAGTCCCTCTGTTATGTATTCTGCTGTGAATTTGGTTTTATCATGACACGGGTCCATAGAGATCAGAATGTTATATTTCTCATCACTTCTGATATAGATCCAGTTAGGTTACACTCCTTTCTCCTTACACAGTATTGTTATGGTGAAAATGAGATCATTACTCAAGTGTATTACTGCATCTGATAATGTTATGGCTCTAAAACACAGTGGTGCTGGGAAAGCAGGTTGTTCTCTACAGCTACCTGGTCTGTTTTGCCAACATCATTTCAAGAGGCTGCAGTGCAATAGTATTTCCATGAAACTGCTGTTTTGGTGTAGTCATAACAGTTTGCTGTGGGACCTGCATTTTATACTGGCCCACTGCTCTGCTTGAAACCTATCAACAACAGTAAATGGTTTCAATGGTGTGATTTGAAATGGTAATTCAGAGTAAACTGCAGTTTTAAATACATTTATCCCTTTTTTCTGGTAAAACTCTCATTATCTAGGAATATTTGTCCATGTCAACGAACAACAACGTAGCTGTATCCATATGAAAAAAAAAAAGATATTCTATGTTAAATAGTTGTTTAGTGAGCAATTATTGATTCTACTGTGAGTGTGGTTGTGTGTTGAGGGAATAGATCTGGATTGCTTTGTGCAGTTGGTGGCTTTGCACAAGTAGAAGGATACTTCTCCTCAGTCTAATAGCTTTTATCACAGTGGGAGGCAAGAGAATACCGATGCATAGCAGGAAATGCTTGGCAGCAGCAGTGGGGGTGCCTGGTGGCTGGCAACGCCAACACTGAATCAAGGACATATATCTATGGATCAAACACGTCCTCTCTTCAGGCGTTCCCTCACAAACTGCAGGACCCTCCGTCAACTAATGCCTGGCTAAGTTGTTCAAAGAACACCCTGAGGAGAGAGTATTTATGCATAGGAGAGGGAGGGATAAAAACCCATGAGGAGGAGGAAGAGGAGAGTAAGCTTATATTCAAACAAAAACAAACACACAAAGCCTAATCAATGATGAGCAAGCGGGCCTGTGTGCTGTGGGTGGCGAGAAAGGTCTGTGGGTTGTAGGGATGAGGTGCATCTGGACAGCCAGGTTGGTGTTCTCAAACAGCACTTTCCCTTTAACACAAAGCAGCAATGAGGGCCCTAAAATGCACAATGTGGTGCTCATAAACACAAATTTGTTTGCAAGTGACCTACCTGGTTACATAAAGGCTGCTGCATGTGAGTACACATTTGTATGTGAGTGTGTGTATGTGTTAGTGTCTGAATAGAGCAGAATGGGATGTGCACTTAGACCGCCAGTGTCAGTGTGTCTGCAACTTGAGGGCATATTGATTGTTTTTTAATGAACCTCATTTAAAGATACTCCATTAAAATATGAATAGCTTTTCCATGCATTCTGTGTGTTTTTATCACTCACAGCTCAGCCATGTGCAATATCCCCAATTATCAAAGGTTCCTGCTAGTTGCGAGTGAAGGTTGGCCTTGAGACAACTGTGTGAAAAAAGAGAGAGGGGGAAAGATCTTTCCATTTCTCTGTTATCTGTTGTTGATGATCAGGCCTCAGTCTAGAAAAAAAACAACCTCAACAAACAGGTTCAACATTAATGAACGGCCATGGGAACCTTTCCAAGGCCAAAAAGTGCTGAGAACAGGCAAACGTATTTATTTACGGTTTATCTGTAACTGCACCTGTGACATGTGACAACATTCTTTGGAAAATTCCCACTGCTGTGTTTGAGCAACCTATTCATCCAAGTTTACACTTTCTTCATCAAGGTGCTTTCATTGCAAGAGACAGAAGAACAGAGAGGAAGAAAACTACCATGGAGAATACAGTATTCAAAGAATACCCTTGCTTCAGCCAAAAAACCCGAACCTTTTCCAACCTGTGACTTAAGACTTGTATAATTCACATTTCCTCTAGCCATAGCTGCCTCTTCAACTCCTCTTTCTTTCATTCTCTAAGTGTTTTAATGGCAGAGCAATTGCAGCAGAGTGGCCACAGGCAAGCTATTAGATATAGATGTCTGAGAGGAACAACCCTTACATCATCCCTGCTGTCATCATGCTATTTATACCTAAACAATTAACATGTAAAAGCTTTAACCTGGAAGAAAATAAAAACAAATACTATTAGCAATACAATCAGATACTGTAAGTTATACATATAGGAAAACTCTGTGAAGGTGTGTACAATAATTTTCTTCAATACATGCATGCCATAACTATATAATGTAATTCACCGTGAAGATATGAAAGCTGAACTAAATCTCCACAAAAACTCTAATAATACTATCAACTAATTTTTGTGCATTTTACACTGAAAGTATGTATGCCATTGTAAATGTGGAAAAATCTGTCTTATTTGCTCACAGGCCAATGAGCTATTGTGTGAAATCCCCACGTCAGCAATACAAACTGGTTTTCTCAGCTTGTCTCTGCATGATATGTAAATAAATTTATTTTGCCATAAATAAAACATGCTCAGTGTACTGTATTCATCGCTGAATAGATGAACAGAGGGTAGATTTAGCTAAAGCTGACCAGTAAGAAAATTTAAAAAGTATATTTACCCAATAATAAAGAGACATGCATGGGCAAACCCATGCATAAAAAACAAAGCATGTACTCATAAGACTGTGTATTACTGATGTAAACATTGTTCTACGTCCAAATATTGAACAAAATTGATGGGAACAGCTAACAAAACAAGTCTGCTGCCTAGCCTACTTTTATAATGGGATTAGGTGGTGTTTTCTGAGGCAGACATGTTAGCCACCAGGAACAAAGAGAGACAGAAAGCCACAGGTCAATAGTATCTTGGTACCTTTACCTGGAGAGAGACATGGAGGGTGGCACAAAGGGTGGCAAGGAGACAAGAAGGGGACTTATTAGAAGATGAGGCGAGAAGCGTGGTGAATCGGTGGCTAATCCTCCGTTTCCTCTAAGCCTGTGTAATTAGGACATGGGGGATTGCACCGTGACAGGGGATGCTTCTGGACCGCCTTGCTTTTTTCCCCCCTCTCTTTTGTTTATTTCTTCCCTCTTTAGCCTGGGTTTATGGCAGTTTGTCATCTAAATATAGAGTGCTTGTGTGTGTCTTGTCTTTATTGTGTGTGCATCACAGCATGTTCACTCATAAGCAACATAAACAGACACAGCATGCCCACACCATGTTTTATTTCTTCTCACTACTAGTTACTGTTTGCAGATGTGAGTGAGAGTCTACTCTACTCTTTTTTGCTTTGGTCGCTGCATGACACCCTTAGATTGTATTTGGGCATATTCGTGGGAATCAAATGGGCTGTTTCAGTCAAACAGCGCTTCCCTAAATACACACACACAAATGTCAAACAAACACACCATGTTCGAAGGGTGCCTAGAACTGAAGAGCCTTAGGAGAGAGCACAGTATGGACCAGACATGAGACCAAAGACCAGAAAGGCTGATCAGCATCCTTCTGCCTGTTAATAGCCTTAATCTACTTCCTTCCCCCAGTAGTCGACAAGGAAACTTGCCTTGGCCTATTTAGAGAGATAGTGAGCGCAAGAAATAAAGTGAGACAGAGAAAGAGAAAGAGAGAGAGAAAGAAGGGAGGGGGCAGGGAATTAAAAAAATTAAGCCGAGAGAATCTATGAGTCACCAGCTCATTACAGAAATCCTGTTTCTATCCAAGGAGAAAACAGGTTTAAAACACCCTATTAAAGAAAGAATGAAGGGAAACCTTTTGTTGCTAATTCACAGAGGGTCGTCTTTTGAAGTGCTTCACTACACCATACTTTTACATTTTAACCATGCTACTTTAATGATGCTACTATTTCCAACACTCTAGATTTGAGGGATCTCTTCTTAGACTGATTGAATTTAGTACCTAAAATGAGGCACTGTGGCCCAGCCCTAATAACTGGTCTAAAACAACAAGGATAAACACATAAAGTATTGTGGAGGCTTCATTCAGACAATCCGTACAATAGCAAGATCCACCAGACATCACACAATCCTGTCACATTTGCTGAATTAAATCACTTTCTTTTATTCTCTCTCTCTCTCTCTGTCTGTTTGTCACTCTCTTTCGAACAAAGGGATTTGAACAACTCAGGGTGTCATGGCTTTGTGCAAGTAATCATTCCCATGTGTACTGCTTTAGCAGGATTAGGGAAAGTGCTTCTGATTCTCTGTCTCAACAGAACCATCACTGTAATACAACAGCACATACGCTACACAATATATAGTAGCATAGTGTTGTCCTTACTATTGCATCAGTGTTCTGTGGTATCAAATGACCTTGATTATTTTTAGCATTGAGCTCTTGTATGAGGTTGGAATGATGATAAGCTCTGAGCCAAAATTAATTACAGCAACCAAATTCATGAAAATCACACAAAAACTAGAAAAGGACATTTCAATCAGCCTTACACTTATTTGTCAGCTTGCTGCCACTAGTAATACCTTCCTCTTAGTGGCTGAAACAGATCAAACTCAATAAAGACAGGGCAGGTAGGTGTCGAGAGGCTCGACACTCAACCCTAATGCAATCCAAGAAGTGACTTAACACCTAGAAGAATGAATTGTTCATTGCTGGTGGTGACCTGAGGTTATGAAAAATGTTTGAAAAAAAAGTGAGTTCCTCGGAGTTCACTAAGTCACATGAAAATATACACTACTCACATGTAATTTGGCAAATAAAGGGGCTTTTCAATGGTGAAACAAGTTTTTGCCTGAATTTACAATGTCTAAGTTCAAATGACTGTAGTTTTTCTTTGTACTCTACTTAAAACAAATTTTATTAAAAGTATGAAGCAATCAAATAAAATAGTATCATTACCCACTGTAATAAAACAATATCACCTACGGCCTGACAGTTTGCTAAAAAATGTGGTATATCTGCCAAAATCTACCTGTCATGACACATAACAGCACACCACTCTAAATTCATCTTCTAGCACATGTACTCATGAGTGGTACGAAAATTGTACACTTTAGCATGTAGGCATTTGATCAATTGTGCCAATGAACAGCAGTGTAGCTCCCCTAAGGATATTGGCTGGGTGTTGAACAGAGGCTAAGTGGAAAGGTGGAGAGAGGTAGGTTGAGTCGATGGTGTTGGCTTTCTCAGCCCTGGGGCCTAACACATTTAGAGAGCTAACTGACACACTTTGGATGTATTAGCCACAGTGAGCGCTGCCAACCTCTCCACTATTTCTGCTACACCTCCTCCCCCTCCTCCTCCTCCTATCGCCGTCTGTCTGTCACTACAATCTCCTTTCCACGCAAGACTCAGGGACATGCCTTGTGTTTCAGCAGCATTGCTTTAGCATTGATGTTCCTCTGCGCTCCAGCCAAATTGGTGTTTGCAGTCTAGACACTGGTTGCTTGTGTCTCTGTATGGATAAACATACGCACACACTAACGCTCTCACTCGCCTGTTTATAAGTATGATTAGATTAAAAGAAACTGACGGAAATGCAATAACGGTCTATTAGTCTACCCGTCAGGGGGGATAATCATTTCAAATAGAAATGTGTTTTCCATCTCACTATCTAATTTATACTTTCGTTGCCTCTCCATCTGTTTCACTCCTGAGACTGGTGGGTTATGAGCACAAAGCTTTAAAATAGGCTGGGTTCAAGTCCAGGCCACAGCAATAAAACACAAATAAATATAAATATATAGCAATAAATACCTCTCAGACTTGGCTCGTGAGAAAGAAAACCCAAGGGCTGGAGGACCCCAGTTCTCTCTGACAAATGTATGCATTGAATTTGAAGGTGAGAAAAACAACTCCCCTCAATCCACGCTGCCCCATTCTATGTGGTGGTTTAAGATTAGGGTCAAAGATTAGAAGGCTTACACAAGATAAGAATGGGATTAAAAGAGCTCAGAGATGTAAAATTACAGATCAGAGAACTGGCGAAAACACACCTGAATTGTAAACAAACTCATAACACAGCAGCCACCTGTGCTGCCGGACAATCCTGGTGTCATGGGGGAAAAAAACAAAACAATACATTCCTGACGATTGAGGGGGGAAGTGAATATTATGGAAGCTGCATCCAATATTCCAGAGAGGGATTCAGCACACATCAAAGGCTGCCTCTGCAGTAAGTCTGTTAGATTTGGGATTAATGGACTCCAGAGGGGCCTGGACACACACACACAGGCACACGCACTCACAAACACTTACACACACACACACAAAATCCACTACCACAATTCCGCCTGATAAGATTCACAACCCAGGCTAGCAAAGCACCGCAGTGCAGAGTATATCTATTCCAGTAACTCTCCACAGTAGACTCTCTACTGCAGTATGATACTGTGTTACAACATGTTGCAAGTCAGTGAAGACAGTTAGTGTAATTTCTTAACATTCCAGTACATTTTGAACAACAAATGTTTCAACTGTCTTCCATGAAAACAGTGCAGGCTCTTTCCAGGCATGTCTATTAGATTGTTTGGACAAGTTCTTTATTTTGCTTGTCAAATTACAAACCACATGCCCAGACACACACACACACGCATGCATGCATACATGCACACACAACTGTAAGTTGCCTCCGAGCTCCGATGAGTTCATGCAAATTACAAAAATGCAAATGTGGGTGGCAAAGCTCTGCTGTCCTCTGACGCATTTTGAGGAAAACACGACAAAATAGGGGAAACTCGCAACAAATCTATTTCGTTTAATCTCGACAGACAGAAAGACATTCTAATCCCGACCCTGACTGCCTTTCCACCCCAATGCCTAGACTCTCCCCATTCTGCCCCCACCCCTCCCTTGCATCCCCTGCCCTCTGGGCTAAAACCACAGGTGCAGGCAAATGCAAACCACTGGGTGGAAAATGCTCGTTGACAGCATTCTGGTGGGTTTGCGATTGGTCAGTGAACAATGAGGGAGTTTCCTGAACCACTTGTCGTGCTGATGGAACAGCTGGACACCAACACCAGACACGGATCAGGGTGGGAAGAGACCATGCGGAACAACAGGGAACTTAAAACTAAAATGAGATTCAGCAGAGCTTAAGCTCACTGTCATTTCTCAAACTGTTTGTGAGTTGCAAAGAAAAGAAAAAAAAAATCACAAGGAACACAAACAAAGCTAAGTCACAGTTATTTGCAAGAAATTCTCTGCATTTAGATGTTCTGATTATATTTCACACTGCAAATGTGTTTTCTAGTAAACAAGGTGTCCTATATGAAATAAGCACTTGTAGTCAGTAGGATTTGTCTAACTTTACTGCCACTTGAAGCTGTTGTATATTAAATCATATAGAAGTGGTCATGATTTAGCAGCTCAAAGCTGAAAAAGGAAGATGGTGGTAATCACCTGTTGTTCGATATGTCTTGAATTCTGATGTGGTTGCCTGGATACAGCAACAGCAAGAGTGTGTATTTTCCATCAGTCTATGTGTACTAATTCAATACTTCGCTCCGCTATTGTCTGCCTCTTCTCTTTTGAGGACCAACACGCAGGCACACAAGTACACACGAGCACAAACCCACAGCCCATGAGCACACCCAAACCCCGCTCTCACCCACATGATCATCCTGAGCAGCATTATCACAATCTAGGGAACTAGATTATCCCTAGGGCTCAAAAACTTCATCCTCTTTGATCCCCACTTGGGAAGGGATGAGAGGCAGCACAGGGGACCATCACCCAGATTTCCCACTTGTTAATCAAGGCAGATTTTGATCACCTTGGGGACAGATGGACAACTGTTTTCAAAACATCCTCACAGAATGGGCATCATGCTATCGAGGATACTTCCTTCAGTAACAACCCCACAATGTTTTTAAGACCCCATAATAATCTCAGTAATGTTTACTTTCTAAAACTACATCAGATACAGCTGCAGACATTTCAATTAATATGATACATTGTGTGGTGCCTCATAAATGTGCAACATGTATAGGTTGATCAACTGAGAGGTGGTCTCTTTGAAACCTGTTACACAGAAATCTACACATCTGCAAACACATCCAACCGTCTAACACACCGTGGTATGAATTTCAATGAAGTGTCTGTGTGTGTGTGTGTGTAAACCAGAGGAGGAGTTGCAAACACCCATAAGGACTGTATGAACATCCATCACATTTAGTTGTTTGCACTGCAAGTCTTCTAAATCTCCATAATAGATCTTTGTTGTGGTTTGAGGTGGGATGGTGAGGTCAGCTGTTAATTGGCTGCAAGTAATTACAGATGCATCTTAAGCTTGCTGACACTGACTATGGGACTTTGGAGACCTGCCTCGCAACTGATGCACCACAGAGATTACCACAATGTACAGAAAATTACACAACTCTCATTCATGCATACTCAAGCAGAAATTAAAACTCCTCATCTTAAGGCTAACCTGGTGCTCACCCTGTCATGGAGCCAAAGTAGGCACATGTTGGGTATATAATGTCTTGAGTGGCTTAAATTGTATTTATTTTGAGCAGGGGACATAGTTTCCTTCACATTTAAAATCAGATCACCCTACTTCTCCACCCCTCCTTCATTTGAATGTTCAGGCTTGTCATTCCTTCAACTCTTCCATCCTTTGCCAGTAGCCATGAGGGTGTTTTTTCCCCTCTGTGGGGCTGCTACCCAGAGAAGGGAGGCAGCGCAGGGACAATAGCAGCCACCCAATTAAAGCTGTGTTGGCCTCGCAATTCCTCAAGGTATTGCCATGTGACAGTTTAATTAACCAAGCCCCTTATCTTAATTTAGCAGGATCAAAAAGTAACAAACTGAGGTTATCGGAGAAAAACACTCCCAGTCACCATCCTCACATACTCACCACAACACACGTACTCTACTCTCAATCTCTGTCAGCATGAGGGAGCTACAGGACAGTGCCACAAGTGTAACAGACATATTTGATGAAATTCATACCGCTTGCTTGTACTGCTATCCCCAAAGATACTACAGAGAGCAATTCATGGTGATAATGCTTTTAATATTTATTAGAGCTGTAGAGGTTGACCTATTGACAGTCTTTTCATGCTGTCACTGTGTGTGTGTGTGTGTGTGTGTGTATGTGTGTGCATGCATACATGTGACTGCATCCAGGCGCGTCTTAGCAGGGTACGTGTTTACATTGACAGGTTTTTCTTTTGAATTTGAACTGGTGGCTCAGAGACTGTGGGGAGCCAGGCACAATGCGACTTAAGCCAATCTCCCATGGAGCCTGCCTGCTGTCCCACCCCCCTTCATTCATCCATCCATCCATCCATCCATCCACACATGAGCTCTTTCTTCTCACCATCATCTGATCACTTCTTAACCAGCTCCTATGCGGCCCTGTCTCTTTTTTTATTCTTTCAATCCATCTATTTGAGTTTTTATTTATTTATTATTATTTATATTTATTTCATACTTCTAAGCCCTACTGCTATTTCTCCATATATCATTTCATATGCCCTATTTTTCTTCTTCTCTGATATTTCTGATCATCCCATCCACTGTCATCGCATAAACCACATCCCCTCTCTTTGTTTTAGTGTTTCCTCTTCCTCAAATACTCCATTATCTATAGCACTGCAGGCAGTGGAGGAAAGGACATTACTAGTTATGGTTGAACAGAGAAGAAGTCCTGATGCCTTGGACAGGCCAGGCCCATTTATCTCTCTGGTTCCTGATGCAGTGCAACATGGGGAAACAATGCCCCAGGGCACCACAAATATTCATTCACTTCAGCCAAGGAAACAGCCTGGACAAAGGGGCCCTTCACTTGTATCTAACTGATTCAGTGGAAGTTGTGCTGAATTCACTGTCTAAGGAAATTTTTTTACCATGCATTTCATTCCCACATAATCAAAGCTGAGCAATTTCCCCAGTTTGTAGCGGCCTGCACAGAATTGATCAAACAATCTGTCACTTGGTGTTTTTGTAATTAATAATGTTGCTGCATTCAATATAGTATATCTGAGCACAATATAAGTCAAACCACAACATTCTGTGAGTCAAATCTCAGAAAAATATGAGCTAGTGAGCTGACTGTGGCTGTCTGACCAAATCCATTTGAAAGCATATTAATATAACCGCATACTTACAGATGCCACTTTTCCACTACATCTAGGTTTTTAAATTGTGCTTTCTAAGTAGCAGAGACGCCACTTCTACCAAATGTTTGTGGATAGATAATGGTGCACAGCTACTGAGTTATACAGCATATGAAAAGTGTGCCAATCATTTTGGTAGCTCAAAGGAACTGTTCAGAAATTGCAGTAAAATGTAGGGGTAACATGCACACAAGACAAGAGTTCATTAAGAAAGCAGTGGAGTAGCGAGTGAAATGCATCTGGTGAGATCAGAGACATAGTCATGTGAAAAAGATCTGTGCCACCTGTGACTTCACCTCCTACAATATTGTTACCAGCTGATGAGAACTCAGCTCTAATTGTGAGAACAGGCTACAGGTGTGAATTTGTCATATGTAATAGATCACTGTTGAAAAGCAAAAGTCTTGTCTCTTCATCTGTCTCTCTATAATAAAGTCTAATGTTGTAGGTGCTTGATTTAGTATCATATTTTTAGATATGAAGTTAAGCTACAGTAGGGCATGAAATAACCCTCAGCCCATTACAATTACAGAATGTACCCAGCCTGTGAAGGCATGGAGAATACTTGTTGTGGCACTCCATAAAAACCACCAGTTCCACTTTACAGCCTTTTACTGCAAACAAGAACATGTCAAAGTGCAGTATATGAGTGAAATTCACTCAGACCCGTAATCTTTATTTCAAACCCGGAACATAAAAACGAAACTGTAACATGTCATTATCTGTTGTCCTTGTAGGATACGGACACTTGGAAGATTAGTTTGTTATGGTCTGAAAGAGCTCCAGTTTAAGTAAGGATGGGGTTCAATTGTATTTTATCAAACCTGAATCCACTTCTGAATCTGAATCCTTCCAAGTCTCTTATCAAATGATTTCAGGCAGTTCGTTGGGTTGAAAATTAAGGAATCTTAGTTTAAAAAAATATGTACTATTTTTATTTCACTCAGTATCATAACTAAACCCACAGAGATCCTACTGAGTTAAAGAGGTGTAGGGCATTCATTAACCCTGTCCGGGCTTTTTTTTACTACTGGTGCAAGATAAAATGTCTTTGCTCCTCAGTGGGGGCTGTGCTACAGCTGCAGAAGCTAAAGTAAAAAGAACACAGTGGAGTAATATTAATTCTACTTTTACAACTACTTTCATTCAGCAAATAAATATCAAAAATATCAAATAAAGCTATGATTTTTCTGCATGCACTTAACATTACCCAAAGGCAAAACTGTTGCACTGCTACGGTCACAGAGTCTGACATGTCACAGACTACAGTGTAACACCAATGGTGGAACTCTCTTTTCCACCGGGTCTAGGTTTTTAAGTTGTATACTGTCAGTAGCCAAAGTGGCTAGTAAGAGTGACACTGCTGAATTCCACCTGCATTTAGTGGGTGGGCGGGTGCTAATGTCAAACCCTGACTACATGAACTGTTGTTAACTGTTTTTCTACCATTAATTCACTCATCTTTTGCCTATAAAAGTTAGCAAATAATGACAAATATCAATTTACCAACTCTATTGTTATTCATTTGAATGTATAATGTCGCAGCTCTTTGCATTTGTTTCAGTTTTTGCAGTTTGTAAGCAATAACTGTTTAACTTGATAAATTGCTTAAACAATCATCACATTTGAAATCAAAGAAGTTTTCAAGGCACATAAATCAGTGCTGAAAGAGATGAGAATGGTAATGTATATGTCTGAAAAATGAGAGGGAGGAAGTAGAAGAGGCTATCAAAGCATATGTAAAAGAGTGTGGTTAATGTCTAGAATTACATCCGAAACACACACACACACACACTTAAACACACATACACATGCACAAATGCCCGGCTGTCCATGGACAGAGGACAGATGGCCGTGGAGTGGCTCTGGTCCAGGAAGTGACGATGTTCTGTATCATTATAATCTGCTCCGTAGTATCCTCCCTACTGCTGTGCTGGACAACATGTTTCACCCGCTGAGAGCAGATACTGGAACAGCTCTTCTGCTGCTCTGTCACACATACTCTTAGAGAGGCACTGTGACAACAAACTAACTTGAATTGTGAGTGCTCCTTTGTTTAACCCTTTTAAAACTGGGGGGTAAAATGGTCATTTCACAGCTGAATTATTTTCTCAATGCAGGAAAGAAATGTACACAAGGACAGTGCAAATGTGTGAAAGGCAGCAGCATGTTCTGAAACATATCCATACACACACACACACACACACACGCACACCAGTCTTGGATTGCTCACAGGAGTTATTTCTGTCATTCAGTCTGTGTACGTCCAACATACACAGACAAAAGCACAAGGCTGCAAAGCACTGATTCTGATTCACCATTCAGCTTGCTTGTTGTTTCCAGTAAAAGCTCACTTGGTACCACCCATTAGCTGAAAAAATCTGCAGCAACATCTCTGCTCTTTGAATACAGCTCCTATCTTAATATATATCAGCATCAAAAGATATGATAACCTACCTAACTGCATGTACTGTAATCACAAATTTAACTGAGATTTTCAATGAGAAGTTAATGCCTGAAAAAAAACACACAAAAAAAAAAAAAACACAAAAACACACACACACACACACATACACACACAGAAAAAAAACACAGGCTGCCCTGCTTTGGGGCTCATCCACACAGCGTTAATTAATTTCATTTATAGCACAGAAACCACATCTACAAGGTTGTTGTTCATGTGAAGAGAACAACTGGGAGCAGAAACACGTCTGTCATGATGTTGGAACTGATAAATACACATTTCATTTTTACTCTTGCTACTGCTTTGAGGTAATCTATCTCATGTGTGTGGCAGTTGACAGTTTTTTTTAACACAGTTACCTCTTACTAGTGTGAAAACACTGCGGATGATAATGTAGGTTACTAGTGTGTTTACAGCAAGCAAGTCTGTGTGCATGTATAAAGTGTAAACATGAAATATGCAAACTAATCAAACCGCCTAGCCTCAGTTTGTGAGCTCTATTACACACAAATGAGGCATTAAAACAAATAAATTCAAATTCATCTGCAGGTGAGGCTTCTGACAACGACGTCTGCAGCTAGACTTACAGTTCAGCATAAAAAAAGTGTGTTTAATACTATGCAAGTAAAACCCGTTTTCCAGAGAGCTGAGTAGGCGTTGCTGAAAAAACCAACACAACCAAAAAAAAAAAATTATAATATCACTGAGGTTTTACTGGACCTGACAGCAGATGAAACTTTAACAATACAGTCGAGGAGTGATTAACTTTAAATCTCCATGACTCTGGACTAATCCTCATACTCAGTGCGCCTACATTTTTTAATGGGCCTTGAATAACATTCCCACAGCATTTAATGGCTTTGTGTGTTTTTCAATGTCTAATATGAGTGAGCACACACTTGGATTAATACCCTGTAATGTTCTCATTACAGAGTGGTGTGAGGAGAGAGGGCTAGGCAGCTGTAAGCATTTAGGGGCAGCAGACCTTTCTGGAAGGTGCAGGAGAAAAGCACTCTCAATTGAATATAACATTTTTTTCTGAGATGAGAAGTCCAATCATGTAATGATGAGAGGCTGTAATGGTGCTCTGAGTGGAATAAGACATATTTTTACTCATTGCTTCCATAAACATGCCATAATTATTCACTGCAGCTATCAGGGCGAAGGGATAATGTCAGAGATTTATAGCCCAAGTGGTAAGAGTCTGAGATATTCATCAATCCCCCTCCAACGCTGTGGTGCCACAGTGCTTGAGATAGGCTTCACTGGCTGAATGAGGATCAGGGGGTGAGCCGCCATGCAGGCGGGCTGAGGTTTAGAGGTGGAAATCACACCCCACAGCCAGCCCAGCCCAATATCACACACACTCAGCGCAAGAGGAAGGACACAAGAATGGACATTGCCCTTCATGAACCACAATCATAACAATGGAATTTAATAAAACTTCGTGTATTAAAGAAAATAGACTAATCCCTTTAAATCTTCCATAATGAGAGAGAAGAAATCCTAAGACTGTGATATTTCCCCTCCCTTCACCCCACAAGATTTTAGGCTTTCCACAGGATTCCACTAGCTTAGCCGCAAATCGCCTCACTGCTGTGCGATACCGCCATATCCTCTAAGAATGGGGTGAGCACACGATCTGGCACATGTGTATGGGCACACAAACACACTCGTACACTCACAAATCTTATTTGACTTTGAGTGATGCATCCTGAAGAAGTCCAGATTGCTGATGGTTCTCATTTTCCCCACCAGGAAAGTAGCTGGTGTTGTTGCCATGAATCAGGCTATCAGCCCAGCCAGGGACAGGCCATGGAGAGCTGAGAAGATGAGGAGCAGGAAGAGATGAAAGGCTCAGAGACAAATCCTCTCTGTCCAATGGCACGTACAAACAGTAAGAAGAAACATGAGCATCTGGCTGCTTTTTTCAGATGTTGCTTGTTTTTCAAACCTTCTCCCCAAGGCCGTGCAACAGACTTTTAGATAGATTCTTTAAGGTGGTTTGAGATTAGAACATGACAGAAACTTCATTAAGACAAACTAAAAATGATCCCAATTTTCTTTATTAAATGATTACTGATGAAAAGAGCAAACAAGCAACCAGTGAGGTGATAGGCAAAGAGGAGCTCTGTGAACACATCAAGTCCTGATGCTATGAGAGAGATCACTGGGATGACGCACGCATGTGTCTCCAGTGGAACAACGGTGGTAAACACACTCTGATGTCCTCAATTAATCATGTTTAAACAGACAGATGCGATAGCATCACATGAAACGATGACTCCTCCATATGCTACCTGTTTAGAGTAATGTTTGTAAACTGACTAATTACAATGCTCTCAAATGAAGCTTCGCTCTCTCTCTCAGCAGATGTTTGTCCATTAACCTGCAGAACAATTACTTTAACATTGTGTGAAGAATCACACATTAACAGTGCCCTCTCTGCACTGGAGACTACACCCTGACGGAAGCTATGAACAAATTTATTGCGCTAAATTGCTAATAAGAGATGTTAAGCAAGTGATAAAGACTGTGCTTTGAGCTTTGAAAAACTACTGCTGCACTGATTCATGGAGGAACAATTCTTTTTTCCATTCATTGTTTTTTTGTGTAAATGAATGACAAATTATTATGTTATATTTGTTGTTGTCACTGACAATAGACTAGGAAGAACTGTTATTTATGCACTACTCTTAATACAATTACATGGTCTAAGGGTATGAATATTGTAATATCACATATACTGTACACAAACATCTCAGGTAAGAAGGATCTACTCATGGTAATGAAAAATTTATCTTCTCTAATGTCACTGAGCCAGCCCTTTCAGATCCTCATAGCAACAGTTTAAGTACTGCTGCTTGTCTATAAATCTCTCAGTGGATTGGGACCAAAATACATCTCTGACTGTCATTTACCATACGAACAATTTCGGCCTCTCAGGTCATCAGATAGTAGTCTGCTAACTGTTCCCAGGGTGCCAACTAAACACAGACAGAGCAGCCTTTACTTACTGTGCACCACAGAGCTGGAACGAGCTTCTGCAGGATATTAGACTTGCACCAACTTTGACCACATTTAAATCCAGATTAGTAACTTGTATGTTCTGCGCTGCCTTTGACTGCACTTTAAATATACTCATCACAAACCATCTCACCCTTTCATCTCTACTTATCCTGTATTTATGTCTCTGTTCCTACCTCTTTAATTTCTTTTAAAAAGGTTTCTGTTGTTTAAATTTCCATTTTAATGTTTTTATGCTCCTCTTTTTTTAATGCATTATGTAAAACACTTTGAATTGCCTTTGTGTATGAAATGTGCTATAAATATAAACTTGCTTTGCCTTGATGAATAAATGTCTAAAAGTCAGTTTCTCTGTCCACAAGATGTGGTTGAGTCATGTTTTGGCTGTGCCATGGCTACGTCACATCTCCACTTTGGATACACTGCCCACTGGCAATGTTTCAGAAGAAGTGCGTCTTCAAGCAGCCTGACTTTCAGCAGCCAGATTTTGTGTTGCTTTGTTCATTTGTTTTTGGGATTCAATTGTACTGTGTCTGAACTCTCTCTCTCTCTCTCTCTCTCTCTCTGTCTTTGTCTTTCTCTTTGCTTCAAATGAAAACTTCACATTATAAACAATAATTTACCACTAACAGGGAGCTCTCATAAAAATCCTTTGTTTTTAAAACAAAGAAAGACGCAAACTCATCCATCAACTGGTAATAAACTATCACAGATAGATCGCAGATAACTGCAACAATCATCACTGTTTTTAAAGAGGTTTTCACACATTTCTCTTTAGAAAACTCTGAAACAACTTAAACTATCTGTGTGAATAAATATGAATACATCTTTTAAATGACCTGATAATAAACTAAATTGTCCAGGCAAAGTTTTGCCTATAAAGGTACAATTGATCAGTCAATTGGTTTTCATACAGAAGACTTAAGGGAATAATAAATATAATTATCTACATATACATGCATTATTAATTGCCACCATTGCAGCAAAAAATGACCTACATGTCGACGATGAGTTCCTAACAGGCTGACTGTGCTGCATTTTGAGTACAAATTCAGAAGCATTAAAATCATAGATGTAATACACTTCCACCCACCCCATGAAAAACGTGTCTGCATTTATCTGTCCATGAAATATGAATGATGTTGAATGGAATGCCCTTTTCCAACAGTCAGATAAAGGTTTATGGAAGGCCAAAGTGAGCAGGATAGAGGTTGCCATGGCTACAAGTGTGAAAAGGGCATCTGATCTGACTTCTGACCGGTCAATTAATCTTGGAATTGCTTTTTTTTTTTTTTTTTTTTATCAAAGGTTCACTCATGACTTCAAATTAACTGTGGTGAATTAAAAGGAAAAAAGAAAAGCCTGAGATTGTGGGAACTTGTGAGACTTTGGAAAAGTATAGTAATGCTAGAGTTTTAAGATTAAGACTACCACAAGGGAAGATTGGTGAATATTTAAAGACAGAATCAAGTTTGAATATTTAGTTTTGTTGATTCACTCAACAAAACAACATATGAAGATAGAGTTTTCTCATGGTTTTACAATAGCAAATGTAATGTTACACCTCTTCTTGCTTTGTAAGTATCTCAATACCAGCAGGATTGTTTTGGCTACTGCATTCAGTTGAAATTGCTAATCATAAGAATAATAATAGCGTGAAATTCATCAGCCCCATGTCTAGAGGAATAAAATGAGCTCTTCTGGCCTCATTGTTCCCAGAAGCATATTCATATGAAACACTTATCAAGAGATCCTGTGATGTTGTTACATCAATAGGACTTCCATATTTGATATGACACATTCTTGTGGGGATTAAAAAGTGTCAGTAATGTACTATGGGCTAAAATGTCAACTTAAGCTGCAGAGGAAATGCCAATGAAGGGAGTAATTAGAAAAAACTAAGAGCTCTGCCATGGCTACAAAATCTTACTACATACTAGCTATTTAAATGAAAATATTTTAGTTATGAGACAAAAATATAATCTACATTATTAAAAACGTCACAGAAACATCTTCAGTTCTCCACTCAGGCAAAGTTATCACTGACATCCTCAGTCCCATAATTACTGAACACGACAGGGGAAGGACAAACATCATGTAAATATGGGGTAGCAATACGTAACTTCCAT
>BRZM01000003.1:13252140-13400639 GCA_033238685.1 Lates japonicus
ATCAATTGTTAAACCCCGTTTCGAGTTACGTGTTGCTCAGGAAGAAACTAATCGTTTTATATTTATATTTGTTGTGAATATCTCAAAGTCTCTGTTATATAGAAAGGGGAAGGAAGATTTAGAACAAACACCTTTGGGAGAAATAGCTTTTAAATACTGTGTTAGTAGTATTCATCCACAGTAACACCAAATAATTTACCCTCATGTTCTTTGATCTTAGTTAAGGCAGTAAAATGTTGATATCATACAGTACCTAGGATTCTTGGCTTGACTCCACGGTGGTGATGTTCAAGTATCGTCCCTTAGCTCTCGGTGGCTCTGGTGAAAAAGTGTTGCGGTCAGACCAGAGCCCCCTCAGTCCTGGGCTGCTGTGCAGTTTCTGTGCCTCAAGCTACCCAAGATTAAAGGAAACACCTAGGAATATATAAAGGCTGGGAATCTGACCACAGTAAGGAGAAGAGATAGATGTTTGAAATCCGTTTGGCATTGGGAAATAAATGTAATACAAGTTTTCAGGGAGTTAGGTCTATGAATATTGCTTCTTGACATGGCGCATTCAGGACTCATCGCCAGGACATGCTTTCAAATCTATCTCAGCTCCATTAGCACTGAATGCTGATCAGGATAAAAGGACATTAACAGACAGAGATTTTCCTAAATTGGTATATGAGTTTAATTTGCTTTTCACAGCTGGTACACATCTAAATGATAAAGAGACATTTTTCTAATATTCGTTTAAGATAAATCTTTGTTACTCACTATGTACTTACCATTAGATACATCAGCAAGAATGGCAATGGTCAACTCTGGTACTTGCTGATAGTGTTGTTGATCCGGCCACTGAATCTTTCTTACCGAGGAGAGCGCGTATGAACGGTGACTGGCTCATCCCTCCCGCTCCCTCCCTGACCAAAATAAAAAGCGCAGCTACACCGCCTCCTTGGCTCGCTGGCAGTTGCTGGATTGGTTCGATCTTAAACCTCCATCTCTTCCATAATCTGTCTGCTGTGCCTGCTAGTAATTTCAGTTGATGGATGGATATCGATAAAATAAAACTGTATGTGGTCAAGGCCCAGGCTAGATACAGGATAGATTTGGGGGCTGAATAACTGTTTGGGCCGTCAGTTTTAACCACAATTATTATTAGACACTCTACTCTACAGTACATAAATTCATTTAGCATTGCAAGTATCATTGAGGATTTCATGTTGCATGCTTGTACTTCTTCACCATCCTGGAATTTCCCTTGGACTGCAGATGGTTTGGACTGGACAAAGTGGAACTGGTTGAACTGATGTTCACAGCATCAGCATAACTTTGACGCCTAAGGTTTTCAATGTTGTGTTGAACCTAAAATATCTGGGTCTTTGACCGAGGTTCAGAGGCCACTAGACCTACAGATAAAGATGGAATCAGAGGGTCTAGGTCAGTGTCATTCTAATATGCATTCAAGCAGAGAGGTTAAGTTTGGTTTGGTGGTGTTGGATAAAGAAATTGCAAAAAGCATCAGTATTGGTGCTACTGGAATAGTGTGACCTTATCTAGTCCATACAGCAATTCTTGGTCAGAGAATACAGACTTTGGTGGTGCAGTGGTGCTGGGGCGGGCAGGCGAAACGGTGGGACGAATGGGCGTATTTCAATTTCATTCTATCTCAAGTCTGTATTCGTTACATTTGGGCACATATTCCATTTCTACAAGGGCTATCAGTACACAGTATGTATCACCGACAATCTCATCATAGTATATCATGTTTTACATTGCTGCGTTATCGCCGGTAAAGGTAGTGAGCAGACAAATTACGGCTTCTATTTCATCATTGAATGTTCTATCATAGGGAGGCAGGGAGTACACCCCCTCCCTCTACCTACCCTGATAGGTATGATACATGCATTTGTCCTTTACTGTCTTCCAAAAACAAACATACTACTCACTCTGCGTGTGCCCATGTGAGTGTGTGGGGTTTCGTGTCAAAGAGTGCCGGTGGTCCTAATCCCTGCCATCTGGGTGGCAGAGATCATAGACAGACATGGTTTTGTGGACTCAGTTTGCTGTGTGAGTGAGCCACAATAAATGGGAAGAGTGGGTAAAGGATATAACAGAAAAAAATGCAGGTTAGAAGAAAGAAAACACAGCAGTGAAGGGGGTTGCAGCAAAAGCAGGAATTAAAGATAAAGACAGAGAAAGGGGAGCAAAACAGCCAAGTGAGAGGATGACAAAGAAAGTAAGGAAAAAGAGGTGGGGAAACTAAACAATAATTAGACTGCATTGATTACCTAGTGGCTGAGGAGCAATTGTAAAGGATCAAATCTAATTAGCTGGACCTATATATCTTCCTGGACATAGCAGACCAATCAATCAATGGGCTTAAGTGAACTTAAAGCCATCACAGTCTACTGCCTGCTAAATATCTTCCACTATCTTCCAAATAACTTTGGAGAGGTCCAGTAGTAAGGAGGTGCCACTGATGCTGGTAAGTGGAGACCAAATAGATATCAACCACACTGAGGTCTTCTCAGTCCAGATAAACACCTTGCTAATAATTCTGGACAGTATTTAATCATAAGGGAGTCTGGGAGTTAGAGACTAATGAACACCATACTGATATGGGTTAGGACCTCCCTTTGCAACCCTGTGATAGACTGGCGATCTGTCCAGGATGTACCCTAATGTAAGGTGGGATTGGCTCCAGGTATAAGCGTTCTAGATAATGGATGGATGGATTGCCTCCCTTTTCTCTCAATACAGCCTCAACTCTTGGTGGCATGGATTTCACAAGATCTTGGAAACAGTCCTTTGAGATTCTGGTCCATAATTGCATCATATAATTTCTGCATATTTGTCAGCTGCAAATTTACACTGCAAGTCTCCTGTTCTACTGCATCCCAGCTGGATTCAGATCTGGTGTCTGGGGAGGTTACTGAAGTACACTGGACACACTGTCACGCTCACAAAAGCAGTTTGAGACTTCTGCTTTGTGACATGGTGCATTATCATGCTGGACGTTGTCATTAGAAATGGTAAATTGCGACCATCCCACTGTGGGATTCATGCTGTTGGCACTAAATTCTGTCCCTGTTGCCTCAGCAGAAACTGAGACTCATCAGACCAGGCTGCGTTTTTCCAGTCTTCAGCTGTCCAGTTTAGTTGAGCCTGTGCCCACTGCCACCTCAGATTTCTGGTCTTGGCTGACAGAAATGGAATCTGATGTGGTCTTCTGCTGCTGTAGCCCATCCACCTCAATGTTCAACGTGTTGTGCATTCTGAGATGGTTTTCTCCTCACGACAGCGATAAAGATAATAACGCTATGGTAGCATTTATGTCAGCTACAACCACAGTCATTCTCCTCTAACCTCTCATCAACATGGCCTTTCAGTCTGCAGAACTGCCGCTCACTGGACCATACTGAGTGAACTCTAGAGACTGTTGCAGCAGTGATGTTATGATCAAAGTTACTGAGATCACATTGTTTTCCCATTTTTTTGGTGTCAGCATTAACTGAAGCTCCTGATCTGTATCTGCGTGATTTTATACACTGCATTGCTGTGTATTTCAGAATGCTTACTCCATATCTATATGGAGAAGGCTGTTTCTCTGTGAAAAAAGACATTCCTTTTTGTCATTTGATGGTGTGCTGCACATGGACTCTGAGTCTTTTTTTTTAAATTTCCAATAATAACAATAATTATTATAATTATTATATATTATAATAAAAAATACCATTGGTCTGGATTGTCTATGGAGATTCTTAGTCATCCAGGTCATGGTTACCGAAGAGTGGTTGAATCAACGACAACTGGACTTGGTTGTAGATACATGAATAAGAATTTAAACTCTTTGAAGTCCAGTTGTCCTTGATTCAACTCAATCCCAATTGTGAACAAATGCAGCTGTATAAATGACATGAGGAGAGGCTGAAATTGAGCATGCATGCTCAGCAAAACTCTGCATGAAATTAAGAAAAATACTAAAAAGGTTTCTTTTTGCAGCACAGAGAATCACCAGTAAGGGAGCACTCACTGCATCTGCTGGATTATTCATCTGAACCACACAGCTTCTACTGTACTTCTTTAGCTCTGCTAGTTTCACCTGGAGATCTTACAGTCTTTCTCCTTTTTATTTACAATTTGACAGCAGGAAGTATAGCCCACAAGCCAATTTACTGTTTTTCGAAATAAATTAAAAGACATTCTGTGTTTTCCTTTTCCAGCTATATGAACCCTGACCCTGCATACTCAACTTTTGAGTTTTGTGTAGTTAAAACCCTCATTATCTGAATATGTTGAGATGCTGTTGCTAGGTATCTATAGTTGCAGTCCTGACTGACTTCATATGCTCTGTGCTGGTCAGACCACAACAGCAGGGGTTTTGAGCAGAATGATTTGCTACAGTGAGTCACATGCATTAACTGTGTTGATTTTCCTCCAAACTACAGTTTGTCACAGAATGGAAGGTTACCCTAACTGCCACATGAATGAGTGAGCTGACATCCCATTTGACTTATGTTTTAAGCTCTGGGTTTGTTTGATATAAGGCAGTGTAAACCCTAAACAGACCTGATACATGTACAATAATACATCTTTTTCTGGAATTATTTATTTACTCATTTTGGACAGGCAAGGACTATTTCAGAAATGTCTATAGGAAAGGAGGGAAATACCTCAGTAAAGCAAGAAAACATGCTGAGAAATTAGTGCTAGAGTAACAATAATATATCACTGGAGACTGTATCAGAATATATTGATTATTCGTCCCACTCGTAGTGATCAGTCATTTAAAGTCTGTTTCTTCCTGACAGTCTCCCCTCTCTTCCCTGCCTCTAATTGTACTAAACTCCACTTCAGTACCACAAATCGAATACAACTCAAGCTGAATAAAGTCGCCCACATCTACATGTGTTAGTGTTGCCACTGCCTTGAAATATTGTGACTGTGTTTTTTATAGAACTACTATGGGGCTTTTTGTAAAATTGCTGGTTTATTATGAAGCTGGTGACTCAGGCAGCTTTAATCCAACTCAATAGTCTCATCTTGTTAATCACAGTCTGCCACAATTCATAATTCATAACATAACGACATTCCTTTTCATTTTTTGTGGTCATGTTCATTTAGTAGGGAATGGGGTTTTTTTCTCTCATTAAGCAGGACTAAGTAGCACTTTGGAGGCTTTTCTATACAGTTACATAAACAGCATGACCTCTCTCTTGTATATTCACTGCTCAACAGCAAAGGCACAATATTCATAATTAATATTCAAGCACTCACATTGATTGCCTATTATTTTGGTTGTCCATAGAGTGTCATTAGAGATCCCTATTAGTAGCCCTGTGAAAAGTATCAGGTTGTCTCAGTAGTAACTTTTTAAAAGTCATCCGCAGTCTCAAAAATCATCAAAATTATCGATAGGTGAAAAGGAAAAAGAAAGACATAAAAGAAGGGGCGCACAAGGTGGAGGGAGATGAGACAAAAAACATTACTTCAAAGCTGATTTCCTTCAACCTGTGTGGTTACTACTACTTTATTATTCCTTTTGAGGAGGAGCCCAAGAGCAAGCATAGTTATAATTTTCCCTTCTGTC
The DNA here is from genome assembly GCA_033238685.1 of Lates japonicus. Taxonomy (NCBI): domain Eukaryota; kingdom Metazoa; phylum Chordata; class Actinopteri; family Centropomidae; genus Lates; species Lates japonicus. The sequence goes on from BRZM01000003.1 coordinate 13,257,719, forward strand.
TACAAATGACTACTTTAGTCACATTTCTAAGGAAGTGTCCTTGTGTACAAATGGGATAACTGCATTTGCCTTTAAGAGTAACAGCTCTGAAACAGTCCAGCAGTGTGCTTTGTTTCAGTATTCTAAGAACTGCTTTTGTATCGCACATTCATCCTTCGTAATAATGTTTGTCATTTAATTTTGGAGAATAAATTACTTTAAAAGAGCATGAAAAGAAAACTCTAAGGGATAAACAGACCCCAAATCTGAGAAATGGTCAACAAAGCGTTGTTAAAGTCTATTCTTGAGCCTGTCATTATCATCTTGAGAGTCAACTCGCGTAGAAAATAATAAAATGCAAACCTCCTGAGAGAGTGCACATCCTTGAACTTGTTTTTCTCTCTATCGCTTATACACACACAAACACACACCTACACACACATAAATACCATTACAGGTGCTGGAGATCTTACAGTCTAGCCTATTTTATGATGCATGAAAATCAAATGATGGGCTAAACTAAATCCAGCATAAACAAAATGGCTCAGAAGGCTTGTCTTAATAAGCATATAGTAATACAGAATAATCTGTTTACCACAAATTACAAAAAATATATAATAATTTGTCTTTTAACGTCTGTGCATGTAATTGATTTATTAATGGGATGATTAAGCTATTATTGAATGATTCATTCTTATCTAACTAAAAAGAGCATTACCCATAACCGTTATGATGTTGACCAATATGCCCTCGGGTAAAGATTACAATAAGCTGACACACTGGAAACACACAACAGAGGCTCTATACTACAGCAAACTGTCAACATCTCTTTTTCCGCTAAATGGAAGTAAATAAAATCAGTTTGACTGTGACCCATTTTACAATGCACCTGTAGTCTGAAATCAAATAAACTGAATTCAAGATGAGCATTTCAGTCAAGGAACCCATACCCATTAGAATAGCAGATTGATTTAAGCATATTTTCATCTGGATGGCGAGAAAATGAAAAAGATCTGCTGGTTATATGCAACAATTCTCCACACTAAGTAAACGTTTGAGGCATCTAGTGGTTAGATGTTCGTTTCAAGTCTGTTTTATTTTCCTATATGAGACAATTTTGTATTCACCACAAGTAATGAGGTGCAAGTGGCCTCAGAAGCTTCACTATGCCAGTCACCACCAGTGAGAAATACATTGGCTATTGCCAGTTGAAGTGCCATATCTCCAAACCATACTAAAGAGTTTTAATGCTGCAAATGATATCTTCACGATCTGATTTTTGCATTGGATTTTTGAAATATCATCTCTTCACATGTTTTTCATCAAAAGATATGTTAAAATGACTCATCTGTTGTTTTTTATTACATAAAAACAATAAGTAATACAATGTAGCAATAATCCCTAAAAATACATTATTGTAAATTGTGAGAATCACTAAACTGTGAGAATCACTGTGAGAATCACTAAAATACCATGTGAGTGGGAATATTCAAGTACCAAAATTAATTCTAGTTTCATATGAGTGGCATTGGCACAAGTTCTATAACAAGCTGCAAACTAAATTCAAATGGAAGGAATTCATATGACTGACCCTGGGGTTTTGAAACTTAGTGAAAGGTCTGCCATAATTCTCTGCTACCAGACCAGGGACTTGGTGTCCGTGTGTGTGTGTGTGTGTGTGTGTGTATTTCCCAGTGAAGTAATACACTCATGAACTAGTGAGTTAGATTGTCTCTTGAATCAACTGCATTTCCTTTCATGTCTTTCACTCCAAAAAAGCTAAACTCCTTCCAGCAGACTATTCCACTAGTGGAGCGCAGCACACATGTATAATTTATTGACATAAACATACATGAATGAACTGGTGTCTGAAATTGTGTGCGTTATTCCTGAGCCATTATTATAAGGTGTAGTCATACCTGTGTGCAGTGCAATATAATGAGGCAGTCTGTTAAGGCGTTGGCAGTCTACACTTCAACAGACAGGGATAAAAAATTATTAAAAAGTAACTGGGCATGAAAGTTAAAGAAAAAAAAAATTTCACAGTCTGCTAAACAAATAGAGTCTGACCAGAAAAGGTTGCAACCCCACTCCTCATTCTAATCTTTTGCAAGAATTACAGACCTTGTTATATTTGGAGTTGTCTTCTGCAATATTACCTCTGTATGTCTGCAGTTTTTACTTAGTATTCCATTTAAAGGATCAACTGACAACAATTCAGCAGCCAATTCAGTCTCCACTGCCATCTCTGAAGCCAGCTCAGAGGAAACCTTTCTGCTCTGAAGAGGAGGGGCAACACAAGACAGTGCGTTTGTACTCCTATCAACACAAACCACATCTGTGGCAGTTTAGCCCCAGGAGTAAATGATAAATGTTGCTTTTGGCATAGATATTTATTCCAACACACACAAAACCCCTAACACAGCAGTTTGCCAGCTATCCTAAAATAGCAGCATTGTTTTCCCCTCTCTACTTGAGACATTTCGTGTGAAGACACATTTAACCAGCAGGTCTGTGTATACATACAGCTGGGACCAGTCTGATTATTGATAAAGGGAAAATGTGTAAACTTTGAGGGGCAAAAAAGTGAAAGTGGAGAGACAGGGGATTTAACTTGATGTTAAATGATTTATAAGCCTTTGAAACTATGAGGAAAGCAGTAAAAGAAAAAAAAGACGCAGGTGCAGTATGTGATCTTGGTGTGTAAGCCACTAATCATTCAGTTCTTGCTCGTCAATAGTTACAACAGCTTTGCCGTTAACTGAAGTCTTGAGTCAGCATTGACCTTGCTTCACCCTCATTAGTCCAAAGCTAACTCAGCCCAAAAAAAAAGAGCTGTTACAGAGGTTACAGGCCTATCATACTGTACACATGAAGATGGGCACACATGCATACATAAATAGCACACATGTACAATAAGCCTACAAACAACAGCAATAGCTCTGACAGCTTCATAAATATGCTTATCCACTTTCCACATGCCACTCTCATGTCTGCAATCTAAAAATGAACCTCGTGATATTGACAGGACTCCTGGAAATTTCAGCTTCTGGCCACGAAATGTTTAGAAACATAACTCCACATATAGCCAAAACATGTTGCTTTCACTTATGGTGTTTAAACAAACATATAGTAAAATAACTGGAAACCTTGAAGGGTGCTGATAGGCAGATTTTGTTACCTTTAGACAGAGCCAGGCTAGCTGCTTCCAGTCCTTGTGCTAAGCTAAGCTAACCAGTTGCTCTACACGAGAAGCAGGGAGTGATATAAACCCTCTCATCTAACTTTTAGCAAGAAAGCAAATAAGCAAATTTTCCAAATTACATTTGAAGAGAAAAAAAAAACATGCTCTTCTGTTATAGCTAAAAAATTTTCCTGAGTAGAAATTACCTTAGCATGGAACGATGTAATCAAATAAACTGCAAAACAAAAATGCACTTATAAAAAAAAAAAAATGAAGAAAAGTCTCTATGCTTCAGTGTGTGGAGTAATATCTGAATAAGAACTCATAATTTACCAAGCTGGCATTTCACTTGTGTGGAGTCTTCAGTATAAAAATTAAATGCATTCAACTAGTTTCCTGGCTGATAAAAGCACATGTTTACTATGGTTTCAAAATGATATTACGAAACCCTCTCATCCAGTGTCCATGTATCAAATCACTAAAGAAAAAAGTATTTTATAATCTAGTGCTAAAACAAACCATCCACAAAATGTTGTCTAGTTTGTGGGTTAACATGACAGAAGCTGGGAGCTTGTGAACAAAAACATTAAAGAACAAAATTATTCCGTTTGAATTGATGGAGGAAGAGTTGTTCCATAGATGAAAGGATTTTAGATATTTCCCCAAAGCCCAGAACCAAGGCCAGACGCAGATATATAAACACAAAAACATGCACGCACACATAGGTCTAATATCAATACATGCATAAGTGCACATACACACACCTGGGTTCTCCCCCTCTGTCTCTCTATTCACACACACACGCACAGCAGATGGACTATGTGCAGTTTCACTCCAAGGTGACCTATCCACTGTATATGTATCGGGTCGGTGGTGATGATGTATAAGAGGAAAGGAGGGGACGGGAGAGGGAGGAATGGACAACAGGAAGGATACTATCCATACACCTGGGTAAAAACTGACAGAAAAGGCTTTAGGATAGTGCTCTGTTGTCAAAGTGTTGGATGCCAGTTTCTCTCGCAGTCTCTTTTAAGTGTGTCTATGGTGCATTAAGAATCTGTCGGGCTGTCAGCTATTTTGAAGAAACAATCACACATAATCTCAAGCTCTAAACCCTGATGACCTTCTCTTCAAATGCAAAGATAAACTCCCCTTCAAACCTTCAGTCAGTTAGAGACACACACACACAGGCCTAGGCTCCAGCGCTGGTAATTTTTATTCCCTCTCTTTCCGTTCTCCCCGCTCTCCCTCTCCTTCCCCTGCAGTCTATCTGATTGGTTCCTCCCACAGCAGCACCCATGTCTCTCCACCTGCGAGTACATCGACTCAGCATGTCAACGTGACCTCAAAGAGGACGCAATTCAGACAGCGTGTGTGGGGAGAGGGGCTGTTTTACCCCATTAATCTGGCTAGAGGGGAGGAGAGGAGAGGAGAGGAGAGGAGAGGAGAGGAGAAGAGAGGAGAGGAGAGATGGCAGGAAAAGGGAGAAGAGAGAGGGGCAGAATACACAAGTTCCATTCATCATCTCAGCAGTGTTGAGAGTGTATAAATAGCAAGATCTGTTCAGAGTTATCATTGAGCCGCGCTTCCATCGTGGTACTTCATTGTCAAGCTGTGAGCAGTCAATACAACAGACATATACACTCTGCACTGTTGACAAGATAATCTCATCTTTAATTTGACGGGTCGTCAGTAACATGAGCAATTGCAAGCATCTGAGATGACAAGAGCAGGAAGGGAATCTGAAAAGGAAAAGAGTCTGAATGAGAGCAGAAGTGAGGAAGAGAGAGAAGGCGACAGCTAGTTTTTAACACTGACTTCTCAGAGCAATAGATAATGAAATACAGTATTTCAGTACTAAAACAAACAAAAATCAATAAGAAATGGAGCAAACCAGCAATTGATGCTAAAGGCCCAAAAGATTTCTCCTCTAAGACATAAACAGTAAAGAATTAACTAGTACATCTGTAGTACAATGAAAAAGATAGAGACCAAATATACCGTTTTCAATATGCCATTGGCGCTCAATGTATTTCCCTGAAAGTGAACCTGATCAAATGTTTGGCGTAAATCTTATGTGCCACCACTTAGCGGGCTTTTATTTGAAGCGTAACATCCCCAGGTATCTCATTAGCCTCTGTTGCCACAAACACACTGGCCTGCAAAACACAGTGGCACTGTCAATTCCCCTCAGACTCACACAGGGCTTTAGACATGGGAGTCAGATTTCAAACTGTGCTACAGATATGGCGGGAACAGAAGAGACAGTGGGATCTCTCCTGTTGAGAGTGTTGGACTTTCTCAGACACACTCCCCGCACACACACAAACAGCCACCAAACATCACGGCCAGGACTACTCAGAGTGAAAAACCCTCAAATTGCCGACAAATCGTTGTTTCAGTTTGGCATTGTAATATACTCCTGTGGTTGTATGAGGGGAAAAAAGGACTGTTTATTCTGTTGTTTTGACATGTAGTTAGGTGAGAATTAGAGCAAATGAGATGGCATTCATGGTATATCGTTCAATCAATTATCACATTGCTGATGAAGCTGAAAGTGCTGAACTGTAGAAGGCAAGAACCAAGGAGAGAGATTGAGAGGGATAATTGTTCCTCTGCTAATGAGATAGAAGGTGAGAACAGATTCGCAACTCTCATTCTTTGAGCCATGTTGTTTCTGGCACATGCCTAGGGGGAGCACAGTGAAGGAAGATGTGGCAGAAATAAAAAGCTCTCTCAGGTTGGACCGGTGCCAGGAACACAGCATTAAGTTCACTTTGTTGACTTTGAAAGTGTTTGATTTACATAGGAGACAGCTGCTGGCAGTTCAAAGAATACATCGCCATGCCATGTACGCCTATGTGGCCTCTTTCACGTGCATCTCAGTGCACATTACTGTGAGAGTCCACTCCTATCTATACCATCTATTGCCAGCTCCAGCACCTGCTGCTCAGACGGTAAATCTAAAGACCCAGGAGGATCTGAGGCCTCAGGGCAGGCAGCCTTTGGAAGCCCATTTCAATCTGAGACCAACAGGAACTGGTACTCCAGAGCTGTGGGTGGTAGCACTGGTGCATGTGCCGTGCATACACACACACATAGACACATAGCCAGCTGAATTTTGGGTCCTCACTGTGAGGTTATGTTTGTTCTCTTGTTTTGTGACCTCTGTTGATGCTAGGTTGTCCTTGTGCCTCAGTTGTTTGAGCACAAATGCCAACGCTTTGAAGTAAATGTTTCAGAATCTATGAAATTATGCACTTTTTGTCACCAATCCTCTTCCTCAAATAATAGAAATATTGAAGGACTTGATATTAAAAACATAAGACATAAGGATCATCATCAGGTGGGGTGCTCAGATCCAGCTGGTGTGGGCATGCACTCAATGCAGCAAAAATGGGCAACTCATGGTAATAGCAAGGTCAGGAAAACAAGAAACACTGTCACACAGAAAACAGATACAGTAAACAAAAATGACTGGCAACAAAGCAACAGCAGTCATGGTCTCAATGTATGTAACACCAGAACTAAAAATGAATTACTAAGTCTGATAGAACTAGATCTAAACCCTTAGGCCACAGTCCGCCTGTGGAGGTAAACCAAGCTAAGCACGACAGCACTTGCTACTCAACAGAATGACAAGATATTTGAAGCTTCAGCATCAGCAAATTAGGCAAGTCCTGACCATCCATTTCCTTTATCTCATACACACACACAAATACACAATAAGTGAAGTGAATGCCCATGACAATCCCACAGCCTTATTATCGTGCCCATATCATCTCAATAAGACTGCTTCCTATTGAACCAAGCAAATTGGTTAATGTGTCCGATAATCTGACCATCACAGAGGTCAGCTTGTGTTCTCATATCCTGTCTCTTTCTCTTCCTTTGCAAAAAGCTAATTTCTTTGTTGCTGTGCTTTTGCCAGATCGGAAGGTCTATTAAATATTAAGTACAGCACATAAGTGCTGTGTCCATATGAATGCACAACAGATGGTTGAAGGATTTCATTGGCTGACCAAAAGACAATTCTCCATATCTCAAAGGAGTGAAAATTTTATTTCCTATATTGTATACACGCTGCTTAAATGATCACAGTCACACCTCTTAACTGCTTTTTTTTCTGAGCATTCTTTATATTCACTCAATAGATTTATGGCTGCCAGTCATTCTGAGAAACCATTCAAAGACCTTGGTATATTGTATATTGTCTTTCTAATGTATAAGCAGTGAAGCTGTGAGCATATTTTAAAAATCATGCATTCAGTGCTTGCTTGGTAAATTCAGTGATTATCATTCAAAAATAGTGACAAAATGCTGTCAGACAGGCAATTCCAGAAAAAATATTCTGTATTGCATGCATTTGTTACATATTTGTGTCTGACATTTTTCATTAGAGCTGTAGGATTCTCCCGGATCAGGTGACATGTGACAAAGACAAGTCAGCAGAGACTAGAACCCCCTTTCTCCTTGACACCCTCATCTCAATGCCACCCCACACAAGGCAGAATGCCGCCACCTAAAGGCAGCTTTTATAGCCTTTCAGACTCCCCTTTGCACCACCTGCACCTTATTAACATGGATGGTGTCCCACAGAGACAGGATTTTGTTTAATTAGGGTTTCGTGGTGAATCAAATTACAACACTCAAAACTTATCAAAACAAATCAATATGATAAATTATGGGCCATTTAAAAGTAATGACACAGGAGTATTTGAATGTTTGGTAACATTGAAGACAATCTCTCAGAAAAGGTAGCGAGAAAGCAGCAGAGAAACTTATGAACCAGTCGGTGGGCCATAGTCTGGCACAGCTGTGGAAGCTGAAACATAATGTGGGGCAAAATCCTAAAATGTATTCAAGACAGAGTGGGCGCAGGCTCACTCTTTGGAGCGAATTACTGAAATCCCTTCTTCCTGAGCATTGAGGAATTTTGCAGCAGATTGGTTTTAACCTTGATTCCACACTAAGTAATTCCCTTCAACGCCTTAAGCGGAATTAGGCATCATTACGTATCATCCATCTCCTTATCCCAGGAATTCTCTTTACAAATGAAATGAAGCTCTCCACTGGACCGGGTGCTGGCACAGTGGTGACAATGATAAGGCCAGCAGAGCTCTGCTGATATGTTCATATTATTCCCCTCTCCCAGCTAGAGACCAAGCCCAGTCTGTCTGCCAGTGCACCACTATAAAACATCATTAGAGGCCAGGAGCAGTGTGGAGAGAGACTGGTAGTTGCAGGCAGCTACAGTAGCCCTACTAGGTGCAGATGAAGACAGCAGCACTAAGGTGCCCTTGTGAAAGTGACTGAGCAGGCGATATGCTCCCCCGCTTTATCCATCTCTTTATTTATTTTTCCTATTCAACCTCTCCTCCCGTGGCAACTGTAGTGACAGATGGGCTGAGAGGCCTTGGGATCGATGGAAGGGGAATTCTGTCTTTGTTTCCTGACATTTTTCCCATAGCCACTCTCCTCTGACTCAGGTTACTTACTGTCCACAACGAACGGAGAGAGGAGGCAGAAGCAGGGAGGAGGGAGGAAAGTGATACGCTTCTGTACAGCTTCTGAAGAAACTTAATGCCTCAGGCCATCTCCCTCTACACAGGTTTCTGTTGAATAATACAATAGAGCACCCTGCGCGCCTGATGCGTCGAGGGGACCCTCTGTAAACAAGACACTAAGGAATGTGTTGTTGCTGCTTCTGCTTGTTTTCCCTTTGACAGTCTGAAGGGGGAGAGAAAAGTAGTGCACAAAATGGGTGTGCAACAGCCTCACACAGCCTAATTTATCATCACTACATTAGCAGAGAAACAGCCTGCAGAATGGACCAGCAATTATTCTGTCCCTCTGATTAGGAAGCCTTAACGGTCTTTGTGCTGACCCTTGCCCTATGCAGCTGGCTCATAATAGAAGCAGGGCTGTGACTGAGAGTGGGAACAACAGACAGTGGCCTTCCTCCCTGGTGGGAACACGTCACATCTGATCACAGTCATCGTCACATCCACGTCCAATGCAAATAGTGGGATAGAAAAGACAGCAGAGAGCCTAATAGTTACTGTCCATCAGGATGTAACTGAAAGAACTCTAATGGTACCAAATAGTGTAAAGCCATTGGCAAAAGTTAATAATAATATAACTCACTGAGGACTTTATTATTTCTATCAAATGCTATTAGGAACATAAAATTTGTATTTGTTAACAATAGGTAAACATCAGAAAAGGGTTTGCTTTGCTACAACTGCCCATTATCCCTAGTGTTACATACCACCGTCTTAAGCAGGCCTTAATCCTTGTCTGACACGACAGACTTTTAATGGGCTTAAGGCCAAAGACACAGAGAAGTTATCACGTTAGAGGCTTATACACCCAAGTACTCCACACAAAGACGTATAAAGAAGCTGTGAAAATAAGTACAATCTGCTAATCTCTAGGAATTAAAATCGCTAGAATTAACCACAAAGAGCAATAGATTTTGATGACTGGTGTGGTGTTATAAACAGCAAACAAGCACTCGTCATTGTTGACAGTAACTTAACTCTCATGATATAACATCATAGCTGCAATAGTTACCATGTGCAGGTATATTAATATAATACAGAGGAAAGTATATTTTCAAAAAAGTATCTAGTTATTGGATTAGGAATTGCAAATGTCTGTGATATAATTGGGTAGTTTAAAATGGAACTGCTTAAAACTTTGCCACAGGCTGGACTCTTTCTTCCGCAGGAATGAAATGACAGTGATTGAGTGATTTATGAAACATTTCTACAGGAAAACTGATTTCAAAAGCTTGTCGTGACATATTTCAAGCACAACTGATTTGTGTTGATGTCACTGGCTGTGTTCTATGAGAGCACCAGAATGACTGTTTAATCCCTCTAATGCTCACCCCTCCCTTCCTTCTTTTCTCTCTGTGCTCCTGGGCTTCTCTGCCTCTGCCTGTCCTTGTCTTCTTTTTCTTTCATTTTACAAACCAAGGGGGCAAACGTTAATATAGGAAATGGGAGCTTTCGGAAGGTTGTGACGTGAAAACGGTGGCACAACAGTAAGGGAGAAGAGTGCAATTTCTCTTACCTGTATGATGGACATGCGGTTAGTAGGTGTGTCTGTAGTGCTGGTGACTGGGCCTGTGAAGCTGGTGTGGCATCCCACGTGGCCTTGGGGCACGCTGAGGTTATTGGCAGTGGGCTTGAGGTACATGACCTCTGACCTTGGTGAGCTGAGTGGCAGGCGTGTCTGGTAGTCAAAGTACATGGGAGAGGTGGCCAAGGAAGGGCTGCTTACCACATTCATCACATTCATGGCATCCCGCTCCTCCACCTCGCTCTGCACCAGCATGATGTCGTTCTTGTTAATCTTCTTCTTCTTGCCTTTTCCCAGCTGAGGGTGCGAGTACTCTGCAATGCGACAATTATAGGTGCGGATCTCCTTGTTTTCGCGCTTGCACTTGATTGCTATGGTCACCATGGCAGCCAGAAGCATGATGGACACGATGCTTAGAGTTACAATAAGCGGCAGGGACATGTCCCAGTTCTGATTGTCCTTAGTGCGTGGCAGTCCATCAGGAGGACGTCCATTGGAGGCCTTGATGATGAGTCTGGCAGCAGCGGTGAGAGTTGGCTTGCCGTGGTCTGATACTCGGATGATCAGCTCCACAATGGGGCTCACATCGTCCCAGAATGGGTGGGCTGTTCGCACCTCCCCTGTCACCGGATCAATCTCAAAGAGGTGCTCCTCGTTGCCATCTGAGATCTCATAGGTGAGCCTCCCACTCTCACCATAGTCATTATCCACTGCCCTCACTGTGGTGACTATGTAGCCAACACCAACATTACGCGGCACATGGATTTCAGCTGTGTCATTTTGAAGCAGGGGCAGAACTATGACAGGGATGTTGTCATTGACATCCAGAACACTGATGCGCACTGTAGCGTTGCTCTCAAGATGAGGAGATCCTGCATCTTTAGCAAGAACCTTAAAGTCAAAATACTTAATTTGCTCATAGTTAAAAGATCTAACAGCATAGATGGCTCCATTAGCAGCGTTCACATTAACATAGGTGTTGACATCACCCCCACTCACGTTGGAGTTGACTATGCTGTAGTATACTGTGCCATTCTGTCCAAGGTCTGGGTCATGTGCCAGAACTGAACCTAGGTACTCCCCTGGGATGTTGTTTTCAGGTATCTGAAGGAGATAAACTGACTTGGTAAAGCGAGGAACATTGTCATTCTCATCCAGAATCTTTACGGTGAAGGATTTTGTAGAGTTCAGAGGAGGAATACCATTGTCTTTGGCAACAATGGTGACATTGTACTCATCCTGCACCTCTCTGTCCAAGGGCCTGTCTGTCACCACTGTGTAGAAGTTATCATAATTCTCCTCAAGTTTAAAAGGGACATTACCCAGCACTCTGCACTGAAGCTGCCCGTTCCTGCCTGAGTCCTTGTCTGTGACACGGACCAGAGCAATGACAGTGCCTGGAGGTGCTGCCTCGCTGATGGCTCCCTGTCTCACAGATACAAAGCCTATAGATGGCCAGTTATCATTCCTGTCAAGCACTTTAACAGTGACTTTACAATGGCCTGGGATTGGATTGGGACCGAGATCCTTTGCCTGGATGTCAATCTCAATAACTGGGCTCTCTTCGTAGTCAATTTCACCCTGAATCTTTATGACCCCTGTTCTGGAATCTATGGAGAAGAGCTCCCTGATTCTCTCTGGGGCATAGCCACTAAAAGAATAGACTACTTGTCCATTGTTGCCCTCGTCAGGATCAGTGGCATTTAAATCAATAAGGACTTTACCAGGAGGAGAATTTTCAGGAATTTCCACAACATATGAGGGCTGATCAAAGACAGGGCTGTTATCATTGGAATCAATAACTTTAACATTTATCTGCATGGTACCTGACCTAGGATATTCCCCCCCATCAGTGGCTGACAAAATAAGGGTGTGATGGCTTCGTTCTTCTCGGTCCAGTGGTCGTTGAATAACTAATTCTGGGAATTTGGTCCCGTCCCCACGGGATTTTACCTCTAAGGAAAAGAGATTGTAGTCGTCGCGTGTTATCTGATAGGTTTTCAGGCCATTTTCTCCTGCATCTGGGTCATGCGCGCTGGTCAGGGGAAAGCGTGTCCCTGGCACAGCATTTTCAGAAATGTCAATATCAATCTGATCTGAGGGAAAAGTGGGTGAGTTGTCGTTAATGTCCTGAATATCTATTTTGATCATGCAGATCTCCTTGTCATTGGCAAACACCTCCATGGAGAGCTGGCACTTGGGGTTTCTCTTACACAATGTTTCCCTGTCGATGCGCTGCTTTGTGTATAGCAGTCCGCTTTGGGGGTCCACGTCGATAAGATGTGGGGCTGAGTTCTCCAGCACCCTGAAGTTGGCTTTCTTACCCTGTCCACCCTGCCCAATCTGTTCGAGTCCGAGTCTGGCATCTTTGGCAATGTTCCCAATTACTGTCCCCGGACCCTGTTCCTCTGGGACAGAGTAATTCAAGTTTTTCAATGTCAGGGCTTGAGCCCATAAGAGGAGGAAAAAGAAAATAGAAAGATACATCCCCGCTCCGTAAAAGCTGCTATAATCTGTTGTGTTTACGCTGCCTTAGACCTGTTGATATTTTGTTCAAATTTGGTATTTCTGTTGTTTGGGATCAAAAAAAGAGTTCTGTTCATCATGTGAGGCCTTGGCATTTGTCTTTGTGGATTGTCTTTGCTCCGTCTCTCTTTTCCTCTGCCTCTTCCAGCAATCTGTGGTGCTGAACACCTAATTTATATTCAGCTGAGCATCCAGACTCATCTGAGCAATAATCGCGATCCAGTCACCAAACAGAATAGTCATTGTAAGTGTTCAGTCATACCACCTAAGAAGGAAAACAGAAACAAATATATTTTTGTTAAAATCTATAACTGTCAATTAGTCACCCAGATAAAAACAGACTAAGCTACACTAGCCATTCTGCCAGGAAGAAATCAGATCCACTGCTGAGCCAAAAATGAAACAGGGCTCATGTGTAATTCATTTCCACAATTATGGGGGAAGCTTGTCAATTAGTTAACCTTGGGAAGACACTCGGCGCAGCCCTGATGCACAAGGAAATAATGATTCCCCTTGTAGCATATTTACTACATTTATTATTATATACACAAGATTCAGAATGCAGTTTTTAATCTATCTCTAATGTGCAATACACGACCTGACCCTGACATGATAATGGACCATTCACACATTATGAGAATGCTGACTGAAACTGTAATAGGGCAACTTTAATAATATGGTAAGACTGCAGGCGAACAACTGAAGATGGCCTATTGTGGCAGATATTTGAATAAGTGTGTATAAAATGAGCCTCTTACAAGCATTAACAAATCCGCATAATCCGGATATTTAAAATGAGCCTTCTAAAAATTCAGAAATGAGCTGCCAACATCTCAGCACAGCTGTGTAATTCTCTCCACTGACGCTCTCTGTCTCTCTTTCTCTCTGCAACATTCAACGGTCCCTGGAAGAAGCTGTTGCATCCGCAAGCACAGGGATGGTTGTGAAATCAGAATCGTTTGGAAATGAGAAACAGACAGGGCATCCAGTGGGAAAATTACACAACCACAAAGAGACCTAAAGAACAGAAGGGAAAACGCGGAAACTTACCAAAAGAAACTGCTGTAATAGTCCAAAAATTATATAAGTGTAAGATTCAAAACAGTCAGCTCCAGCAGGGTTCAGGGAGAGTTTCATCCCCTAACCACTTCAGTAGGTACCACCCGTATCCTCCTTCCCCTCTCTGAGCAGGAAAAAAGCCACAGGCTTCCGATGCACACGCAGGCTACAGTGCAGCGCAGTGGAAATAAAAAAAAAAGTGCTCCAGAAAAGTATGACTGTAATGTCAATGAGCTGAAGTCCTCTCCGCTGTCTGATTAGGATGCAGCGGCTCGCCTTCTGCCTGCAGTGAGTCACCGTTCCTCAGGAAAGAAAACTGTTCGGAGAAATACTCTATGGGAGGAGAAGAAAAAAATCCAGATGTGTAGCAAGATAGATCCAAAGTGGATATTTAAAAGGCAATCAGTGTTTTTTCTTCCATCCGAAACATCGCTGAGTGACTGTTTCCCCGTAGTGGCATTTTTGTCCTTGTCCGCCGTCCCCGTCAAAGTCCACACACAGTGAGACAGCTAGTGAAGAGGTGGTCAGCAACAACGCCGCATTCTGGCATAAGTGTCTCTGTAGCTGTCAGAAGAAAGGGTGATTTTCTTGAATATATACCCACAGTCGGTGTTTAGTATTTTCTGCACGTAAAACAGCCCTAAGCACATAGAGCGCTTCCTCTCACTGACTGAACTCCGGACACCGCATGGTGCATTAAACATTGTCGCTACTCCTCTGGCAGCCAATGAATTTGAAGAGGTGGGAAGAGAAGGAGGGATTCAAAAGCCGCTTTGGGTACAGACTACAAATGATTGGTGGCTCGTAGTTCACCGGTAGCGCATCTGTTTTTTTCAAATATCACACTTCATTGTTGTTTACAAAAAAGGAAACCGTGCGTTGAACACGCTTGCCAAGAGACGCGGGGCCGGGCTGAAGTGGTCTGAAATTTCAGTTAAGCCATTTATCAAAAGACAGACAAAAACATAAAGCCAGAAGAAATAAATTCGTTTTGATCAACAGAATTGAGTATGTTCTCCCCCTTTTATTTTGAAATTCATTTAAACGTATTCAGTTCTGAAGCAAATGTAGAATAAGAGCACACATTAAATAGTACTAGATGTATTTTTATAGAAGTAGTTACTTCAGAATATTAACGTTAGGATTATAACTTTTTTAAGTACCACATGTCACTGAAGTTACATGTTTAATTCCTCATTTAGAGCATGCTTTGTAGACTTGTGTTTGAACTCAACAATCCTTGTATCAGTGCCTAGATAATGTTATCTATTGCATTATCCTACATTATTATACAAGCATGTAATGCCACCTGAGGAGCAGCAGTGATTATAATTAGACATGTTAAATCCCTTGGAAATTATGTGATGGAAAACTATGAGATTTGAAACTGATGATTGCAGCAGGTGTTTGAAGTGACAATGAGATAGAGCCACATTTTTTCAGTAAAATTTGAAAACTTCATTTCATCGCATCTGTCTGTTATATAGTCCCTGTTGTAAAGAGAAGCACCAAAATAACTTTCTGTTACAAAGTTTTTGGGGTTTTTTTCCAAGCACCGGAAGTAGATTTGAAATAATGGACAGAAAATGATTTGGCTATTTTGGGTAATCTATTGATTGTCTAGGTCATTTTTCCAGCACAAAAAGCCAAACATTACCCATTTCTAGTTTCTCAGCAGTGAGGATTTGCTGCTTTTCTTTGTCTTGTGTGATGGAAAAATCTAATACCTTTGTGTTTTGAACTGTTATAAAACAATGAAAAATTTGACATCACCTTGAAGTGTAGGAAACTGATGGTTGTTTAACAATTTCCTGGCATCTTATAGGCCACACAATTTTACTTTTTCAGTCCTACACACAGGGTGCATGGGGGGCGCACTGGACAGATGTCCAGTGCATCAGGGTCAACAGGAATAAAGAAAACATGTACACAATGGGAAAAAAAGCATCCTAACCATCTTGCTGTGTGGCAGTATTGCTGACAAGCCACAATGCCATCCATTTGTATCAATTAGCACTTACAAATGACCGGTTCCATATCTGTAAAAATAACAGATCATAGCCACTCTTTTTACTTGACTGTTACTTTGTCAAAGAGCTGCAGTTTTGTCAGAGTTTAACCATGCCCTTCATTTGGTATTGCCATTTCAACATGTCAGCTTTGTTCAGTTTAATCTTGTAGTCCATCCATGTATAAACATGGGTCTCAACCTCTTTGACTTTGCCACTGACCTTTCCCTGACAGGAGGGAATGACAAGAGTGTCAGAATCATTCGTTAGTCAGATGGCGACTGAAGCTCATTATGAAACAGCAGGTTTGATGTACTAATGTCAAGATGTTGATAAGTGATGAAGGTAAATGTCACATCACTGTCTCTATCTGCATACGTTGTGTGTGTGTGTGTGTGTGTGTGTCCTTGTACTTCTGTCCTTGTGAGGACCAGTTCTACACCTTACGCAGTGAGGACATTTTGGCCAGTCCTCACAACTTCAAAGGGCTGTTTGAGGGTTAAGACTTGGTTTTAGGGTTCAGGTTAGATTTAGGTTTAAATTAGGATTAGTACAAGGGTTGGGGTGAGGGTTTTAGTTGTGATGATTGAGGTTAGGGAAAGGGGCTAGGGAATGCTTTATGTCAGTGAGTGTCCTCACAAATATATAAGTACAAGTTTGTGTGCCCATTCAAATGTGATGCATATTTTTTCACTATGTATGCTGTCTTCCGAAGTCTTCAGTGTTATGTGGGCGTTCCCAGAATTATAGAACCCAAGATGAATTTCTGTGTAGCAATGAGCCAGATGTTTGGGGTTTTTTTTTTTAATAAAGGTGATTTTCCAAATATGATTCGAAGTGTGTGTGGAAAATAATTAGAAAATAATTCAATCTGCTTTTGGATGAAGTTCATTTATCCATTTTCCACAGGACCACATTGTTCCCACCATGGTTTTTTATAATTTGCCCAAATAACATGTTTGCTTTTTTCTTCTCCAACTATGAAATGCTACACACTGAGGTTAAACAATGGCTGGAAAATCACCTGCCTTGATGAAATGTCACCAGTGCTGCCGGAGATAAACCCAGCCATTAGCAGCTTTCTTCATTAGCCCAATTAAATGGTCCTCAGGAAATGCACTGACAGAAAGTGTATTTGGAATGGGCTACTAGTGAACAGCTGCATTAAAACACTATTTCGTAAATTAAATTTCAATCTAATGGCAATGGCCTTTCTTCAGGTGGTAATAAGAGAGAGAAGGCCTCTTCCTGCCTACACTATTTAACCCATTTTTGAATTCTCTTTTCCTCCTTTTCTTACACTCTTTGATTTCACCTCCTCCCCTCAAGCAATAAAAGATGTTACACTCTTCCACCATAAAGAAATTTAATCCATGAAGATGGACCGTGTGGAGTCTGAGAATGAAGTTTTTCTCTACAACCTCTGTAAGGAAAAAAAAGGGGGGGGGGGGGGGGGGGGGGAATCAGAGCTGACTTTTACACGCAAACAGCTTTTCCAGCAGAAAACTGTCACCTCTTTCACAGCTACTTTTTTACCTGCCTGTTGTTTGTCTCCCACATAAATTTTTCCGTGTTGCTGTCTGAATCTGTGCCTCTTTTCTTCCCCTCAGCCTTCTGTACTGTACGTTAGTTGCAGTGCCCATAGTATATAATGCAGTCTGACTGCACCAAGCTATTAATATTAATCTCTCTCCTACAGGTGACCTGCATATGACACACTTTACTGAAAGTTAGTTCAACCTGCATTTGACCCCATATATTGTATATTTCATAGGTTGAACACTGAGCATTTAAAAAGAGACAGTTAAAGCTATAGTCCCCATAATTTAATGCCAAACCACAGAATTACAAAGAAAGGCATTATATAGAGTGCACTTGTTCTCTGTTGCTTTCTTATTGAGCTCTCTTCATTTGCTTTGTCTTACTTAATGCCATTATTTATACTTTTTCCATGGTAAATAAAAGTTTTCTGTATCAAATGAACTAGTTTGTATTGATGTGTTGTGAAAGGTCTGCCATCACAGGAAAGGACACCATGAATCTAGATATGTGGATAATGGTGTACACTTTCAAACAGCCTCTCCTCACAAGCATTCATGGCCACAGAAGTAGTTGTGTGAAGACAGACAAAAAAATAGCTTGAGACACAAGACTTTCTTTGAGGGACATAGAGACTTTAAAATCTTCATTAACATAATTATAACATACATATAATAACTTAAACCTCAATAACAGTACATAAAAATGTATTATTCCTAATAGACACCCTTGTTTCATTTAAACAACCAGACAAGGGGGATATTTAGGAAGGCAAATTAGTGCATTCAGATAAACTGGCAGTGGAGGTTTAACCTGCTTCACTGTGCCGGTTTGTAAGAAGTTTAATAGAGGTAGGTACCAATGAGCATGATCGGGGTTTATCTATCTACATGTTCACTATGTAGCCTCCCTTCTTCTCCAGCTATGTGTCTTTTTAAATGTGCCTCTATGTTGATTTCTAATTTATCCTTACATGGGCTGCAGGCAATGAATGCTTCTTTTACAGAGTTTATTGGACAGGATGAATGTGTTTAATGGTCAAGCACAACCTGCATCTGTTTGAGTGCCTGTTCCTGTTTGTTTGCCTGTGTGTGTTTGTGTCAACCAAATGTTCACTGTTTGCACATTCCAAGAAATATTCCCTGATCAATGCTCACTGTGTAACTGATTCTGCCTCATCACAGGCCTCACTGTTGGAATTGTGAGCCATAATGGGCTTGTGCAGTTGAAGGCATGATCACGGATTTCCTCAGTAAAAAGGTTTTTGTTCATAAGTTGATCTCGTTGTACACGACAGTGAAATGAAGCATAATTTGTGTCAGGCAGGTGGTTTTTCCACAAGCAAATTGCATAGACAGCCTGTACTTCCGGATGCCTTAAATGGAGTCATTGAGTTGGATGCATACATTAGTGCTCTCAGGATGCTTTTAGTGGAATAACCTTCTTCTTTGACAGAACACGAGTAAGAAATAAATTGCAACCATCTTCTATCGCGTCTTAGCATCACCCAGTGCTCATAAAAAGCCAAATCTCATTTGGCCAGCTGAGACTGGACACAGGAGATCGGTGCAGTAATGAACGGTGTACCCATGATTATATGTACAGAATGTCTTTTTTTTAAATTTCCTCTCTCCACACCTGCAGTGCCAGGTATCATGCTGAAACAATGGCAATGAGCCCATCATCTCCCCCTCACATACATGTGCTTTTAAATGACTAACGTTAAAGAAAGTTCCAAAACACTTATCTTTTCTTACAGTCTCAAAATCTGCAGAAGAAATCGAGCTGGGCAGCCACTGGTATTGGCACCAAACATTTACGCCTTCCCCTGCAGTATTTTTGCTTTGTTTATTAATATTAGAGAGATTAATTAAAGCAACAAATAGAGCTGTTTATTAGGCAGCATAAAAGGCTTACCAAAGTGACAGAGGAGGCCCCCTGAGAAACAATACACAGACAATAGCTTTTCATCAACACTTATTAGCAGGATATTATGTCTTTTTCTTCCCATTAGCCTGACAATGTAATATTACTCTAATAGCAGTTACTTTTCTGATGTTTATTGACAATTTGAGGTAGTGCTTTACACAATGTCATGAGCATGACAATAAAGATATTACTATTGATATTAACACACCTGATTCAAATGTTTGCACTCATGATCCACTGAATGAAAGTATATGACAAATTCACACAAATTCACAAACAATTCATTACATTTTACAGGGTATTGTCTTAAAGTCTGCGTAAAGCAAATTCAGAGCTTTGTTTCTAAACATGTGATTTATGTTAGAAAATAGTTCTTGAAAACGCGTGTAAGGACTGTAAACTCTGTATTACGACATTGTGGAGTTAGACTGTTTCACAGTTTTTCATTGGTTTAATTTTCAGGATTTATGGGCGGGTCTGAAACTGTGGCTCGATGACACACTGAAGCCACCACTCAGCATAACCCCGCCCCTAAACCTACAGCGGTTAGAAATATTAGCGCTGCATTAGCATCAGTGCTTCTCCCTGTCGACTGCATGTTATTGTAAGTTTTGCTAGCTAGCTATGCCATCATCCCGCAAATGCATTTTCCCTAAATACGATAGTTTGCAGAACAGGTTGGTCTTCGCCTTATTCAAATTTTCAAAAGCATTAAGAGGAGGTGGATTAATTCTGTGAAAAGCCACACTGATGGAGAGCTGAGGAACACCACAAACATTTTTACAAACTTTCATCAAAGACAACGGGAACACACTGATAATCTGCTGTCACTTTCGAATGAGGCCAAACCGACCATCTCCCTCCGGTGTGCGTGTCTAATGTGTGTATCCTCTTGAAGATGAGGGATCAAACTGCTTAAAGTAAGGCAGTAACACACTAGTCATATTAACACACTATTTATCACAAAGTTAGTTTGCGAGTGGGCGTGGTTTCAGTGCCTGCAGCGGACACGCCCCCAGTGTGTCAGAGCAGAGGGAGCTCCTTATTTTTTTCACGATTTTGAAACCCAAGTTTATATATTCGTCAGTTTTTTTAACCATTCACACGGACTTTAAGACGGTGATACGGACTTAAACAAGTTTCAGCTGTTGAAAGACCCAGTTCAGTTTTGAGTAGATATCTGACACATATGATTGTTTGGCACTGAAAAGTTTTGAATGTGATGTTGAACAAGTCAACATTTGTAGGTAGGAGTTCATGCAAAAAGGTAGGGTTTTATCACCAAAAATTGTAAGTTTCACAAAGGCAACTTAAAATGGTGGCAAGCTCTATTCTTAAAACCCACTGCCTGGCAGACCTTATTCCTCGCAACAGGCAGGTGACTGGCATTATATCCTCTCATATTCTGGAACATACCATCTGCTCAAGTCAGAGTGGGGGTGAGATCAGCAAGTGCAAACATTCCGAGAAAACTAAATAATAAACAAAACACTAATTTAAGATGTACTTAACAAAGTATTCTTGCCATCTAAATTCAGGTATGTGCATGCAACCCTGCTCATATGACCTACATTGATAAATTGTCATCTACTGCAGACCAATTTTATCCTTACATCCACCACTTGTGAGTCCCCTGGTAGGATATAACGACGCACACCTGTTTTCACTTGTTGAGCTGCAACAACACTTCAACTGAACCAGCTTGTATCTTATTGTTTGTATGATTTGACTGATAAATTGTACTGAAAAATAATCTAAAATTCCTGATTTAACACTTAAATAAACCTGAACAGGGCCTTAATTAAAAGGTTAGGAAACTGCATTTTCATATTTGAAGATGCAACACAAAGTTATATGTTTAAAGTACCTTCTAACCACCACATGTGTTTTAGGATAATATCAGTTCACCAGACTCTTGCTTGCAGTAAAATGAATGTAGTAGGTTTTGGAATGACACTGAATAATAGCTATACTGTACAAGCACATGTCCAAAATTCCTCCTCTGTTCCATCTAATTCCTTCTTTTATATGATAAAAGACAGAAATAAGATCATGGACTACTTTACATCAAAATAGGTCATAGTGATTTTCTACAGAGGAGGTAGAATCATATGGGTCACTGCATTATTTCTGGAAAATCAGAAAGAACAAGTGTTGTAGGATTGTTGAAAATTACCAACCAATTTTATATAGGTGACCTAGTAGAGTGTCTATATTTGTCTTGCATTGGGCTTACTATATGTGGAGGGAGTGGATTTGTATCTCTTTCCCTTTATTTCACATCTCATCTCACTTTATCTGGACTTTATAGCCTTTGCTTTCCCTCTACATGGCTGCCTGTCTGTGTTAGCTCCCCTAGTCTGTCAAGGCTAGACTACTACTACTAAACAAAAAAAATTAAGAAATAAGAAAAAAACTTAAAAATTTGCTTCACTCAAGGTCTTGTTTCAGAGATTTGGGTTTAATGACTCTCAGTCATGTCTGATATCAAACAACTAATCTTAATGAGTCCCAAAATGAACTACTAATTGTTCTGTTTTACTCAACAACACTTCTGAGCAGCATTGTCATTTTGAATTCAAAAGATGGGGGATCTGAAAACAGGATTTGAGGATTTCCTCTTTGGTGTTTGGCTTGACTTGGACTCAACTAAGCTAGCTCCGTTTGTCTTGTCTAAGGCGATTTTGACTTTCGGGTTACAGTCTCACCCTCTGTAGCTGAGCGTTTCTATCTCTTCCTCTTTATCTTTCCCTAACCGCACCCCCGACCCCCTTCCCCAGGTGCTATCTTTTTCTTTCTGTCTGTGCACTGTACCAACCACTCCTCCTATCTTCCTTTGTCGACCTCCCTCTCTGTGCCCTCTGTCTCAGTCACCCTGTAGCGAACAGGTGTATCTGTCTCTCTCCTGATGAGTTTATTACTCTGAAGTGTCTCCATAGTCCCCTTGGACCCCCTGCCTCCTAATACGCTTAGCCCTCACAGCTTATGTCAGCCAGAGTGGGTGGTCTGATAACGCTCCACTTGATCAAGCCATCCACATCAGGGTCCATCTGGTCCACAGTCACTTTGGTCAATGTGTATGTCAGGGAGTCGACACACAGACAGACAAACACCCACACAGAATAACCTTCCCCTAACCATTAAAGGTGACGAGAGTGACACTGCAGTACTGGACCATAGTGACCAGCTTTCCGGGCCTGGGGGAGCATTTCTAGACATCTTTTTTTTTTTCTTCTTTTTCTCTGTGAGTTTGTATGGAGATTAATGCAGAGTGACTCAGCTTGGTTCCTTCAACACATCAAGCTGCTGTGCTCTCAAGAGGAATCAGGAAGCAGTCCATTACATATACAGCTAAACGACTGAATTTTCAGTTCACTCTCAAAAAGTATTCACTGTTATATTGCAGACATAAATGGGTAAAGCTCTAATACACATCAGCATAAAGCTGAAAATGTCCTGAACAACAAACTAGACAAAAAGGTAATGATTGATAAGAGCAGATTTCCTTTCTGCTCATTGAATCAGTCCAACAACTTTTAGAATTTTAAATGAAACCTGCATTGACTGAGATTTTGAGCTTCTTGGGGCAGCGGAAACAAGTTGTAAACACAACACTGATACACTATCCTCTTTTAAATTCATGAGGCAAAGTTGTTAGCAGACTGTTGCTTATTTACAAACCCAGCTAATATGAAGCAACATTAGCATTCATTTGGAGTCGTGTTTTGTTGTGCTCTGGTCCGGTCTCCACCGCCTGCTAGCTGCATCTGAAGACGATGCTTATAAGTGTGATGATTGTCAACCTAAACTGTAAAGCTGAGGATGATCACTTTTTCTTGTGTGTGTACACTTCTACAAGTTACCCCTTTCACATTACAAATAGTCATTTGATCTGTTGTTAAGATAAAGTTATTGATTACAGCAGCTTTAAAGCCATATAGCATATCCCATGGCTGTAATACATTTACAGAATTTTGAAAAATAGGTACTGTTTACTATTATTGTTTATACTGTTATTGAAGAAAAAAAAGACATACAGATAACTACTGTGAAACAGGCATGAGGTTCATGTTACAAGATGCTATTGAAAGGTCTCATAATGTGGTTTTACTGGCAAAGTCAAATGTTCCACATTTACAGTAGCAGAGAGATATGAGACTGTGTTTTCCTTTCATTCATAATGCCACCCTCCACTGTTTCTTATTCACAGAACAGTATATAAATAACAGCAAGCTAACACATGTACTGTGTAATCCATAGCGGCTCCATGCTCTGATCCTGGGCAGCACAGGCGAAACAGGAGGTAATTTTTTGCTTCCCACCAACCTCCCACCCTCCACCCATCTTGTCTCCTTCGCTCCCTCTCTCACCTCTGCAATTTTTTTTCTCTGTCTTCTACTTGCAAACACACACACACCCCTCCCCACCTTCCTACCAGGACATATCAAAGGGGTTGAATGCAAAACAAAGACTCCAACCCATCCCCATAGAGCGGTGCAGTGCCTGCGCTTAGATGTGTATCATGGTGAAGTGAGAGTGCAGCACCTGATTCCCTCAGAGCTGCTGCAAGTCTTTGTAGACTCTCAAAGCCTTGAAGTATGCATATGGGTTGTGTTCATCATCAGTGGATGTACACAACAGCAGGAGACAACCCTCTGACTCTGTGAAGTGCCTACAGGTGTTACTCATAGTGATGTTTAACATGCAAAATATCATGGATTGAGGTGCTTGCATTCACAACATTTCCCACAAACATCAGAATTATTTACGGCGTGTTATTTGTTGGGGCCGAAGCTGCTTTGCACTCCCTTAAGATGAATGGACTAAGGGGTAATAGCTTATTTACACTGATATGTTGTATTCAGTTTACACAGTTTCCATTATCCATTCCCAGTGTTTTCTACATTCCCACAGTCCTCATCAATTATCTATATAAAAAAAGTACTCTCTATATTTTATACCATACTTTAATGGTTGGTTGTCCATGGCAACCACACACTCTTTGTCCTTGCAGAGGATGCACAGAGCTCAAACTGAGCTGAGCCTTTAAATATCTATTTCTTTTCTTCTTCTTTTTTTTACAGTGGGAAAGCCATACAAGACTTTTCAAATGACTATGTTTAATTTAAATGGTTTGTGAATTACAAACAGGCCATCCATTTGGTGATAGGAATAGGGTGGGAAACACATTAGCACCATCTAGTGGTGAGTTTAGACGGACCTTTCTGTCCCATTACATGATGTTACATGTATTATGTTTTTTTTTCTTTTCTTTTTTTGTTACATGTGTGGGCTAATTACTGCAATTTGTAAAATGAGCAAATCATATTAGTTGTAGCAGAAAAAAATATCACCACAATAATGTATAAACAATGCCCACATTAAGCCTGAAAACATGAGTTACATGCCATCATATTTTAAGCATCATATTTTTTAATATACAGTATGTGTACAGTCAATTCAAATATCTATCTATCTATCTACATGTGCATACTTCCTGGTAAATGTAATAAACTGCATATTCTGACACACTGTCATTGTGCCTTGCAGATCAAGTACTCTGATTAACAGACATCTAAAACTAGAGCTAATTAATGAATAATAATTCTGAATGTCAAGTAAATTATGAATTCACTTACAACCTGTTCATGTAATTAACTTCAAATGCATCCTTTTTAAAACCCCCACCCCACCTTTACCTGTGTGAAAGTGCCTGTGCTTCATATTGTATATAATAAATCAGCCCATTTGCCAGAGCATTTGAAGACCACTAATAAGCCTTGTTCACGAAAGTCACGAACCTGTCTCCAAAACCCTCTAAATCAAAAACATCAATGCACATAACCAGCCTTTCTACACACATGCCACGGTTTTCTCACCCTGTGATTTGTAGGGATTTTCTGATTTGCGTCACTCATAATGTTGTGGATGTTTGTTTCCATGTCGAAAATGGGAGTCTTATTCCATTTGAGAGGTCCAGGTTATAATTTGGTTGTATATCTATGAGAGCAGGGCTGGTAGCAGTAGACTGAAGTTCAGCAAGGTAAATATTGAATCAGTCTGGGCTAATGTTAAACCACTGTCTCACTCCCTCTGGGATGTGTTTGGTTTTGTGGCATCCATATTTAATTGAACATTCACTGTTTGAAGAATTAACCCAGCCAAATAAGCAGCTATTAATTAATGTAGGAGACTTCATGTCAAATCTAAATACATGGAAGTCTACATTGCAAGAATAATTTGCAATTTATCTGCATAAGACAGTTAATTATTGTGGTCAGGGTACTGATATGATTCTAATTGTAGTATGGTACATTCTGCTCCAGTGGGAGATTCACATTTGTTGAATGTATAATGATAGGACTGAAGCTATAGTTTTCTATTATAGTATGGTCATTTTTAGGGACAAATGTGTCTACATTTGTATTTACAAGGATAATCCGCGTTACTGATATTACTCAAGATATCAGGTAAATACTGTATATACTCAGATTAAGTTGAACACATGTAAAATCATCATATTACCGTTCCTTGGATAGTGCCAAAACATCAAATTCTTCCTTTATTTCTTTTAAGTTAGTAGGAATAATTTTACTTTGTTTTTTCTTTTTTGTTTTTAAAGTATGAATTGAAGAATAGATTGTTGAAATGAGCAGTCTATTTTTTTTTTTCCTCAGATGAAAATAAAGGCCATTAAATGTCAACTATATTCAGTGGTGTTCTGATATTTGTAGAGGTATGAGAGTGTCAGGGGTCTTCTGCCACTGGTTTTTGCCTCAACAGATGGTAAGTTTGCTTGGAGAATTTAAGTTACATTTTATTGTAATATTCTTATCTAAACTGAGCATATATTGAAAATCCATTTCAAAGCTTGTCTTCTTTTATCCTTTTTACCCATGGACACAGGTGTGCTATTCTTACTGCAGAAGGAGCAATCAGCCAAAGGGAAAATAAACTCTGTTGAGAGTTTATTTGTAACAGTTACACTAATGCATTATCAGTGTAACACTTTTGTGGCTGTTGCCCTAATCATTTTTGGTGTGGCATGGTGTTGCAACAGCCTAAAGATTTTCTTGTGAAAACTACACATTCTGTAGAGGCTAAATAATGTATGGCACAAATTTGTTTTGTAAAATAGGCTTGTGGAGATGGTGTTGTTGTCTATGGTGTCAGTTGTATTATTGGTTGCTGTGAGGCTGGATAACTAAGACAACCTGTGTTGTGTAACTGTGTTAATTCAGAGGGCCAAGGTCGTCTCTTGGATAATGGTTATTTTATAGACAGGATAAAGTGGAAGGCTGCTTTAGTGGACTAGTATACTGACTCTGACTGTACTCATGAAACCAGCTGATGATCTCTCTTTGAGGCGCTGCATCAGAACTCTTTCACTACCACTTTTGTCTTCATGATTTTCATCACATCATTAAATCTTTTGTCATCATATGTGTTATTGACCTTCCGCACTATATAGTTGTGTTACACTTGTCTCTTTCATCACTTTTCTAATATAAAAGATGAAAATAGACATATTTTATTGTACGTTTTTAGAAACTAGCATGTAGTTGCAAATACAAGGTGAACCTAGTGAAAGACTCAAGACTCAAAGTGATGATCACATTCAGTTGCACTGAACGTGAAGTCGAATGCACTCACTGCTTTGCAAATTTGTTCAGTATAAGTAGAATTCAGAGGCAAAATGTATCCAATCCCCCCCAACATATTAAATGACTGAATATGAATGAATATGCAATTCAGAGGAATTTGGGTCAAAGTTTATGTTATTGAATTGGCACCTCTTTGACAAGAACAGTAATATGATCAGAAATGAAATGTCATAGCTCCAAGTTTTTCCTTTTTTACAGTTCTCTCTCTTTTATTCCACATTTTTTCCATCCCCAGTGTTCTAAGACCCTGTGGTGAAGGTCATGCTAGAAGCATGAGTAAACATAGTAATCTATGGACATGTAATTGTAGTCTTCTGCTAGGACACAAGGAAGAAGGAGGCATGAAATCACAGTGTGATATTTTTTGGTGTCTTATTATGGACCCACCTAGAAACAGTAGGCAACAAAGGGATGGTGAGAAAGAGAAGGAGCATGTATATCAATAGCTGAAAATCAATTATCCTGTAGCTTCTACCTTTTGATTATTGTTGTTGTTTTTTTGTTTTTTTTAATCTTCAGCCTACTGCAACATGAAGCAGTAGGAATGACTCACATGTTTTGCTGAATTAGAAATAAAAACAACCTCAAATTAATTTTTTGCAAATGCATCACAAATGTGACAGAAAATGGGAAAAACCCAGCACCTTTGAAGTAGCTCCAAGTGGATTAAAAAAAAAAAAGTCAGTACTAGCCATCACACCCACAAAATGCACTGAGGTAAGTTCAATTCATGCTCTGTAAATTTACACAATGAATCAGGGGAGACTTGCTGGATAAGGGGGGATTCACCTGACTGAAGAAACTACATGATGTCATACTCGACTCTAGCTTAGAGTGACACGCCTACGTTTTGTAAACCAAACAGTATGATTTGCTCTGGGTATTTATTCATGTTTTGTTAGATTTTGTCTATTATCTTAATATCATGCCATGGTCTCTATTTGGTTTACAGCTTAGCAGTTGGTTTACAGTAATATCACATTATGACTCTCCACGATGCTGATCTTGAGGCTGAGACTAGCTGCTTTCTCTCCCCTGCCAAAACCACTGGGAAGGTTGTCGCTGGCAGGACGTTCCAGCCAGTAACTTACAATGTCTAATCTTTGTCTTCACCTGTTGCCTCATATACTCCTGTCAGTGTTTTCTTCTTATGCCTGCTTCTGCCAGAGACTGACTCCTGACTCCTGAGGACACATTAGAGTAGCTGTAGTTAAGGAGCCTTGCTGGTTGTACTGTTTGTGTCTCTTGCCTCTTGCCATTATCTTCACTGGGGTCCTTATATATATAAGAAGTTTCAGCCGACACTATGCACACCAGAAAAACAACAGCATCAGTAGCATTCAACAATCAGAACGATCCATGGTTATATTTTTGTAACAAACGACCTCTTGATTGTTCTCACTTAGAAGAAATGGTGCACGTGTCATTATCAACATTATCAACAACCCACAACAAAGGCTCTCACATTAGCATTAGCACAGCACCACTGTTGCAACTGTATACAGTAGCTTTGATTTCTAAAAGACTTTTATTCTGAAAACAATGTTCCTGGGATATTTGCAGGTCTTCTGTAGATGTGAGCCCCCTGAACTGTTATAACATGTTATCACACTTACAACAGCACTGTTCAGAGTAGCAATCATAGGAGGCAGAGTAGCAATTTTACAGCACAAAGCAAGATTGCTTTACAGGACAAAACAGAAATTGTTTGGCTTTTTGTTGGCATAATTTTAGTCCAGATCCTTTCATCTAACAGGATAGTTTCTACTTTGAGTTATCGCTGGATGAAATACGTATTCACTGTTACCAGTGTTTTTCAGCGCTCTTCCTTCTTGCTCTTATAAATAAACACAGATTATGACAGACAGATGAGGGTGCAAAAACAGTAACATCCTCTTTACAACAGAGGGTAGAGTTATGAGAGATGCAGTCTTGATAAACGATAGTCAACATCATTTCTGGAGAAAAGAATTTTAAATGCAAAAATATTGTAGATTTTTGGCAAGTAATAAATGTATTTTTTTAATCAATAAAAATATCTATTTCTATTTTGGTAACAGGTTGTTTTTTGTGAATGCTCAGAATTTCAATTAGAAAAAAAAAACAGAGTAAGCGAATAAATTCTCATTCTATTCTTTCATTTTCAGCCAGACTCTTGTAAAGAGTTTTAAGAATCCTCTGTGACTTTGTAAAAATCCTAAAAGGTTTTTTTTTTTTTATGTTGATCTTTTTCTCTGCTTCCGTCTATTCTGATGGTCTGCCAGACAGTTCCTTAGCAACCAAAAACACACATTATCCCTCGACAGCATCATTCCCTCACACTCCCACCCCAGCAACTCTGTTTCCCCAGGTTCTCTGCTAAAGAGGCAGAAAATGAGTCTCCTCTTTGATGTTGGAGCATAATGCAAGCAGCGCCATGACTACTGTATACCACTGTGGTAATGGAGAGCAAAGCCCAAGGAGGTGAGCGAGTGTGACCCTTGACTTTTCTATCCTCCTTTGCCTTTCTTAATACTACCACCTACAATCACTAGCACTTCTCATTAAAGGGCACTTCCCATTAGAGTGAGTCAGTCCTTCAGAGTCTCTGGCTACAAGGCTCGGGTTATTTCTCATCAGTCCCACGCTGTATTCATTATGTCTTCCCTTCTCCTTTCCTCTGTTCAGATTAATATTCCTGAAACGACACTAACAAGCTAAACATAACAGAAAATGTGGTTTTATTTTAAAAACTGCACCTATATAGGGGAGAAAAGTTGGGTTGGGCCCCAGATAATCAGTGTGAAAGTCTATTAAACACAACTCCAATACTGATTCAGGTGAAGATCTGGGTTAAAAAGAGGTATCTAAGGTGCCTTTTTGTGAGAAAGTTCCCTGCTACTTGAATTAGACATACGACAGATGCTTTTGAGCACAAATCCAGAAATACCCTGCACAGATGGTCTCAAAATCAATCACAGGAAATCTTCAGGTCGGTGCCAAAGAGATTGTTATGATCATATAGTGAAAAGTACATACACATAAGTTTCACTACTGACTGAGCCAAACCAAAAATATTTCAGCAATGTACTAAACCTAAACTAAAATAACTGATAATTCACAGTATTTATGCTGTGTGTACATTTTATTTGTCTGAACCAGTAAGTCTTTACATTTACAATTTAAAAAATTATTGAGTAAAACCTGTTGATGTGATGTTGCATTTCGATTTTTCTCTGGTCTTTGATGTTTGGTTGAGAATGCTAGATATTTCTACATCTTCAGGCCCCTAAGAAAGTATAATTTAGGAAGGAAAAATCAACTCCAACTTGTGATGAGCAGTCACAAGCAGGTGTCTATTAGGAGGTTGTAAGCCAAAATAGTTGGGACCTACTATTTTATACCAGCACTGTTTTTAGGCATCAGACTCTAGAGAGTCTGGATTAAAAACAGCAAAAATAAACAAATAAATAAAAATTAGCCTAAATCAGTAGCATTTCTTGGGTACAATTATGTTTTGTTTTTGTTTTTTTGTTTTTTTTTGTTTGGTGTCATGTCTTGTGAACGTACAAACAAGGCTTATCTCTATTGTGAGACAATTCACTTGTATCTTACCCAATGTATCTTACCCAAACACTCAGATCCACAGTCTGCCAGTCACCAGTCTTTGGTCTTTTGCGGTGAGGTTTGAGCCCCAGTCTATTCAGCTGCCATTTTAGGTGTTTAATGTTTATGGTGTGTAAATCTTTATCATTTGCCACAATTTCTGAGCATGTAGTAGGTCTGCAACAGAAGAAAATGGAACACCCAAACACACACACTTCAGTTCTAGTCCATACTTAACGGGTTCAATACAAGTGCAAACTCAATACACCAATCTAAACTGAATGGGTGTATATGACAGGGATGAAAACAAGAGTGCAGGGTAAATGGAGACCTCAGCTGATTTATAGCTTCTCTTCTCTGAATGAGAGGCCAGGTGTTTGGATGGCAGTAATCCTTGTCTCTCTGTCTCTCTATCAGCCAAAAGCAGAGGAGCTCTGCTGCAAAGATGGCCTCTTAGCCCAGCTAGGCCTCTATTGGATTACCTTTGCTTTTAAAAAGAATTACTGGTGTTATCGAGTTCAGTGTCTACATTGGTTAGTGATTCATTTTCTTGTACCTGTGACAACTTTTGCTTTATCCTTGGTCTTACCAGAAACTCTGAACTGAAATTGACTTGCTTCGTGGAAAAGTGTAGGCTGACACATGAAACACCCCATGGTGATTTTAGGCACAGAACAGAATAAAACAGAAAAAATAAAACAGGACTTATTAAGATTTTCTTTATTTGTTATCCATCATTATGGCAATATTTCCAGTTGAGTGAGCCTGTCTGGATATTATTTTAGGAAATGGAACATATACAAGGAAGCAAGGATGCCATATATGTGCATCCTTGCACATATACATCACAATGAACCACCACCTCATTCTGCAGAGGTATAGTGATATTTGTAGAATTACATTTGGGGAGTTCTACTCAGTCTCTAAGGCTGTTACTGTTCCTCAAAGTGCAGCGTGACATAACACAGAATGCACCATCATCCATATCTGTGCTAGAGACTGACAGTAATGCCTTGCCTTAATTGTCAAAAGTCTTGGTTTTCACTTTACCTCCTTAATGTTTACATCCTGAGGTGAGATGTGCAAGCATGTGTCTTCACCCCATAGTTGTACAGAGATACAGATATAGGGTAAAGTCTGGGTAAAATACAATGAAAGTTGAGTCTGAGCACACAAATGCTTTAGTTCTATAAACACAAGTGGAGCCCTCTTATTTGTCACCTTTCTTCTCCTCAAGTCTCTGACTTTGTATACAGTAGCAATTTGGGCAGTATCTGACTGCACCCACAGACGCTATATTAAACCTAAACCCACAAGCAAACAAAACACAGAGATGATTTTTATTGCTCTAGTGAGAGTTTCATAATGGCACATTCAGAGTTAGTTTTTTGGAAATGTATCAACATTGATTTATACCAGCTGCTGGTTGTTCTTAACTCTCAAGTGTTATCACTATATTTAATGGTCAAGAAAATCAAAAATCTTTTTAGTTTGGCCAACATTTTATCTCACCATCAAAAGCTAGATAAATAGGGTTTGAAAAGAAAAAGTATTGTAATGTCTGACTCTCAGTTTACAATATAGTCACACAGTCCATGTAATGTGACGCACTGTGGGTGGAGAAGTGTTTGTGAACACTATTATTTCTACAATTACCAGACATTTTATTAGACAGAAAGGATATTAAGAATTTTGACAGAAAAAAATATAATCCCCAGAGGATATCTTAAAGCATTCTGTCATAACACCTGGGTTGAATTAGCCATGGCTCCAAAACTACCTGTCATTGACATTCATAGCCAAACATAAGAATCTAAAACTACACCAGTTTGTATCATCACAGCAATTATTAACAACAATGATTAATGTTAAATGAGGTTTGAAATTGATGACGTGAAAATTACATTTCTCTTTATGAATATTTGGCTAATTAAAGTAATATGTTTCCACAAAAATACTTCGTTTTTCTGATTGGAATCCAACTCATACTCATAGAAGTCT
Organism: Lates japonicus; assembly: GCA_033238685.1. NCBI lineage: Eukaryota > Metazoa > Chordata > Actinopteri > Centropomidae > Lates > Lates japonicus. The sequence goes on from BRZM01000003.1 coordinate 13,290,283, forward strand.
CTTTTAGACTTTAAAAGAATCCAAATTAAATATCCAGCGCACATCCAACTCATGCAACCCACTATGGCAAACTGCAATGTGAAAAAGAAAGAAGACAATATAAATTATGGCTGTTATGAAGGAAAAGAACTTATAAGTGTAATGAATACAAATGAGCTGTCTTTCAGAGTCCAATGACAACTGAGAAAATAGTGTGGTTTTCCAAGGCTTCCTTAGACACGGAGGACCTGACTTTGGAAGGGCAAAGTCAGTAATCCTGTCACATGCTGATTGGTTCGTATGCATTTGAATGACAGCGCTCACCTCATCAGGTATAAGTTCATGTTTGTGTGCACTCCACTCGAGCCTGAGTTGCATTCTAAAGAAAGCTCGATGCTCACATTAGCATCCCCGATGGAGCCCAGGCAGAGACATCCCGGTCATTTGCATGCAGTACTCACACTTCCCTCCCTGTGCTCAAACTGACAAATATAAACAGGAAGTAATTTTCCATTGGCACAACATTGTATACAGATTTACTTCAAATCTCTTCAGTGACTCTGTTTTTAGGTAGCACACAGTAGTCAGAGCCATTAGCTGGAGCAGTTTAATAAAGTATTTTGTGTACTTTTATTGGTATAAAATGCCCATCAAGGCAGTACTTCGTACAGCATCATCACTTTCACATATTTATGAATGCTCCCTAAGAATAACCGGTTAAAAACTACTGATGGAATAAAATAAACATCAAAAAATATGGTACCTTTCTGTGTTGCTGTGTGTTTGTTTGCATAGTTGGATAACTCATTAGTATATCTGATAATTAAGTGACAGATGTGTAGAATTAGAAGTAAATAGGGACATGTACAAACACGGCTTAGGTAACTCATGAATATACAGAGACGACAGGAAAAAGGAGTGAGACACACACAGTGATGTACTAACCACACACTTTACCTGCAGTCTTTTTCTCTGCCAGCTTTAGGACATGTGACAAACACATTTGTTTCCTGGAGACTAACTGGAGACCATCTTACTTTATGAGAACTTGCTTTTTGTCCCCATAAGGAAGACAAGTCCCCATAAAATGACCGTGTAAACAGATTTAGCTCCCCACAACTCAATACCTGAATACCTACACCACACCAACATAATCACACATACCTGTATCTCTGTGAAGGACCTCATAGTCACCAAACTTATAATGTAACCTCAGCAACTTACTCTAACCTCATGCTGTGTTATTTGATCAGTGTCTACTACAGTGATTCATTTCAAAATTTATAACTCTTATTATCCTTATCTACTAAACTCTGAACCAGTTCTGACTGTTTTGGAAAAGTGAAGACCTAAGGGATTAGGTAATAATAAAGTTAGAAAAATAAAGAGACTGAGATAGATTTTCATTTGTTATCCACATATAATATTCTAAAATATATCGTCCTGATGATTTAGAATGAACATATGTTAAGGGAAGTAGACAGTAGGGTGCATCCCTGTATTATACACTACAATGAACCACCCAATCATCTCTGTAGAGGTATAAGATATTTGTAGAATCATATTTGGGGGAGTTCACCAATGGCGGCTGCTTACTGTCTCATGGTAAAGATATAGTCAGTTAGAATGTACCACTATCCAGGACTGTTAGAGACTGACAGTAATGCCTTGCCTTAACTAGACAAAAGTCCGAGTTTTACCACCCAGCCAGATCCTGAGGAGATGGGCATGGTTCACCCATGTCAGATATGAGGAAGTCCAACAGTTATCTATAATGTTTATTCATAAACACAAGTGGAGCCCCATCACACCTTCTCCCAAGTCTCTGACTTTGTATACAGACAGATCTGACCAAATGGATGATAATCCAAACAAAACAGATGATTTATTGCTCTAGAGTTTGTATCAGAGTTAGTTTGAAATACCAACATTGATTATACCAGCTAGTGTTGTTCTTTAACTCTCATGGAAGATGAGATGAATAAAATTCAAAATTTTTATTTGGCCAACATTTTATCTCACCATCAAAAGCTTTTGATAAGAAGGAAAGAAAAAGACAAATGGGCCTGACCCTGTGCTTGATAATATAGTCACACCATGGGCCGTGGACGACTGTGGGTGGAGAAGTGTTTGTGAACACTATTATTTCAATTAATGACATTTATTAGAAAGGATACAAGAGACTGACAGAAAAATATAACTGAGAGTATCTTAAAGGATTCTGTCATAACACGCATAATGTATTCCAAAACCATCTATTATTGACATTCAGAATAAGAATCTGAAATGAACAATGAATATCACAGTAATAATGACGAATATGGAATGAAATTACGAAAATTATACTTTTAAGGGAATACTTACACTAGCAATATGTTTCATAAAACATTTCTGTTTTTTCGACTAACCAACTCATACTAGAAGCCCTTTTTAGACTTTAAAAGAATCCAAATTAAATATTATCCAAAAGCGCACATCCAACTCATGGAACTATCATATAAAATTGCAATGTGAAAAAGAAAGAAGACAATATAAAATTATGGCTGTTATGAAGGAAAAGAACTTATATGTAATGAATACAAATGGAGCTAGTCTTTGAGTCCACGACAATTGAGAAAATAGTGGTTTTCATATTTTTAGACGGAGGACTGACTTTTGAAGGGAAATGGGGAATTCTGTCACATGCTGATTGTCTGTGATGCATTTAAATGATAGCGCCACCTCTATCAGGTGTATAAGTTCATGTTTGTGTGCACCACTCGAAATGAGTTGTATTCTAAAGAAAGCCTCGATGTTTCATTAGCATCCCCGATGGAGCCCAGGCAGAGACATCCCGGCTATTAAAGTAGCATCACACTTCTCCTGTGCCTAAACTGAAATAGTAAACAGAAGTAATTTTCATTGGCACAACATTGTAATAGATTTATCAAATCAGAATTCTGTTTTTAGGTACATGTATTGGTTTATTAGCTGGAGAAGCGAAATAGTATTTTAGCTATTAAATGTTTGATCAAGGTACTGCAGGTCATCACTTTCACATATTTATGAATGTTCCTAAGAATAACCGGTTAAACTATTGATGAATAAAATAAACATCAAAAATATGGTACCTTTTCTGTGTTGTTGTGTGTTGGCTTGTAGAGTTGATAACCTATTAGTATATCTGAGGTACTAATATGGAGCGTAGAATTAGAAGTAAATAGGGACATGTACAAACACGGCTTAGGTAACTCATGAATATACAGAGACTACAGGAAAAAGGAGTGAGACACACACAGTGATGTACTAACCACACACGCACACACACACGGTCTTTTCTCCATGACTTCAGGGGACATTATCTTGACTGACTTACATTTGTTTCCTGGAGACTAACTGGAGACCATCTTACTTTATGAGAACTTGCTTTTTGTCCCCATAAGGAAGACAAGTCCTCAAAATGACCGTGTAAACAGATTTAGCTCCCCACAACTTAATACCTGAATACCTACACCACACCAACATAATCACACACATACTTGTATCTCTGTGAGGACACTCATAATGCAAACATAATGTATTCCTCAGCAACTTACTCTAACCTCAGTCATCACAACTTAATGGCTTACTTTGGACCTAAATGCTAATTAATAAGTAATTCTAACCTGAACTCTAAAACAAAATCTTAACCCTCAAACAGCCCCTTGAAGTTGTGAGGCCCAGACAAATGTCTCACTTTCTAAAAGTCTTAAAGATCTAAAGTCTCACAAAGATAGAAGAACACGCACACACACACATACACACACTCACATCATTCATTCTTAGTTGCAAACAAGCATATGTACAGTTGGTACATTATATTGACTGTTTGGGGCGTATAAAGACAGACTCCATAAACCAATAAGCTGTTAATTTCATACAAAAAATAAGAGGAGAAAATTCACTCACACATGGCAACTCACGCTGAGCTTCTATTTAATGAGCAATGACATCATCATCATTGGTGTTGGAATTAATTTATTTCAGTGACTGAACTGAGAAGGACTTGATCTTTTCCCTCCACATTCTTAATTTGTCTTTGTGTATGAATGAACATGATGCAAGCTGTTACTTATTTATATTTTGGAGCTCATAGTTGCTCAGCACTGTAATAGTTTTATTGATGACTGTGTTTACCTAAGGTTAATGTAGCTTTTACACTAAGGAGACAGATGGTCAAACTGGGCACTTAATGATGAATAGGTTCAATTGTGTAAGAATTGAAATTGTACTGTTGCTTGGCCTGTTAGGTTAATTCACATATACATTTTCTTATAGACAACAGAAACATGTTGCATTTTACTCATGTTTACATTTTTCACTTAGCAATGAAGTAAATTGATATTCTCATATCTGTTGACATCTGTTGACACAGACCTGCTACATACAATTCTCCCTCACTGTTAACAACAATATGTGGTTGTAGGGCAACAACAACATAAAGTGCGACTGCTCTTGTCACCTGACACTGTTAATTACTAGTGAGTTGTCATCACTTGTGATATATGCCATAATTTAATGCTATATGTGAGAAAATGAGCTTCACCTTTGTCAATAAATGTGTTTCCAAAAATATTAAACTACTCCTTTAAAATGACAGAAAGATGCCAAAAAAGACTTGTAAAAATCTCCAACCAGAAAACATCATTTCCAAAAGCAATTGAGAATTTTTTGCCCAAATAAATTGCAATGTGTGATGCATTGGATATAAATTAGCTTCTCATTATGAAAAAATGTGATTAGAATGATGAGTAAAGGCAAAAAGGAATATTTGTTAATGATGATTCATCTGTAGTTTATGTTGGTATAAGGGAAAGAAAAGCATTATGTACAGTGAATACACTGAACAAATACTTTATTGGTAGCCTGTTTATTCAAATCAGCCAATCAAGTGGCAGCGGTGTAATCCATACAATCATGCAGATACAGGTCAGGAGCTTCAGTTAATGTTCACATCAAACATCAGAATGGGGAACAAAATGATCTCAGTGACTTTGACCATGGCATGACTGTTGGTGCCAGACAACTATCTCTTGGCATATTTCAAGTGCATCAGTCTCTAGAGTTTGCTCACAATGGTGCCAAAAACAAAAAACAACCCGTGGGCAGCAGTTCTACAGATAGAAACCAGTCTTTACAACTGTGGTGTGCTGAAATGCATCTCAGAATGCACAAAAAGTTGAACATTGAGGCAGATGGGCTACAGTAGCAGAAGACCACGTTGGGCTCCACCCCTGTCAGCCAAGACCAGAAATCTGAGGCAGCAGTGGGCACAGGCTCAATAGGACTGGACAGCTGAATACTGGAAAAATGTAGCCTGGTCTGACCAGTCTCAATTTCTGCTGAGGCATGCAGATGGTACGGTCAGAATTTAGCATCAACAGAATTAATCCATGGATGGACCCAACCTGCCTTGTTTCAACAGTCCAGACTGGTGGTGGTAGTGCAATGGTGTGGGGAATTTTTTCTTGGCACATTTTGTGTCCCTTACTACCAGTCAATCATTGTTTTTAATTCAACAGCCTATCTGAGTATTGTTGCTGACCATATGTTTCCCATTATGGCCACAGTTTATCCATCTTCTAATGGCTATTTCCAGCATGATAATGCACCAAGTCACAAAGAAAAAGTCTCATACTGATTTCATTAGAATGATGCACTTCGGTGGTCTCCCCAGTCACCAGATCTGAATCCAATACAACAACTTCAGGATATGGTAGAACAGGACACTGGCAGCATGAATGTGCAAAAATCTGCAGAAATTATGTGACGCTGTCATGTTATCGTTGACCAGAACCTCAAAGAAATGTTTCCAACATCTTGTGGAATCCATGCCATGAAGAACTGAGGCTGTTTTGACTGCTAAGGGAGACCCTATTAGCATGGTGTTCCTAATAAAGTGCTCGGTGAGTGTACATCAACCATTAGTTAGAAGTACAAGTAAATGTAATGCACCAATGGAGGACAGAGGTTTATTTGTTAAAGATTTTAAAGAAGAATTTTCTCTTCTAATGTCTCCCATAATTAGATTAGACATGCACATAGTCAAAAAAATGTTTCTGTAGTACAATTTATCAGTAAAGTTTGGGTAAATAACAAAATTTGCACATATGATACTTTATTTTAAACATAAACATGTTTAATCAGTCCAGCATGGTGTACAGATTGTTTGTAAGTCTGTGGGGGTTGGCTTCAGAGACAGTACTGTACATGACTAAAAATAACTACTGACATTCTCACCCTTTTATTTCATGGCTTATATGGAACAATGTTACTGTATGTTAATGTACTTATATGACACAGAAGATGTCATGCACTTTAGGTTGCAAACACATTCCCCACATGAGAAAGGCACTTGAGATTAATCAAAAGGTTGGGGTTTTTTTTATACGGCTCAGATGAAAAACTAAGTGCATTATCCTCTCCAGCAAAAGGCTTCCAACATACACAAGAGCAAACTACTAAGTGGCTGTATCATCCTCATATCTTTACCTACACACAGTACAAAATATGGAAATAATCACCACTATTATAAAATCACAATTACACATGTATGCTGCATCATTTGACCTGTAAGAATATATGTCTCTTTGTAAGTACATGTTATTTGTATTTTTAGTTTTGTCTATAACATTTAAAAGTAGTAGTAGCCCCTGCAGAAGATTTAGTGTCTGTCTTCTGTACGCTTCCTCTAATATCAGTATACGCATATTATAACATTGTGAAAAATATATGGTTATTTATACTGAAGAAAAGTTTTACTACTGCTTGCTGAAGCTCTTGGCAAGTGATCATCACTCACAAATAACCTCTTAAATAAGCTAAAACCGATGCCCACTTTAGTTATTCTATCATATATTGCTCAAATGACTAAATTCCCTGTTCATTTATGCAACATAAAATACTACAGGGTTTCTTTTTAGAATTATGAATAAAATAGTAGTAAAACAACTGTGGGCAATGCCTAGGATGGAATTCTACAAATTATAATTCATACAAGGTGAGATTTGTTGTCCAGTAAACATTGTGTTGTGTGTGGGCAGGTAGGCACTTGAGTCTAATCTATTCAATGCAACACATGATGATGCAACTGTACATTAATGGTGGTCAATGAGTTAATTATACAATTGCTGAAAAAATAAATATCAGTTATCTCAATAAATATTAATTAATATTGAGTTTCCAAGCAGCTGCTTATCTATAGTCATTTTTTTAGGTTTCCAAAGCCCACACAAAATTCTGGGTAGTGGAATAGATTTTTTCTTTCCTGGAAGATCACTGTATTTGTGAACTTTCTACAGGGGTTTTTGGAAAGAGCTGGTATTGTTAATTGGAAAATGGGTTGAGGTGGAGGATAGCACCACCAAGTCCATGGAGGTATTAAAGCTTAACACTAGCATAATTTTGCTTTTGGCTTGTTGCCATTGTCGGCTTACAGCAGCTGAGAGGCACTGGTAAGTCTCACATACACACCTACATTCAGCACCCTCTGCATGTGTTGCTCCTTGCTAAGACACCATTCTTGTTTGAAAGGGATATTCCATTGCAGCAAAAAATTATGCAAGTTGGTTGCATTATAATGATGAAATTGATAGGTTTTACAGGTACCACTGGCAACAATGTTCTACACTCATGTTCAGTTTTAGATGACTATCTCATGTAATTGATGTACATGTTTATGTGCAACTGTTCTGACATAGCAGAACATATACAGACACCACTACCAGTCCCCCCACTACTCCAACAACCCTCTCCCCAAATTAATCCACTGAGCTTGTGCATGACCTGAATCACAACATTGTACAAGGTGCCTTTATTAAACAGCTTGTTACTCAGTCAAAACAATTAGGACTGTGCATTACAGAAGTGGTATCCTGGCAACTGGGTATGGCAATGCAGAAATAGAAGGAGACAGAGAGAGAGAGGCCCGTACACACTGCCATAACTGATTTGTTAAATTTGACTTCATGACTGTTGATCTACTCATTTATTTTGTATTGATATTGTCTGCAGTAAGGTAAGGACGTAGTGAGTTTGTGGTGAGACTGATGGTTTGTCCAAGTTGCAAGGAGAGCCACAACTGTGAGTCCAACCCACAGGCTTCCAATAGAGCCAAGCAGTGCTACAGGGACTTGCTACAGAAGATAATTTTGACAGTGGCTGGAGGGCTTTTCACTACTCTTATTTAGTATTCCCACCACATGCACTCACGAGTGCATGTGCATGTGCATGTGCAGTCCCAACTTCTATTTCTCTCTTACACACACACACACACAGGCACACATGCATCCATACAAATACTCAAACACATAGACTCACAGTGACACACCACCTATCATCTCTCTGTGCTTTCCAGGAAAAGAGATTGGTTTCTTTTTGATGTGGAGTGTGCCCCTGACAATGAAGTGCAATTAGGCTGCACACTTTATACTACCATTTGGATTTTGCTGTGCAGCTAGAGGTTTAGAAAACACATGTGTTTTCAAATTACAATGAAACAGATACGTGCACAAACACTCAGAAATTACTATTCACATCTTTTTTAGTAATAATTTGGTAACTGACAAGAAGAAACGCTACATCATGACACATGAGATTGAGAGCAAGTATATCAGTCTTTTGACTGCTTAGTGTTGCACTTTACAGTCAAAGTTTTTAAAATCTTAAGATTTCATGTCCCTAAACATACACACCACTTACTCCTTTAGGCTAAAGAACGGTATTTGTTCACCATGACTATGTAATTTAATATGATATACAAATGGTTGGCATGCTCATGAAATGGAAGAAGAAATACATGCTAAACAACATTAGTTGGCCATTATTTAGATTATTCTTGTGTTCTGACCTTTACCAAAGGGTTAAAATAGATTAAATTTATATTAGGAGGTTAATGGACAATGTCTTCATTGCTAAACTAAATGAAAACACATTAAAACGACACCCACAGATGTAATGGTGCACGAGCACTCAACATGTGCACACACACACACACACAAACTCACACACGCTGCTTTTAGATATACATCATTAGCCACAGCAGGTTTTAAAGTGGCAGTTTAGGATGACTTGTCACTCACTCCACTGCCTCTACCTTGCTACACTCAAGGCTGCCAGGCCAGTAACGACAGGAGCAGAGTTGCCCAGCACACTATGCTAACAGCTAAGCAGAACATAAGGTGACATTGACACAGTCATTGCACCAGCTCTGGTTCTACCCATGACGTCAGTGTCCTTCGACAGGGAGCACACAGGATGTGGGCAAGCCGAATCATGTGACTGGCCATCCCTATCTCTATTTGTCAGAGTCTCGGCTGTAGTGCTCCTACCTGTATACTGAGAGTGGGGGGGTTGATGCATGAGAGCTGCGTGCGACAAGCACCGTCTAGAGAGAATGAAAGACACAGACAGACGGACAGAAAGAGAGGGAGAGGGAGAGAGCTGTTGTCTGGTTGCAGCACCTGGAATGGAGTACTGAGGCTTTTATGCCATCAGTCATGAAGCATCCATAAAGCATGCAGAGATAAGGTTAAACAGCATTTAAAGCACATGGTTATAAATGGCTGACCATGACCTTAAAGTCTCAAGGGAAGAGAGGAGGAAAAAAACAAAAAGAGGGAAACAGGGAGAAAGGAATGAGAAGTAGAAAGCTGAAGTAATGAATATAAAAAGATATAAAAGGGCAAGAGAAGGACGGAAATGAGAGAATGTAAAAGTGTGATATAAAAGGATGTTAAAGACATACTGTGCAGACTGAGGCTCAATGATAAAGAGAGAGTGTCAAATTGATAATACCGTATATAAAGAGGTTAATAGAGAGCAGGAGCAAGAATAGGAAAAAGGTAAATGAAAAGACAGTTGACTGTGTATCTTTGCTTTGTTGTTGGTCCACTAGTGTTGTATTTCTTCTACACAGCATTATTTCACAATGTTATCAAGTGACTATAACATGAATGTGACCCTTTGGCTTTCAACTTCATGTAAAAATGTGTAAATCATTGCATTAATCAAAGTATAAAAAATTATATCATGTGAAAGCTTTACACAAAAGAATATGGAAATTATCCTCTAGGAAACTTTGATCCTCAAGAACTTCCTCAGCTCTCTTGTCTCTTTTAAGGATATAAACATGAACAATTATTTTTTAATGTACACATAATGTGAAATTTTATTTGTTTTCAGTGGTGGTAACATTCTTGTAACACCTCCATTATGATTCAGTTTAAACCAATGAATTAGTCAGCATTCCAGCATACCTCTGTTCCCCATTTTTACCTGTATTTGTTGTCACAGAGTCAAATACAATGTCAGATCTAATTGAGTTGCAAAGCTGTTTTCACAAACAGTTACAACTGGGGGCGAAGGCTGAGCCACTACCATGCTTGTCAATAAAACCCCATTAAAATGAACACATCATAATTACTGCCTCTATTATCCTTCAAGATCTAGGACAGAGGCACCCGCTTGTAATTGGCTGACTAACTACCCCATATGTGCATGGCCAATAGAAATAATTGTCCTTGTGTGTAGCAGTGACATGTTAACAGAGTCATATCAGAGTTTGTGACTAAAACAATCAATTTCAAGGTGCTCCCAACTAAAATATTCCTATTGGCAATTATTGGTTGAGTACACAGTGTGGCACAAACATTATTAACAAACTGCTACATGGTGGAAACAACACAACCATGTTTATAGATTTACTCAAGCTAAGATGGGTTTATCAATTAAAATAAAAATAGCCTCTCAGGATTCAATTTCTTTTATTCTCTTTGATTGTGGAAAAGGAAAGGACCAGCACCTGTTGTTTGCCTTGTGTTCAAGAAGGTTTATCATTACACTAACAACTTAGCAATCAGTAAACAATGACAGTTGTTTGGCTTGTTCAAAACAAATTCTGCTCAGTATCTATGAAACCGGACCCTTGATTGGACACACGTTTGATAAACAAGCAAAAAATGGACCCTTTCAGATATGGCATTCGCTGCAATCTTGCCACATCTATAAGCTGCTTGAGCGGATTTGATTTATTCACCATCTTAGCTTGCGAGCAGTTGTGGCTTAGTTGCACCACTCCTGTTGCTACACAAAAAAGAAGAGATTAAGAGACTAATGCTTTTAGAACAAAGTGGAGCTGCCGGTCTGTTGTGAGCTTTGACACTATGCTGTTTTAAATCTGCAGAAATGAAGAGCTTACAGAGGTAGGGATGTAGTAATGCTCTCATCTCCTAAAGGAATTAACAGTCCTCATGATGGAGGGGAAAATGAATCTTTGATTAATAGTTTGGATAGGGCTATGCACAGATGCAGATAGCATCTTTCTAATCTCTTCCTCTGATGTGTTACTCCCCCCACTTTTTTCTTCTCGTGTGTACAGAATAGCATGAAAAGGCAAGATGGATTGTCCGATGTTTGAAGATAGATTGTTTGGAAGCCAGCTGTGAAACTGGGATATTGTCCTGCATAAGTTACATACTCAGATCAGACCCCGAAGCTTGACAAATAGATGTGGTCCAATCCTCGTTCTTCTCTCGCTTCCAAAAAGATTAGATTAGGGTTTCTTGATATTAAGTGCTCTTTCCTTTCTTTGCTTTAAACAAAATCTTACTTTAAAGTTTTATCTTCAGACATTGACCTTTCAACCACAGATTTTTCTTTTTACAATGCTGTTATTCATTATTCCTCACACTGACCCAGCCTGTGCCTGTGTTTTCAGACGTTGATGTGACAAATGTTAAATCTTAGTTGAATATTCCCTCCACTTATACATGCTTTGGATAATCTTTTGATATAATCAAATTAAAAAGAAACTGACATTTCAAGAAAAAAATATAATTTTCCTTTTTTTAAAACAGGCTTTTGAATACGGCCAAGTATTTGTAAGAATTTCTCATCGTGCTGAGGAATTACTATAATTGTGTTACACTTGTGCCAGCAAAATTAGGTTCCAGTAGTGTGCTTTAAACTTTTGAAAATTTTGTCCAGTTATGAAGCTCCTACTTTTCCTTAAAATGCAACACAGCAAGGGGTGAAAATATTTCCCTACTCCTTGCTGTTATTTTAATTGGGCTTAGTATGATTACACCTGGTGTGAGGGGTGGCCAAAACTGGGGTAAACAGAACGACTCTTCAGCAGTCACTCATCATCAATAACTTAATAACTCTCAAAGCCCTTATGGTTGATCTAGTCTATGCTTTCTATACTTCTTCCTGTTATTCACCATGTTCTCTCTCTCTGTTTTTCTCTTTTCTTTCTTGCCCTTTAGGCACTATTCAGCACACAGATATTATACTGTGTAGACTGTAGATATTGAGGTTTGGGTAATAATCAAATTAATTAAGCTACATGGCTAAAAATAAACCCAATTATATCTTTATGCAAATGAAAAATGTGAAAACCCCAAGTGTTCAGCTATATGTCATTGCCTTTTTGTTTCTGGTGAACATCTCATCTTTGTTTGCAGGTACATTTACCATAATTTACTATTGATCATCCAGACAGTGGCTTAAACAGAATGTTTTTGACATTGTGTACGGTGTTTATAATTGGTGTGCAAAGAACAGGCAGAGTGAGGGTGTGTATACGTGCCTCTATGTTTGCATAAGTGTGTACATACTGTAGTTCAGTAAATGGGTGGCCGACTGATGGAAGCTCATCAACTGAGTGATAATCTAATTACTGCTCCAGACTAAGATAGATGGAGCCACATAGCAAAACACACATCTTTGTGAGATTTAATTTGTGCTGTAAAAGCTACACAAATAATTTAGGGCCTTGCGAGAGATATGAATTTTGATGCATGTATATTAGTTATCGCAGCTCTCAAATGGGGTCTGTTACATAATTCACAGCATGCCAGCTTGTCGAGACAAACTGAGAGTCTGTCGAAACAAACTGAGAGACAAATTGAGTGCCGTTACTGCAGGATCTGATTAAAAGCAAAGGAGAGCGACATTTTGAGGGTTATTGATGAGTGGTGACAGATGTGATGGCTGCCACTGATGGATACCACTCCCCCACCTCTGCTTTTGTGTTTGGCCTAAGTTAATTTGTTACACAGTCTCTTCCTATTTAAAAAGGATGGAACATTAGACAGAGATTTTTCTCAGGCTAAGAGAGATGGAGGTAAAGTTTTATTCACATGGCAAGCAGCATGAGTGCATACTGTATGAGCAAATCGATGCTGGTTTTGGAGATGCATAGAAATGATGGTGGTTTTCCTCAAGAGCTGACAGTATTTTCATAACATCTGACCCCTGGATATGGCGGTGTGTCTTTTCTTTCCCAGATATGCATTGCCAAATCGCAATCTGTCAGCTGAAGGCCTCAACGGTCTAATAATTGGATTTAAAAAAAAAAAAAATTGTAACCCAGTGAGGTCATTTTAATCAATCCTTGTAATTACAAATTACAAATCGTTGAGTGCCAAGGGAGCTTTGTGACATGGCTGCTATAAAATGGTTCCAAAGCACTGGATCAGCTCAGGCACTTTCTCAACGTGGTGGAAAAGGAATGCTTCAGAATGGTTTTGGGTCTTGTAATTTATGGACTTCACTTCACAGGTCCTTTGCGCTGATTAATTAAATTAGATGTGGCTTAAATGAAAATGTTAATATGTTGTAATATTCTGATACCATAGTTTTCTGGTCTGAAAGAAAAGGAAAAACTGGAATATAAATGTACTGCCTGCTTAAGCCTGATTTAAAAGCCCATTCATATAGTATATGTGAAGGTTTACTGTTATTGTGCTTTGTATCTCTGCAATCACTTGTGTCTCAAATAAACATATTTTTAAATGTTTATTTGTTCAGTAGTATGTCACTTTAGTGTACAGATGTAATCTGTCTTGATGAATTCTTAAGAAAATGCAGAGCACTAAGTAACTTTAAATTGCACATTTAAAAACAAATTACACCTCTAAAAACAGTTTTCTATATAACTATTATGTACTGTAATTGATTATTCATTTAAAAAGTGCCACAAGTATGAAAAGTTACATATTAACTCACTCATACATAGTAAATGATGTACCTGGATATTAAAATGTAACTTAATATCTCATGTTGTACACAAAACCTAGGAGTAATCCTCAAGAGCAGTGAAGTAAAACAATGAGCAGACAACACTTTAAGTTGTGTTTACAAGTTGTACAGACTAAAAGACCAAGAGAGAGGCTGCTTTTCAGTGCAAAAGCCTATTGTGTTTTTCAAATGATTTCTGTGGTGCACAAGGTAAGGTTCAAAAGAGGTCTTGTATACCACCAGGTTTTAGTGACAGGTGCACAGAACCAAAACTCTATAGGCTGAACAGAAGCAAGGAATTCTGCACGCTGTCGATCACTTATAGTTCCGCTCCTTTCAGTTAGCGGTACACAGGATAAAAGGAGGCAGCTGCTGTATGGTTGTCTGGAGGAAGAGACTGGAAACAGGCTGGAGTGGGTTGCAGGGATGAGCGTGTCCCCATACAATTTGCAGCCTGACCCAGACTAGAGTGTCACTGTGTTAAACAAAAACTTGTGAAAACATGTTCTGTTGTCAGCAAGCATATTGCAGGCTATTGTTGTAGATTATGAGTAGATGGTGACAAAACTGGGTGCAACCAGACTGATAGATGGCTGGATAAAATAATGGATTTTCAGTTTTTGGTTTACACTGAACACGTTTTATCCCATTTTCTGATGCAGAGCAACAAAAAATGACCACAGAAGAAGAGTCTACAAATGGCTACCACAATCATAACAGGTAAGTGGTGAGACATGCAAAGGTCAGATGAGTCTGGTAGTACCTGCAAAGCTCAAGGCCAACTGAAATTAATCTTCCAGCTGATTTCCAGTGCGCTTGCTCGCTCTGTCTCAGTCTGCAAAAAGCAGCTGTTATTTCTCCTACAACAGCTATGTTCTTTCACTTTTCTCCTTTTAACACCATACTCTGTTTCTCAATTGTCCACCTCCCTGTCGATTTAATCCCGTCATTTGGAATCAACAGTATTCTCCAAGTGTCTTGTTGACAGGCTCGGACAATATGAATCTGCTGTGGAGACAACTGCTCATCTGCTGTCTTTCACATAGCCACTGCTCGTCTCCCTTCTCCCCCCTTCTCTCTCTGCTCCATCCCCTCCATTTCTGTGTTGACAGAAGCCCATTTTAGATGGAGTGTCCTTTTGCGTCACGTACCTTTCTCATCAGCGAGAACAAGTTTTTTCACATATCCTACAAGGCCCTCTCAACCTCAGATTTATTGTCAGTGTGGAGGCTGAAGTTGACTGCTTCCTCTCTGTGATGTATTTTCATTGATGCCCTGACACTCTGGAGTGTAGAGATGAGCTTTTACCATCAATAAAACACACTTTTGTTGGTGTAGACACAGAGGTCGATGAGTGTGTGAAACAAGAGGTTTTGAAATTTGAGTAAAGAAGTGGTTAGGAAACATTATTATTTAAATCTGGAAAGACTGTCTCTACATCTGTGATTTACACAATCGAGTGTGCGCTGTCGACCCTTCAGTTCAAACTGAATGTTTCCCTATGTGTTTCTTCTTTCAATATTTCAATACTTTTCATTCAAATCCACTTTTTGTCAGTCTCCTGCAGATCCTCTCCTCTCTGCCCTCCACCTCCATCTCCACCCCAACTCTCATCATCTCTTCTACCTCTTCCTTCCAGCCTCCTCATATCCATTTGATGACTGTGTCCTTCACCTTGTCCTCATCTAGGGAGCAAATCAATAGAAGGAGAGCGAGGCCAAGCATCACGCTTTCAGTGATTTCCTCCTTCCCTTGGATTCGGTTGCATATGCATGTACAGATTCACGCACATGGATATATTCTGGCAATGCTATGTGAGCTAATTCAAGCTCAGCACATATTTTTCCCAAGTAGAGAAATAGTCCAAATCACTCAGATAAATATAGGCATGTTTCAAGAACAGTGACATTCATAATGTTTCTGACTTTAAGGTTATTTTTTATACTTACTCTCTATTTTTACATTATTTTCTACTTACTCATGAACTATTTTCATGTTTTGCTTCAGCAAAAACTTAATTGAAACTGAACTGAACTGAACCTGCCTCACAGCTCTGCCACCAAAGGGTGTCTGAAACACCCTCCAGTGACTCACATCTATTGAGCTCTGTTTTGTAGTTTGTTTTAATAATTATGTTGTTTAAATGATTGGAATTGTCTTGCATATTCCTTATAAATTGCCCACAATACTGACATGAGGTCAGACATGGTGTTTCAATGCAATATGTAATGCAAAACAGTGAACTCCACAGCAGCAAGTGGCTACAAAGTAAACTGGCTTCACTATAATACTGAATAATCATTATGAGATTAATTTGTTAGGTTGCTAAGTTACTATCATACATGGCCTTGTGAAGCCAGACTACATTTCTCAAAGTTTAGTTCCTGCAACAAGACTTAGGTCTGGAAATCAATCACTGAGAACTGATCAAGTCTGGCCATATCCAGACCCATCTGTAAAATATGGTAACTTCTGAACCTCGGGAACAAGTATTACGCCAACCTTGGTGTGATAGATATATAAAATGAGGCATGACTCAGCAACTGCATGGCCTATTTCTCAAATACACCCAGAAACTGATTTTGGTGGCTAATTTATTTCCAGTTCAGTCAGAAGCACATCGAGTGAGTGTTGCATTTGTCCACAACTAGAGGAGCAAAACTGTGTGATGATAAAAGTAAGGTGATGCCGCATTGAAAAATGTTGGTGCTTTTTACAGATCTCATAGATTAATCCAACATTTGATCACAACCCCTGAATAGCACAGGTGTTACATCAGTTTAATTTTCATGTGAAGCGCCACACATAACAAATCTGATAACGAGGCTGATTTATTAATGTTATATGTAAATAGTAACCTTATTGCTAATTCTGTGGATTTAGCTCTGAGTGGTGAGATGGCTTGTGGCTTGCGTGTTCAACCAATAGTGTACTACAATTTATGGAGTAGTGTTGATCTCTATTCAAGTTATAAATATTTATGACATCTATAGACTCTGCCCTCTCAGCTGTATCATCTACAGTATGAAGCTCAGATGCAGTTTATGTTCCTTGTCTTAGACTCCTCAAATACTTGTATACTGCACATCACTATTGACCCATCTGTGTTGTATATATCTAGATGGTATTGGTCTTTAAAAGGAAGGGTACAGTATATGTGGTCAGTGTTTATTTGTAAATACACAATCTCCTGCCAAACTTTAGTCAATACATTATACAAAACTGTCACATGGTAGCCCTATTTTCAACAAGAGTAAAATTGTGTGCCTGTGTGTGTGTTGTTGTATTTGTGTGTTAGGCTTAGGAAGTAGGAGTTGCCACAGAAGATGAGTGTGAACATGAGCAGCAGGCCATGGCGAACTTTCAGAAGGCTGTTCCTCCCCGCACTCTGCAGAACATTCCTCATTTCAGGCTATTGAAATAAACAGATCCCGTGGGGCTGGAGTGTAAATCGATGGGCTGGAAAAGTCACTACGCTGATAATGTTTAATCTATGGATCTGGCGAGATTAGTGCTTAATTAGACTGACAAAAACATACAAAAGTGAGCTCAAGCCTCACTTGTGCATATCAAGCAGACAGTTATTATTTACTCTGAACAACAACTTAACATTTGTGCTTTGGATTTTTCTATTTTATCTTCCAAAATCAATATTGTGACACACACTATCTTGCTGTAACTGACTGCAAACCTCAGTATTTATAATGTGCAATCAGTGCAAGTACAGGCAAATGGACAGATGTAATATTATTATGATATGAATGTAGATAATTTTCATATTCATTTCGCTTTCATTCATATCATCTGCTATGGTCCTTATACACCAACAAGAAGAAGTGGTGAAGTTATTGTAAATACAACCTAAGTAACTCTTGCAAAATGACTTAAAGATTTTATGGTTGAGATTAGTTAAGCTGCTCTGGTCAATATTTTACAGATAACATGAATCAAATTACTTTTGTGGGTTTATTCTAAGATTAGACACTTCACATTTACACGAAATTATCTGGAATCTGGTCTACCTCAGCGATACAAGAACATTTAGCTTCTGCTCGGCTCATTGTTTTGGTTTAGAACTGCAGTTTTACTTTATGTCACTCTTCAGCATCATTTTTTTCAGCGCGGGAGACATCTGTTTTTCAGGCCTAGAAAAAGCTCTGATAAATCCGCCTTGCACTGCCTGCAGCACTGCAAAGTTAGCAAATAAAGTGCTTGGTCAAGGTTAGAGAAAAATCATGTTATAGTAAGTCAAATGACATTATTGCTGTGCTTTATTGGACAAGGAGCCACAAACCATGGTCTCTAGAATAAAACCACACATCTTGTGCATCAACCATCACTGACCTTCTCCTCAAAATTTAGCGATAACAATGTCATGTGCCTCCATCTTTGCTGAGTCATTATTCACAGGACACAAAGGATGCTTATTTTTGCAGCATCTGGATGAGCAATGTCTCATTTTTTCCTGGTGAGGACAAACCGTTATGAGGGCACAGCTCAACACCGGGCTCATGTATATAAACGCTGAAATCAGGTCTCCCTTCACTACAGATACATTGTGTGGCTGATCAGACTACATCACGTGTGCATTCAACCCAGCTATTTGCTGCTATTTGTATTATAAGCCCTCACTGAGTATAAGGTTGTTAATAAAATCTTGTGAGGCCCTGCTGAATTTGAGAACAGTTAGTTACAGCCCTACTGTAAGTAGTGCCAATCCTGCTGCAAATTTTTAAAGGTAGCCTTCCCTGACCAAACTAAATTTTAATGACTGTCGTCTTGAGATAGTATCCCCAGAGCCATGGTGAGCTTTGTCATCAGGGCTGCAAGATCAAACCACTGAGGTTATTCAAATAAAATATATGTCACTGGCAGATTATTTATGCTAACAGTCTAGATTGTTTCCTCCCCTCTGTGTTGTTGTGATACTTACTTTTGCTTGGTACTCACTATTTATTTGACATTTTATCTGTTTGTACTGTTCACACTTTGCTTAATATTTATGGGCAGAAATATGGGTCACTAAAACTTGGTGTGGAAGTATAGAGTTGAATTTTCAGTGAGGACCAAATGCAGTTCAAACTGTTGAATTAATTGCTCTTCGTTCAACTTCGATTTATGGAATTCTTCAAAACTGTTTCAATTATGCTATTCAAATTCAGTTGTTCAATGCACTATTGGTTAAACAACGAAATTATAATTATGTGATTCAAAGTCAGTTTTTAATGCAATCCTCCAAGTTGAGCAACCCACATTCAGACATAAATGATTCAGTATGTGTTTCCTGAGACATATTTCTGCCCATAAAGTGTATCTTGTTCTTCTTTTTAAAAGGATTCTGCATCTTGGGATCATTACCTTCCGAAACCAAGTCAGAGAGATTAAAGTTACTATTACAAATGTCATATTTACGTTTCATCCATACCTTGTCGTTATAAAGGCGGTCTGCATACAGTGTAGAAACAACATAATCTTTATTTTTTCTGGTTTGACGGGATTTCTGTTTGTCTTACTGACACCTTTCAGGTGGACTGGCGCTAAACTTCTGGCCTGAAGGCATGAATAATCCTTAACCACATGTATATTAAATATTACAGTGTTTCTTTTTTTTTTTTGAAAATCTTAATTTGCCCATTTTATGTGCGGCGTCTACATAACATCTTATGGTCTCTGCCTCTTGAATCTGATTGAATTAGGGGTGCCCCATGTTGTTTTCTTATTTTCTTGGAATGTATACAAGGGTGAATATTAAGCCCTGTGTGATAAAGCTTCAAAACCTATTTTATGCAAAATGTGACTAAATAAAACAGCCCATATTATTTGTGTGAGGAGGCTTTCAAAGAATATTTTGTTGGTTAAAAGTCTTTCCAGCACTGAAAGGAACATTTGATGCTAACATTCTATGACCTAGTGGTCTTTTTTTGCAGCACACACGACTTACCGATATTATGGTTTTGGTCTGTGCATGGGACCTAGAGCAGGCACAGAGGCAGGCAGTGCGTTAGCTAAAGTTGGGTGGTTTAATGAGAATTTGGTGGAGGTTGAAGAGGGCAACGAGGCAGGGCACAGGCAGAGTGAGTGCTTTGTTCATGGTAGCTTGCAGGTGGTGGAGATCAGCTAGTGACTGACTGGTGGTTATGGTGGGCAGGGCCTTTGGACTGTTAATTATATGTCAAAGCACAGAGACTTCGACACACCACAGAACAACCACACATGTAGAGATAATCTGAGTGAGGGTGAGAGGGAGGCTAGGGTTCTTGTAAGTGTGGTGGATGCCATCTGGGTGAGGGTGGATCTGGTGCCAATCTCAGAGCCACACCCAAACACACCACACAGACCAAGGAGAACCTGAGGAAGATGAGGGAAACTGCGGAAACACTAAAGGTCTGGATTCGTGGTTTTCCAGCCATGACAATCATGTGAAAAAGGCTAGATGTTACTTTAAGCAAAAACTGTGGCTCTGGAACTGACACTTGCTAAATGACATTCAGAGATTAATGTTATGCCTGCTTTTCTTTCCTGATATACATATATCTGATTAAGCGTTGATTGAGCTTTTTATTTCCCCTATGTCTCATTAATATTTAAACTATATTGCTATGGTTATGAGTATTCTTTTTCTGTTTGTCTGGATGTTTTTGGGGTTTTTTGTGATTTTACTGTGTAGAAAAAAGCCTTCCTTTCGATGGTGTTGTCTTTGAGTGTAGACGATATTCTTTCGGTCATTAAGCTGAGGAAAAACGTGGCTACTACTGCTTCTTTCTGTGAATAAACATGATGTTTATTTGTATGTTTCTTTGTTGTGTGAGAAAGTTATAGAGATTTATGTTTGTCTGTTCATCTTTTGCAACTCTACATGGTTTTTGACTTCTCCATTGTTCTCATTAATAAGTTAATTAGAGAGGCACCACACAACAGATATCACAATGTTTTTTTAATTATATACTGCCCCTCATGTTTTTATTTTTATTAAATTCATGGACGGAAACTCAAGAGATGCTGAACTCAACCTCTCAAGTGTCCCAACATGGCGTGCTTCAATGGTCAGTCAGAAATGCACTTGGCGTGCTCTTGAAAACAGACCTACAAAAGCTTCCTCTATGATATAAACTGGTGATGAGGCTTTAAAATCGGCACCTGTTCATTCTTTGCGTTTTGCTTTAATTTAGAAGAGATAAATAATCGCTTATTTATAGTTGACGACATTTTGATCAAAAACTGAATTATGATTGCGGATTCTGATAAATGACCCCACCCATTTCTGTCATCAAAAATTACAATTTTATTTTAAAAGTTATCAGGAAGATTGATGATGACATTAACATCATCACACTACTTTGGAATAACTGACCTTTTGGTTTGCTCTTTAAAGCACAGCCTCGGGCTTCTCATAACTCTTTCAGGTTACCACACAGTTTCTTCTGGGTGTCTCTATTTCCAGGATGAGTTGCGTGGGCAGGAGTCCTCAGCAAAGAGTGTTTTCTGATTTTCAACTCATCCTCTTGCATCTGTCAGTATCGCAGGTAAATAATTCCAACGGTTTGCTATCAATATGACCTCCTGCACTCTCCCTCTTTCTCCTTTCTTCTCACACATAATTTGGTGATAAAAAAATAACCTGCTAATACTACAATTTTCTCTTCTCTCGTGGACCTGGTCATTTGTACATTTTTGTAGCCCTTTTACATACACACGATCCCTCACATGCCACACTGTAGTGGACAGTGTACAGCCATGGTGCTGTCGTTAATGTGTTCATTCTCCATCTCCTAAGCTGACCTGGGTGCACTATTCGTTAGCAGTACCTAAAAATCACTGATCTTATTCCAGTAACAAAGAGCCTCTGGTCCAAAAAGAAATAAAACCTGAACAAGGTTTTAAAACACAGCATACACTCTGAGCTACTCTTTTCTACACCCTTGTTTTTCGTCTGCTCATGCAATCATAATCTTTAATCCCTGGAAGAAATCACTGTAAAAACATTTAATTTCTAACAATTTTGGGTTAAATAGTTTGCTACAGTACTATGTTTTATTTCTAATGGTTCAGTGTTACTCAAGTGGGCTGGTTCTGTGCTATCTGAATGTGTTGATTTCAAGTGCATAACAGTTTTTTTTTTGTGATTTTTATGTATTATTGTGAAAAAAAAAGCCTTCCTTTCGATGAGTGACATTGTCTTTAGTGTGAGCATTCAATTCTTTCAGTCATTAAGCTGAGAAAAAACATGTTTCCTCTACAACGTTCTGTCTTTCTTTGTGCATGAATAAACATGATGTTTGTTGTATGTTTCTCTTTGTTATTGTGTAGGAAAGTTACTCTGAGATTTGCATGTTTGTCTGAAACTAATGTTACCTGCAACTCTACCATGGTTTTGTTCTCCATTGTTTCTCATTAATAAGTTAATTAGAAGGCACCACACAACAGATATCACAGTGTTTTTTTTAATTATGTCACTGCCCCTCATCATTTTTATTTTATGATAGAGGTTATAAAATATGCAGACCGAAACTCAAGAGATGCTACAGACTCAACCCCTCTCAAGTGTATCCCAACATGACGTGTTAGCGCTCAATAGTCAGTCAGAAATGCTTGAGCGTGCTCTTGAAAATAAGACCTACAAAGCTTATCATGGTGTTGTAAGTAATTGATGAGAAGCACAAAATCTGACACTAAATTATTTATGTATCTATTTGTTTTTGCTTTAATTTAGAAGAGATAAATAATCCATTATTTTATAAGGTTTGGTGACATTTTGATCAAAAAGGCTGAATTATGTAATTTAATTGCACAAGTTCTGATAAGTGACCACATTTCTGTCATCCCAGGAAAATTTTAATTTTATTTTAAAAATTCTTAGGAAAGATTGATGATAAACATTAAACATCAAAGCATCCTGCCTGCTTGGAATGACTTCTGACAACACTTTGGTTGCTCTTTAAAGCACAGCCTCGGGCTTCTCCTTAACTCTTTCAGGTTACCACTGATTCTATTCCAGTTGTCTCATATTTCAGGATGTGAGTTGAGTGGGCCGAGGTCCTCAGCAAGAGTGTTTTCTTCCACAGTGTTTTCCAACTCATCCTCTTGCATCATCATTATCATGGTAAATAATTCAGCAGTTTGCTTCTCAATATGACCTCCCTGCACACTCTCTCCCTCTCTTTCTCCTTTCTTCTCACACACATAGTTTGGTGATAAAAAGAAATAACCTGCTAATGCACACCTACAAAGATGCACCTACTCTTCTCTCGTGGACCTGGTCATTTAATACATTTTTGTAGCCCTTTTTACACATGCATGCACAGTCCCACTCACATTAATGCAACCCACATACTGTAGTGGACTGATACTAGTACCAGCCATGATAACAATGATTAATGTGTTCATTCTCTCACATCTACTCTCGCTGACTGAGTGCACTGATAATTGCTTGTTGCTGATACTACCCTTCTCAAAATGTTTAGATGTACAATCCAAATGACAAAGAGCCTCTGGTCTCTAAAAAAGAAAGGTAGAATATGAACAAGGTTTTAAAATACAGCATACACTCTGAGCTATATTTTTCTCTTTCCTTGTTTTTTCGTCTGCTCTGTGCAATCATGAAATGTTTCCAATCCCCTAGAAGAGAAATCACACAATAAAAACTTGTTCATTTAATTCTGTTCAGTTTTGGATCAAAACTAGTTTGCTGCAGTTACTATGTTTTATTTCTGCAATGGTTCAGTGGTACTCAAGTGGAGAAGTAGTTCCACCAAGTATTCATCTGAATGTGTTGATTTCAAATTTTTGCATAACAGTAGTGGGTGGAGACATGCATTCATTTGCATTTTCATTTGCCTACTTGCTTAACATTCAGTTAAATTGTTCATTACATTTGGGTGGAAACTTGGCTGCAGAGCAGTGTTGATCAGCTAAAGATACTGTTACTGATAACCTTTCATATAAATTCATGGTAAGAAAAATGTTGGACAATTCCATACTTCAGATCACATTAATAATTCCCACCTATCCAATCATCTATTCTATAACTAGTTATTGCTGCTCAGAAGCAATAGTGCCAGTATCATACACAGTCCTGGATCAGGGCTATAGCTTTACCTATACTGTGGGTATCACTTAAGTCTGCCCATACCATTTAACACCACCTCCATCAAACCTGAGGCCAATAAGAGATAAAGAATCATAATATCACAACACAATACAAAAACAGTGCTTTAGTCTTTTCTTTTGCATTGATAGTGTTCAAGCTGAATTTCCATATATTTATGTCGTTATGCGCTGAGACCTTTGCCTGTGCAATTTTCTCTTGTTCTTTTCTGCTCTATGCCACTTTATCTTCATCATCTTCCTCCGTATTTTTCATGTGATTTAGTCCCCAGTGGTCATGTGCTTTATAATGCCTTCTAATCACAAGCTCCACTGTAGAAAATTTGTCTTCAACTGCCATCTTAATTCCTTTCTGTCCATTGACTTTCATATGACATTCATCCCTCTAGCTCTCCTCTGGCATTGCCATCCCGTGACTATACGGTGACAAACTGCACGGCTGGGGTAAGAGGAGGTTAAATGACTTGCCTCTAAGACAAAGAGTTCATCATTGCATCTCTTCTATAATGAAGGTAAAGGATTACTGGCCTCTTCACCTCTGGGGAGAGAAAAATTAGCACCTTCCAAGCCTTCTGCCATTTCAAGGAAAGCAACTTACACTGCAATGTGATCCCTGGAGCATTTTACATAATATTCAGACGAGCTTATGAGGGAGAATATTAGTGTTTGGTTATGAAATTCAAATAAGCTGATGCAATATAACTTAGACAGACGATATTGATAAAGGCAAATAATTGAGCAGAGCCTGATGAGCAGGAATTAAAATTTTAAAATTGCATAATGCTTTTTTTTTTTAATGAAAAGGTGAGTATTGACTGATTAAATCTGACCTAGGAGGCAGCGGTTGACCTATTTAAGATTATATTTAATCCAAACAATTTGGCCTCTGGTACTCCAGAGTTCTCTCATTATGGCATCATGCAGATCATTTATATTGTATTGAAGAAGGCACATCGTTTCTGAAAAATGTCAGTTTATGGAAAAAGTCTACGCAGCCTATCCATCATTTGAAAGTTCCCCTGCCATTGTTGTACTTGTTTCCAGAGTAAACTTCTTCAGCAAGTCTTTGTGCAGTAGAACACACATGAAGCTTAGTGGAAGTTCAGTCAGAAAGACTACTTCCCCTATCGTCTCTTTAAACCTGATGCTCCATTTCCTCACTGATCAGCGCCTCTTACACTCTCCTGCTCTCAGCCAATCACAACCAAACACGCTCGCCTCTCGAGCCAATCACGGGTTAGCTGTCAAAGTTTAAAATGTTCTCTCTCCCTGCTGTCATACAGCTGTTTTTCAGCAATGAAACGGCGCGACCCACCTCCACCCCTTCACCACCCCATCTGCAGACACCAAGCACCTCCTTCTACCTCCCGATTGAAGTTTTCTCCACAAGACCTTCCCAACTTCAGGCTCTATCCCTCATCACCACCTCTAGGCTCCAGGGGAAGCTTTCATGTTTCATGTTTCCCTTATATCAGTCTCATCATTTAGTCTTTTCTGATTGAAATCCCTCTAGGTTTGAGAAACTCCAGAACGTACAGTTTATTTATTCCTATTTAATGGTACTACAAGACATAAGAGTTTTGGTATTTCACAGTAATGCGGCATTCCTTTCATGATACAAGCAGTATACTATATTGAATTTGCTGAAATCTGATGAGACCAACAGCCAGTACAGCAGCACCAGGACCTTCTTTGCAGTTAAACATAACATTGTCTGATGATACACATTTAATTTAATCACATTCCACCACCATATATATTGTAATTGTCTAATCAGTGTCAGTAAGACACAATACACCTCCATTAGGTATCTATTATCATTTAGGAATGATTAGGTATTATATAATCAGGTATCTATTTGGTATGATTTCAGCTTATTTACCTTTTTATACTTGTGTCCTTGTAACCCATCAACAGCTGCCAGCGTGGCTTCACAAAGTAACTCACATCAGCATTTTTCTAGTGCAGGCAAAAATGGATTATAATGACACTGTCAAATTTACTGACTGACTGAATTTCTAAATGAGTCTCTGTTGGTTGTAGAGGGTATTTAATGAAACATATGGAGTTTATATCATTGGCATTATCCAGTTCAAGTCAGAGTCCCAGGCTGTCAAACATATTGTCTCTCTAAGGAAGGCAGCACCTCTCTTGTGCCTAAACACCAACCATAGTTTATGGTCAGCTACAATTCAAAGCCTCTCTGATGTTTCACTAGAGGCATGAGAGATCATGGCTGTAAGTGGAAATAAAACAGAAACCCCTCCTGAGGCTTACTAGCAAGATGGGGCAGTATTTTATTCATTGCTTATGGAATTCATCCACAGTATATTAAGGAACTACTGTATTTTCTCTGCATAATCTATGTAAAATTTCTCACTCAGGTTTTTGTGTCACAGTTGTGTCAACAATAGATAATAAATCTGGCTAATTAAACTTCTGGAAAAGAGCAATGACACCCACAATGTTGTGTTATACTACCACTCTCTCTCAAGTGAGCTAATATTGCACAAGTATCCAGTTCTCCATTATCACTGTTAAATTAAAAGTCCTTAGATGGTCTAATCAGTTAAAAATAGGATCTTATGCCTTTATTTTAGTACTTTTGCAAGCAAGTTAGAACAAGATCAGACATTTTTCATGAGCAAATGCTAAGTGTCATGGAGGGCACAGAGAACAAGAGTGCAACGAGTATTACACGGGTCTCATTACAAGGCAACACAGTGTTTGACAACTTAATTTAATAGTCGCGCTAGTATAGATGTAAGAGGAAAACTTACAAAACCTAAATAGACACCATAGAGAGGGGGGAACATGGAGCTTATCATATGTCAGAATGTATTAATCATTTCCACCCATCCATTACTTATACCTAAACATACTTGTCAGGGTCACTGGGGAAGATAAAGGCATCTATGAGGAAACAAGGAAAAGAGGAAAAGAGTTGAGATTTTTCTTCAGGAAAAGTTAGTACAGGTGGAACTTGGTACATTCAGTTTTTTGTTTTTTTGTTTTTTAGCCCAAAGCTCTTTCTTAACTGTATTTTTGTTTCCAGGTAGAGGCAGTTTATTTCAAAGCAATACAGGTTAGCTACTAGCCTATACCCTAAGCAAAATCACTCACTGTCAGAGACTGTCTGAGAAGTTGGAACTTACTTTTCCTTTTTCTTGGGGCTCCAAAAAGCTACCAGTGGTCAAGACCTTAAATCATTTTGTCCATACTCTGGCACCTGAATGATTTTCCATTGCTCTCTCTCTCTGTCTCCTTGATTTAGTGTCCTGGAGACACTTTCACTTTTTGTAGCAGTCATTCTTTGTCCCTGAAAATATTTAAACACTATGAGTAACTATACTAATACCATGCTTTAAAAAGAGCACTATATTTCATATTAAGATAAAGATGAGAAACATCGCTAGCTTCATTTGCTACCAGCTGTTGTCACTAAATGCTAGCCATTAGTCAGAGGTAGTCAAAGTTATTCACCAGACATTTTCATCAAGTGTCTTACTCCTGTCCAATGATAGTTAAT
The DNA here is from genome assembly GCA_033238685.1 of Lates japonicus. Taxonomy (NCBI): domain Eukaryota; kingdom Metazoa; phylum Chordata; class Actinopteri; family Centropomidae; genus Lates; species Lates japonicus. Next base: position 13,317,935 of record BRZM01000003.1, read on the forward strand.
TTTGTTTCTGTCCTTGTAGTTTGAGGCCTGTGCACTGATGCTCCAAGACAGAATGCTTCCCACACATGCCTGAACGCTGCTGGCATTAATAAAATTTAACACATGCAGGCAGACAGGTCATGATGACTGTAAATGATGCCATTTTACCTGTTTCTATACTTATTTATTTCTTTAATTCACTTCTGTTCACATTGCATAACTTTCTCAAGAGACCAACTGACATTATCACGCAGTGTGACATGGTATGGTTACACTTGAGATGTTTAACTTGGAGTGCCCACAAATTGCACACATCTCCACAGCAAAGTGTATCATTTTGGAGTAGGAATCAAAACCTGCTGCATTCAAAGAAATAATAATACAGCCTGAAGATTAAGTGTATGAGTTATTTAGCCTGCATGCCAGTGTTGAAGAATCAGTCACAATGATGTTCTATGTACACCTGAATAAACTTGATTTGTCATTTCTCGATGTGTTATATTATGGGGAAAAGTAAGCAGAATAGCCACATGTGACCAGGCATTAGAACTGCCTCAGACTAAAGAAATGAAAGACAGCTGTTTAACAGGACTTTGAATCAGTGGTAGCTCCTCAGCTAAGCCAGATCCCTATTCAACAAGCCAGTATAATAATAAGTGTTCTAGTATAATTACTTGAAGAAGAATTGACTTGAGAGTCAATTTATCAAGATAGATGCTTCATTTGTTATTCTTTAGTGTTCCCTGAGATATTTTTTTTCAGTTGTGCACAGAATTATTTTCACTCAAGGCTTTTTTGAAGTATTGAAGGTGACTCTCAGAATTGATGTATGAATGGGATCTTTGGTGGTAATAAACTGCTGTAGAATGGTACGCCCTCTCTTGTTTGAACCTGTGCCTTTTGTTGGGGAACATCTAGGGAAAAGGGGGAGAGAATACATGTTGATTAGACTAGAATTATATTGTTCAGCTATTTCCCACTGATGAGACTAAATATTAAAAGGACTTGATAAAACCAGTACAGCAGGTTCTATGTTAGTGTTGGAGCCAGTTTTGAATGTTCATGATAAATTAAGGTCATAATTTCTCTTATGATTAAAGTTAATCATGGAGATGAATTATAAGCTCAACAGAACACATTCATCATGATGTTCCTGTTTTTATAATGTATGTGTGTAGATGCATCATATGTAAAATTATTATATGTAAATGCTGTATTTATCAGCCCTCTGGACAGACGGGGAAACATTTGTGTGTCAACAGTTTGTTTGATAAATCTCCAATTTGTGCAAGCTCATTGATAACATTTAGAGTTCATTAACATAAATCAGCATAGCAATGTTTATTTTAATGAAGCCACAGTTAATGGTTACAGCATTCTGTGGCCCACTGTCAAAATATCAACTAATCATGCTAAGTCACAATGAAGTGAATTATAACTTAGCAGGATGCTCTTAAGTTATGTGTGTGGTTAGGAGATACATTTTGATGTCACTTATTATTGTATTCATGCACTGTATGAACACTGCACTGTTTAAATGATGGTTAGTTTTTTTTATCTTTACTAGTATAGGTTTGCTTCATGTTTCTTCTTCATTTACAGTTGTAGGTTTTTATTAAGCAAAATTTTTAAGGACTATCATGAAACCCAATCTAATTTCAAAACTAATGATTATATGATTCATGGATAGAAATGCTGTGTTTTGCACACTGCATCATACTTCAACATTACATATTGTTGTAAAGCATGTTTGTTATGTTTTCATATTATATAGCTGCAACAAATTATTTTTCACCCCTCAAAGTAGCTTACCTTTCCTCTGATTTCATCAAAAAGAGTTTAAGTAAGGTCCAACTTGCCAAGTCTGGTGTCCATAGTGGCTATTTGTGCTGTAGGCGTAGCTATTCTCCCATAAATCTCTCTTAAAAATGTGAGTCACAAGCAGTCAATGGACACCCACAGGCCTCAAACAAAGTGAGTTTGGTAACTGATGTTACTTACTGTGAAATCAAGCATCTATCACAATCACAACTGTTCTAAGTCTGGTACTTTGTATCTTTTACTTGTGCATTGGTATTTGTGAATCTCTAAAAACACATTTTGTGAAACTGGGTGCTCATGTTTGTCTTTTTCAAACTGAAATATTCAGCGTCTATCACTGTTACCTAATTTGTAAACACTTTACGTTGAACAAAAGTTACATCTGCAGCCATTAAATGAGGGAATTCTTCACCTTTATCTCACTGATCATTATGAGTGGATGAGAGTTACAGTTATAGTGTGAAATACTATATGTCCGTAAGGGCCAGACAAATAGAGCTGATATGTACACAGCAACTTTCTGACGGCATAATGGAAGACTGTAACTTTTACAAATAAAACATTCATGTACACAATACTGTATTGTGGTTGAGTGGTTGTGTGTTGGAAAGTCTTGATGATACATGATTGATCATATAGATCATTTCTTAAAGGTTATATGCCTAATTTAGAATGTTAGGCAGTCTCACTGACAAATGTCACTCGAGGCCCTTGGCACAGGGATGCTCACTATAGTCATTCATAGTCCCCTCACACAAAAAACTTCAATAAAAGGTTGTCTCCTAGTATTTACATTATTTATCCATGGGCTGTCACCTCTGAGGTCCAGATTGTTTTTCAGGCCCTCAGGCAACAACCAAAGGATTTCATTCATTTCAGCTTAAGGTGCAGTGGTGATAAAGTTCCACTATACCACCTCTATCTTAGGTTGTCAATGTTTCATGTCCAATATAATTGGAGCCAGATGGTTTATTGCATATCCGTATTTTTTACTTAAGGATTAAAAAATCCTATGTCTGTATCTATCTATTTGTCTATCCCATTTGCTTGTATTACCGGTATTGTCTTACTATGTATAATTACTTTATGTGTTTATTAGGTTAGGGATCATTTTATGAATAAAGATTTGAAATAGGCTGAATAAAAAACTAAAAACCTATATCAAAGGTTATCTTTCAGTCCATTTAGAGCAGAAACAGGTGGATCAAGCAGATTTGTGTTATCACCATATATGGTATTTCAAATGTAAAGTATAAACGTCATATGAAAGAGTGTATGTAAGTAAAAAAGATTGCTTTTAGAATCAGATATGAGTCAGTTCAGATATTCTGGGGAAAGGAGGCTCAGGCCACTATCCTGTTTGATCACTTCAGTTTTGTCTTTCATCCAGCCTCTGCTGACATGTCGCTTTCCATCTTAAGGCATACATATCAGAGATTTCCTTCTGTCATTTTTAGTTTTGGTGAGAGCCCATTGTTCATTCACCCTCTCCTGAAATGGTTTCTGCCTTGAGTGAATTGACTCTTCACCCATCTCACCTCCAGTGGTAGCTTCCTGTGGTGCTCAGGTCTTTCTCCCTCTTATGAGCCATTTGAGGCCATTGAAGAGATTTCCCTTAATTTGGTCTCTTTGTAGAGAGCGTTATTGCTGGCTCTGACTTTGACCAAGCAAGTGAGTGATCTATGCACTCTGCCAGTCCACAGAAGCTGTTTGGACATTGTAAAGTGTTACATTTTTGCCTGAACCGCTTATTTAGTAGACTGTAGAACATCAGATGATTTTTTTAAAGGTTCATTCAAAGCCCCAAATTCTTCAGGGAGCCATGTTCAGCTCAGGCAGTGCAGGTGTTCCTGAGGTTTATACTGGTGTGCCACTGGGTGTTGTCCCCATTAGCTAAGTAAAGGTTCAGGTGTGGTGGTTTTTCATAGTGTAAACATGGGGCTAAATCTTGCATAGATCCCTTTTAACTTTTCGAGTGTCCTGCTGCCTTGGTGACAATATGGGTGGTTTTCTGGTGTGACAGATGGCTATCCTGGCATGGCTGTTACCAGTGTGCCAGACAGGTAGGAGTTAGAGCTACATTGGTTGCCACTAAGTCCCACCTGTCTATACTGGTAGATTAGCTTGGGTGCATAGTGTGGAACTATAAACTGTGGTTAATGGAAGTGCTATATCAGAGTGGAATGACAGGTAACTTGCCTCCACCTCTTTACTTCAGCATGCATGACTGGTATTGAAAGCTAAGGACCACATTTATCTATGCTTAGCTCTGAGGAACTGTTATGTATGTTTGGTGCAGCCCCTCCCTTTCCTCCTATGGGGGCAGTTGAGTGTTGTGTGTTCACTGTGGATAGTCAGTCAGACTGTGTTGAGTGCGCCCCATCTGCCTTTTCATCTCTGGTGTGGTGGGGTCCTTGAAGGCTGGCGAGCTCTTGCGTCATCAGGTTCATGGCCATTTCTTGCCATGCTGGTGTCACAATAGGAGATAGCTGCAAGATCTATTAGAAGGAAACAGTGTGAGACCAATTGAAGGTTACGCATTGAAACCCTAGCTCTATGAGAACTGGAAGCGGATACTCTGAAGATGCTGTTCAGACCTGAACTCAGCCACATGCAATAGTCTATGTTAAACTGCAGTAAGGAAAAAGAACATGTTATGCAGTAGTTTCAAGATCAAAGATAATTGGCCAAAATGGAACTGGGAACACTTGCAGTCTCATAGGACAAATATTTATACACACGATCACTCAACATTAGGCATTTAGGTATATTAAGACTAAGAAAACTACTGTCTCACTTCTCCACCCAGCATCTTTTCATTACTCCCCAAACCAGCAGAAAAGACACTGTTTAATGTATCCCTGTGTCTGTGAAACTCCCAGAGGCAGAAGGAGAGTACAGAGGCCATCACTTATTACTTGGCAAAAGACAGGGTTCCCATCAATGCCATGCACAACGGGGGTTTAAAGAAAATGATTAATACCCTTAACAAATGTTATATAATCCCCTCGTGCAATTGTTTCTCAAAAGCTGTACTGCGTGTTCAGTATACCAAATGCAGGGGAAGAATTCCAAAGAATCTGAAGAAAGCAGGATATTTTGCTACAACAGAGCCTCACAGTTCATTATATCAGTGGTGACTTAACAATGAGAAGTCTGCAAACTGCATTTTTCCCCCCCAAGAGCACACTGGAGAGACTATTGCACAGGGACCGAGGGAGGTTTTGGCATGGATTGTGCAAGAGGAAAAGATGGTCTGCATTAATGGATTGGACATTAGTTTGTCTAAACTTGTGGTGGCAGTTTCCCTTATTGTTTCAGCAAGAGAAGTGCTTTGGACATAGTAGAAGCACATTGTAATTTAGCCTCAGAGTTAATGTTTAATGCTTTGGGAAAATGCAGAAGAGACTTATATGCAGGTCATATATGGGTATGTACACATAAACTGCATTATTGTGCTTACCTTTTACATCAACCTACCAACCTATCTTCACAAGCTCATGAATATTAAATAGAAAGGTAAGATTCTTCATACAGATGCTCCTATCCATGCTCACAGGTTGCATATCCATATGCCTGTGATGTCAAAGGTCAGACTGGCTGGACACATACACCACATGAATAACATTATGCTTCCCAAACAGGTTCTCTGTCATAAGCCAGTTTAGGGGAAAAGTTTAAACATGCAATTAAAAAGCCAGCTTGAAACACTTTATTGCTGTTGAAGCAAGCTGCTGACTGAACAATGTGGTGAGGCATCATTGACAGACTTTTAAAGACACCTCTGTGTTTTGTTTGATTTGCAGTCTTCATTTAAATGGGTCAAGTAATATTTCTGCCTAAATTTCTGGTGTTCATGAGAAGCCAAGTAAAAACTATCCTGGGCTTCCATGTCTTTCCTGCCTAGTAGCAGGAAAGTGGTGAGAATGAGTGTGGTATTGACATGTCTCCCACTTCCAACTTTCCATGTCTGGCCATAAACAAGGCATAAATACACTCGGGATGGTAGTTAATTAGATGCAGCTGTGACAGGTGAACGCAGACTTGCATGTGGGGAATACACCAGGGAAAACACAGGGAGAGACCAGAAAATAGAAGTAAGTGTGGCTGCCTCAACAACCATGACACTTCTGCTGCAAGACCAAGCCAGTATTCTTTAGTCCTGCTCTGAAATAACCTCTGCAGCAAAGACGACTCTGTAAGTCCAGTGGCCAGAACACTTGGGGGATTATCTATTACTGTCTGCAACAGACAGAAAATATACATTTCTGACATGTTTGTCATCTAGGTGTGGCCATAAATCCTGTAGCAAATGTGTAAACCCAGTTGGTTGTGGTTCATTTGGGCAACATATTTCTACATTTCTGCCTATTGTGCAACAACATGAACAAGAAATAAGACTGCAAACTGTAGCTCTGGGCTCTCTCTCAGAGCAGCGTTCCACAACTTATTATACAACCGGTGGCAGGTTTGTCCTTGCATTAAAAGATCTTGCAGTACATTTGAATACTTCTCACAAAATCAGGACAGTGCTGTATTTATTTCAGTTTATTCAAAAAAGTTTGGAAAGGAATGGTAAAACTTTCATTGGCAGAGCCACAATTTCGAGATGGCTGTGTCCAAGCCAATTTCACTTTTACCAGACTTAGTAATATTGTCTAAGGATCATTTTCAAAGCATGTGTGTATATATGGTGTGTGTGTGTGTGTGTGTGTCTGCGTGCATTCAAGTACACTAATATTGGAAGCTGTTCTTTTTGGAAAGCTGCCAGTTGAGAGGCAGCCAACGCAGCACGGGGAAGATGGAGAGAAGAACAAAGTAAACAGGGTACATTCACTGGAGGAAACCGTGACGCCAGAGCAGTACTAGGACATACACTCACCTACTCAAACACACACATGAAATCATACACATACCATACATACATCCCCCCTCCAAGTGAGAACATGTTCCCATATCAGTCTTTTTTTTCACCACTCTTGCTCTCGCTCATTGTCTCTTTTACACATAGAGCGAGAGATTTACTATTGCTGCACAGCTGTTTCAAAGAGCACAGCCTTTGATCCTTAGCTACTTTATCTTTTAAAGTACACGACTCAGCTGTCAGTCAGACACACAAGCAATCGTGATTCAAGGGAAAAAAATGAGTCTGATTTTAAGGATGATCAGGACAGTTGTAAATTAGAGCAGCAAGCCTCATGGACTGACAACAATCTAGATAATTCCTACATGTGTGAATAACAGCAAACAAACAGCCGTGATTGCAATTATAAGCGCACCTGCCAACCTTTAAATGGATTTGTAACATTCCTGAAGAATCCAAGAGCAGACAGCACCCAACAGATGGATATGAGATTAGCAGATTTATAAAGACTGAGGATCACAAACTGATAGGGGCATAAATAGACTAGTATATACATAGAGAACGCTCATTGATCAGAGTCAGACAGGTAGATTTGATAGTATCTGTGACCACAAAGAGAAAACACAAGAGATGATCAGTCATTGAGCTGCAGGTGTGAGGGTGAACAGCTGATGGCACATGGGAAAACAGACGGATCAGTCTACTTGCAAACAAAAACAATTGGAAGACTAGATGAGAGACAGAGACAAAGCCAAGCAGAGCCTTGTGCTGGACCTGTTGAATGCAGGTAGAACAGGTATAAAAATCTAAATAGAGGTGAAGGATATGGTGAAGGATTTTATTCTCCTTTCCAAACTTCCTGCTGCCAAGTTCAGACAACCTTGTTAGTAATTCAACATGTATTCTTTATCTGTTGTCTCTCCATAGACGTCATCTTTGACCTATAGTCTTTGACCAAACCAGGACAGGACATCCTTGTTTTTTGGGAATAATCCCAAGTTGCCTTGTCCTGTGTGGTCCCCATCCTTGTATTTTGATGGATGGCATTGTTTACACCACAGCAACTCAAAAATGTACTGTTCAATTCTCAAGAATACACAGATAATCATAAACAGCAGCTTTAAAAGAAAGCTGTTGCAATTGCATTCTGCCATTGGCTGGCACCAGGTGGTATATCTTCTTGTACAGAGTAAAACAGGTGGTGACATATTTCACATTAACCTACTTCATTGCACGATTGGAGTGAGAGATAAGCAGCCAACATGTGTGGAAAATGTCATAGGGTTATAGGTTAGTTTCCCTCCATCTTCCTCAATTTTCAGAGTCAACATTGATTGTATTCCTCCTTAGCGACACATCCTGCTCCTTTAATTGGTGCTTGAGCATCCTCTTTTCTCTTTCCTCAGCACCTGATAATGTCGCTGTGACAGTTTACTGTTTGATTTCTATGAATTGCTTCACGATGATTGACAGTTTGACGGGCCCTGTAATTGGCTGCCTGGTCTCTTCAGTCACCAAGTAAATAATAGGGATGGTGATGGGAGACTGGGGCCTTTCATGTCTATTCATTATGGGAACACACATTTTTATTACTTAGACACTCTCTTTATTAAGCCTCATTCACTTTCATTTGGTAATTTATTAACATTTCCTTCCCGATTAGCTGGGTACCAAAATGGTGGACACTCTGGACTGTAGGCACAACAATTTATTTTCCTGAAATTCTGAAAAAAATCTGTGACACTACTATTAAAGTGTGTAAAAGATCAGTATGGTAGTCATTGTCAACTGTGGTTCAAGCTGCAGCATAACTATTTCCACTTTCACTACATTCAAATTGATTTTCTCGCTTTTAAACCATTGAATACAGTCCTACAGTAGGTACACAGTGAAGCCTATCAAAATCAAAACAATGAGCTGAAAGACACTAAAAAGGTCTGCAGAGTTATAGGTGATGAGGCAGGCAAAATTGAATGACAACTCTCAGAAGAGAAGTTACATGAACTTCGTGGTTCTGTCCATGAACTTAGTGGTTCTATCCATGATACCACTCTGTGAAGGGTGTGAAAGGTATTTCCTATTATAGAACTAATTCACAGGAGTCTCTGAAAGTTCAAAATGGTAGGTCAGTGGTCACAATGTCACACTAGGTGAGTCATTACCTCTTGCTGTTATTTTCGGTAACTAACTTGTGAAATTAGTTGGAGCAGTTCGTTTAAAGATGGTGTTTTCTAGAGTTAGTCTGGCTAAACATATTTATATAACACTCAATTCTGGTTTGTAAATCTTCATTGGTTTGTAGTGGTGGTTGTCTTTGAGCCTGAGCAAAGCCCTGCTCCTCATGTGTTTTAAAAGATTTTGGCTGCCTTGCTTTTGGCCTTGAAGTGCCTTATTTGTGAGTGAGCAACAATTTCCTAACCACAGTATTTCTTAAATATAAAACTGCAGGAAGCTCTAGTGTGTCATTGTCAAATAATATTTAATACAGCTAGATGAAAATGATATTTGTATTACTGAATTATTCATGAAATGTATATAATGTACCAGATTTGAACAAAATACCAACAAAATCAGAATCAGCCAAAAAGAGACAAAAAGGCGTGAGATGACTTAATAGTTTTTTATTCTTTTTTAATAACTAGTATTTTATAGTATAGTATAGTATAATAGTTTATGCAGGAATCAGTAACAGCTTACAGGCTGCTAACTAACAACAATAAAAGCTTTTCAAGGGATCATGCTTCAAGCCAGCACAAGTGGTTTCATTCAGTGTCCCCACTAACAAATGGCTGAGACATTTTTAAAAAAGAGTGAAAATATAACAATAGCAGCAAAGACTACATGCAGAAGGCAGCGTCTCCTCAGAGACAGACACTGACGTACATGAATACCAATGGGCCGTACTGAATTTTATGGACCCGTTTATGCTTTCAAAGGGGGAATTCCTGCCTTTAAGACTGTCTTTGAAACTCTTATTTTTTTAGAACATTCTTATTATTGTAGGGTAAAACACACTTTAATTGCATGGTTAATCAAAAGCCAAATGTTTCCTCCAAGGCCACTAAACAGTATGGTATGCAGCACAGGAAGTGTGTGGATGATATAGAATATTAATAATGGTTTGGGATGAAAGTGTGAGAAGCGGATCCAATTTCATGGATGTATCACTCTAAAAATGCTGGGGCATGTCTGGCTGATCAGTCCCTATTATTGGACTGCTTTTGAGCTGGAGGAAAACGACAGTATTTCTAATAAACTCAAATGTGGATTAGACACACCAGAATGGATCATATTGTGTTGGTTTTGTATGAAATAATGAAAGTGTAATCATTCATAGAGAAGGAATGTAAACAGAGAAACTGACTTTGAGAAGTATTTCTTAGGACAAGTGGCATAACTTACAAGCTCATGTTGTGCGTCTGATAATGAAACCCTTTCTCCTTGGTTTAGGAAATATTTTAGCATAGAGTTCCTCAGGGACATGGCTCACACTGCGCTCAAAGTCACGCTGTTCACAGTTATCCATTTTACAAGTGAAGGAGACTACATTAACTATTATGTCAGGTCATCAAATCTTCCATCACTCCTTGTAATGGTTCCATCTTAATCAATCAAACTGCTGTGAAAATGGAGTAACTTCAGGTAATGTCTGGAAACCTTTTTCCATCAAATAAGGGTGACATCCTCACTCAGACTTAGGGGGGTGTGGTGAGGGGCTGAGTGGGGAGCAAGTGAGTGAATGAGAGAGAGCAAGAGTGTGTGTGTGTGTGGGTGTGCCACTGGCTACTTTTTGGGACAGATTTCAGACTAAAGACCAGTTATCTGGGGATGGCTTGTCCAACTGGGGACAAAAGCCGTGTCTGGGAAAAAGCAGATTTTTGGGTCAGTGGTTAAGGTTATGGTTAGGGTAAGTCTCCAGGAAATGAATGCAAATCCATGTAATGTCCCCAGAAGTGACCATGACCAACATGTTTGGTGTGTGTGTGTGTGTGTGCGCGTGTGCGTGTGTGTGCGCGCGTGCGTGAGACCTAGGGACAACAACTAGCAATATGGAGGTTGGCTGCTGGCCAAGTTCTACAAACTTTTTTTCTCACCCCAGACAAAGTGTGAAATAATGAACTTCAATACAACACACAACATGCTGCCAACAATATTGTTATGCAAGTGTTGTAGTAATACAGTGTCTTGGTGATCACCTTGAACCTTAATCTTATCAGTCTGCTTTCTGTCTGATTCTCTTTCCTTCATTGTCTCTTTTTACCTGAAGGTGTGTGTGCACATATACACACAGTATCTTCTTCCTTTGTTTCTTTTGTGGCCACTATGCTCAGTACAATGAATGCTGCTTCCGCCCGACCGTGTACTAATTAAACAGAAAAGTACGAGCTTGAACTTTTATCAATGGATGATAAATTTCAGGATGATGAAGTTTCTGTACATCCCTTGTGGCAATTACTCACCATCGACATGTGCACTTCACCAGCAGCAAGTGCCATTGTGAACTTCATTCATTGCTTCCAATATTGTATGAAACTTCTCAATAACAGGAAACCCATCTTTAGAAACTGAGATGGGCTGTGTTGCGTCTCAGCTGGCTCTGTAACATGAGTGCTAGCCTAATGTAGTATGGACAGCACTGGTTACCTCACTGAGGATTGTAATATAAACTGTAACACTGTATGTTTCTGCCAGCTATTTTGGATGCATTGTGACATTGGTTGCATTGTTTTTGTAATAATTCTTGGGGCTTTATTTTCCTGAAGTCATCATCTAATGCTGGTCACTCTTCCTTTTGGGTTATTTTGCATGTTAGATAGTTAGGCTCAAGGGCTTGATACATCCCCCGCACATACACATACACAATTTGGCTCTAATCCATGAATATACATTTTATTATGTAGTAATAACTACAGTAAAATTGTAGGTCTGCAAAGAAAGTTACATGTACTACTACAGTCATTAAGCTTATGTCAAAAAATAATTACATCAAAAACATGTAGCATTATAGGCAGACATTTGGAGTCATGTTTGTGCCCACCTGATAACTGTAAGTCCAATATTCATCTCATTCTATAATATTCATCGGTCTACCTTTAGCCTTGTTTTGATCTCCAAAATTTCCTAATGGAAACATATATGTTCACCAGGTAATTCCCTAACTGGTGTACTGATTCATCTGAGCTACTGATGCAACGATGTTCAATTAATTTCATTTGGTAAATGACTATGAAATGACAAGAAATCTACAGCAATGTCATGATACAACATATGCACAATGCACCACCTGACTATGCCATCTGGTGATCTAACAACATGGCCAAGACTCTGATAATGAAATGTGTCATCCATCAAGTCAGACAGCAGGTTTCTTTTGCATCCAGAAATTATACTGAGGACATAACAGACATCAGCGATCCTTTGAAATGTACAGCATACACAGTACACCGTACACTATACAGTACACCAAACAATACTGGAAATGTAGAGGTATGCACAATGGTCCTTGAATCGACAAGTTCTCCTTCCTTGACTTTGTCTTCCCAAACTGGGTTATCAAGTACTGAAAAAACAACTCTCTCAGCAGCTTTGACTCAGTGGGCATCAAAGAGAGTGCCAAAAGCAGTTTCTTACTCTTGGATGTTCTTGGTTAATATTTTATTTGTTTGATTTGAAATTGACCTCTCTCCCTCACATTTTGATACAGGTAAACAGACTAGTAATTGAAGCACTTCCATCATGTGGTTTTGAATTTCTCATCACTTTGTTGTGCCTTTCTGGGAAAAGGTCCCTGCAGCTCCACTGCGCCTGCATGCACACCCAAATCACACTGATAAAAATGAGGAAAACTGTGGATGACATGTGGAGGGTGAATGGACAAGAGTGTGTATTTGGAGATGCATTTCAAAATGAAAAACTAAGAGGAACAGCAGCTTTATAGCATGGTTATTCTTCGACTCATGTCATTTTGTTTGTCAGCAGGTTGCCAGCAGGAGGGGAAGACCAACTGACTAATCGTTCTTTAATCCCAAAGGGCATCTGATCTGAATATGTAATTTTGGTGGTAAAGCGGATGTGCAGTTACAAAATTAACTGTTCCCCACTAATTAAATTCAAGTGCATATTGAATGTTTAGGGGTAGGCATAATTAAAGGGGAAAATCTACTTAAAGTCATGCAAGTTAAATAAGTGCAATTAAACCAAAGAAATTAATGTATTGATCCAAATCCTAATTTGTTTTACGACTATCAGTATATGAGCATAACATTCTGTCTACACTGTGCTTGAGATTCCCCTTGACCTTCTAACACTATAATCCATTAACTTTCATACACTAATAATAATCATTACAATGAGTGATATAGTATGTTTACCAGAGATTTAAAGCACCAGCAACTGTTCTTGTCTGTTGCTATTTAATGGTATTGATGATAAAGATGCTCAAACAATCATACCATAGGGTTCACTCAACAGTCAGAGAGTACAGACACAACTCCAAAACAATGTTTCACTGTTATAACATCATTGTTACATGAACAACACCCGTGCTTTTATGTCCATTTCCTGTCTTTCCTTTTATGCAAAGTAAAGATTCTTCTTATGCCTTCAACCCATGTGCTTGCCTCGTCACGGCTGACTCATTCAATTATCTGACTCACCAAGCCACTCAATCTCCAACTGTGCTCAGGGCTGCATGTGGACCAAATTCTACACACACATTTCATATATATATATATATATATACACATACACCAATATATGTGTATATTTCTATATCTATCCATCTTTATACTGTATATAGATATATACAGTACAATATATAATCCAAATCCCTCTTCTTTCTGTGTGATGTTGATTTGCGTAAACAAGGCATCTGTCTCTGTCACCAAAAATAGCAATCTGATAGTTCACACACACACTACTCCCTGCTGTACCAACACACACATGCACACACATTTAAATACACAGTCTTGCATGTACAAAGACACAAGGACGCACAACCTGTGATGCCATTTTTAGAATAATATCAAGCTGTCCTGCCTGTTGGCAACTCTCAGTGTCAAACTGGAGGTGAAGGAGGTGAGCCATTTTGTTGAAATCATTACCGTGGCTATTCCATTTACTAAGTGCGGTCATGACCATAGGGATCTTCAGATGTTAAAAATCTCTTGAAATTAAACCAGCGTCAAATCTTATCGTTAGAGCATCAAGCTGATGTCAGAATTTTCTGAAGCTTTTACTTTTCAGCCATTATTAATATGATGATCAAAGTAACAAGTAAAGAGTATTGGATGTTTGATTGGTTTCTACTCTGTCTCAGCACAATGGGCCAGAACTGAGTTATGGCTCTGTTGCTCAAGTCAGCAGTACTGGGCGAAAAGGATAGCAGCTTCCTCAGTGTCATTCAGTTGTTACTTATTGTTCTTTTTATCTTCATGGACAAACTGTTTGCTGACTGGAAAATTACAACACTACTATGGAATCCAGTGTGTGGATGTTGAATTTAATGTATTGACTTACTATAAAGACTAAATATTTGTGGACATGGAATGACTAGTGTGTGGCTCATCTGTTAATTTCTATTTTATGCATCCTAACCATCAAGCATCAAGCTTGAGACAAAAAGACCAACTCACCACACGAAAGCATATACATGCTATGTTACAGTGGCTCAGTGAATAAATAAGTCACACAGGCAGTGATTTTGCTTTTCAACACACTTCACTTTAAAGAGTTTCTTCTTATTTTATTAATTCTCACCCTCTGCTGCAACCCTCATAAGGATGATATACGACCAAGGGATTGGCCCGATGAAACACGAGATTGTCTGCCACTGTCTGTAATTAACATGAGCAGGTACACACAGAAAGCTCACAGATCTGACAGTATTCCCCTTGAATGGGCTGAGAGGGCCCAGGGACACCATTACCCTAACTGATGAGGGCTATTTCTCATTCCTGGCCAGTCACTTCACAGCCATTAGTGTGTGCATTATCGACCTGTGGAGAGGTCTTTGTGCTCACGGGGAAACACCTGCAGGTCAAATCATCCCACCTCCCCTACCCCTCCACAGTCCTCTCTAACCCTCATCAGCAGGCATGAGATCAGGGAGAGAGGAAGAAGAGATGTGCTCTCCGTGTGGGAGATGGAGCGACAAAAGAGAGAGCGAGATAGTGATTGTGTGCAATGTAATATATGGAGTGTGGGTGTGAATAGATGTACAGTATGCATTCAAGTGCATGGCACGAGTAAAAGGTGAAAGAGGCAAGAGCAAGAACGATGGAGGTGGTAACACAACTTAACCTCCGCTTTTTCATGAAGAATTCCTTTTCTTCAAATTACTGATAGTTACGGCACTTAAATGATATGTGGATTTTTACTCGACAAAATGAACCAAGCTGTAGGCCTTTGTAATAAAAAATAAAAATAAAAAAATCAATTTCTACCACAATCAATTCAGTTATCTGCTTAAAGGTTAAGGCTGACGATATTCAATATTTTTTTATTGTCAACAAATCCCATGAAAAGATCAAAACCAGCTATGCATCAATCCATCTCTTAATACTTTCTGACTTGCCCACACTGTCTGTTGCTTTCAGCCTCAAACCAATTTGTTTTTACTGAATACATGAATCTTGAGTGAGTCACAAATATATACTTTCACTTTTACAAAGGCTGAATAATTTCCTAAAACAACTGGGCACTGTAGTTTTTAGCATACTACTCAAACAGGAACACATTTGTTAGGGACTATTTGGTTATGAATTTGGTGTTGCAGCAGGAGGGTGTATCCAGGATTATATGCGTATGAGGGACATGTCAGACAGTTTAATAGTGTGGCTCATTAATGTGTTTTTAATAGTTTTTGGAAAATAATGGAGGTCTATGGCACAGAGGAACAAGCTATATCAGACCTGCTCCACAGGTAATTATTGTTAGTGGCAGCAATTCATTGTTGGTCTTGGTCTTTTGCTGATAGAGAGAAAAATATAGAATATCACCACACTTATCCATTAAATAGCTTGTCCTCTCATTTTGGATTTTGCACAAATTAATCTAGTCCAATTTAAATCTAATGTGATTACATCCCATGATCAGCATTAACCCATAGAGTTTCTGGACCATTACTTTTATAATAATTTAATTCATCTTATCTGTTATGTACCAGATCCTTCAGGTTTTCCCTTTTTTTCCTTTTTTTTCCCCTGCACTCATCAGCTGAGGCAAGCTGTTGAGGCTGAGAGGGTGACTAGCTGTCATTTAACATAAGTTGCCCTCTGTACACACAGTCAACTAGCCTCCTCTGGTGTGGCCCCATCTCCTTCTCCACTGTCATTCCAACTGACAAGTGACCTAAAAACTCACCTTGGAACTGCTCACATCGCCCTGTTTAGACAAGTGCCATGGAGACCACCCAACACTTGCAAAATGCCTGACAAGAGACAATGTGCACAAGTTTCAACAGCTCTGAGCTGTTTGTCTTAACAACCCCTGGGAGCCACTTCCATAGATTCAACTTCTCTTCAGCTAAGTAGATTGGCGGACGGCTGCAGTAAATCTCATGACTGATGTATCTTCTCAGCCACTGGTCAGAGCAGCATAGATGGTCTGCACACGGATGAGTATTCCTCTGTTATACAAATTAGGATGCTGCAGACCTGCAAATGCGTTCTATTCTCTGCTTTAAAGGTACATTAAATATGTTTAAACATGAAATGAATGTTAGGCTTTACAGCAGCTGATGTTCATCTGTGTGAGTGTGCTCTTTCACAGAGGCCATGTGAATGTTCACCTGACTTCAAAGCCAACTTCTCATTGCCATGTTAAGCTGCTAATTGCTTTGAAGGGAAAGTGCCAATGTAGCTGTAGCTGTGTATGTGTATGTGTGTGTGTCTCCTTCTATGCAGGCATCCAGAAGAGAAAATTGTCCTTCAGTCAACCACCACTGAACCTTTATTCAGCCCTTATTCACCCACATCACGATTATATTCTAATACACATGAATTAATCCTAACTGTACACATTTCCACCTGTCCTCCTTTCTTGTTATACTTAGTACCAAAAAGAGCAAAGACATGTGTTAGCCCTTGTTACAGGCCTAGTATCTATTCTCTGTGTGAACAGATCAAAGCATTAATGCTAGACAGGTAGGAGACCTGAATGAAATGCTAATGCTAATCCTATTAACATTCCAGGCATGCCGAGTGGCTTGCTAATGGCTGGCTCTATGGGTTGGATGGGAGTCATCTTATTTAGGGAGATCGAACTGAAGGCATTCATCAGAGCGTTGATATCATCACACATTATATGAACAGCTGCATATATTTTTCATAGGGTTGACATTGTAGGGAGATGCAAGTGTGGCGCCACATAAATCAAACTGACAATACAATGGACCTGAAATGGATCAGGGTGAGACAAAGAAGATGCAAGAAGTAGCATGCATATTCCCTTGCACTCCCACAGACACACACTCAAACACATACACACACACACACTGTCTCTTTTCTCTTTTCATAGCTAAATGCAAATGTTCCGCTTTTTCCATGGTTCATTTATCCAGTATGTAATTAGTCTATTCTATTTCATAAATCAATGACTAAAGAATCTTCCATTGGTCTTTGACAACCGCAAGTTCTTGTTTCACAGAAATTAAAGTTTTATGACCTTGCAGTGGAAAAAAAAATAAATGACACATTTTTAAATGTTACCAGGGTTAATATCAGAATAAATATTCAGTTTAATAATCATAATTTTGCTGACTGCACTGTATGATACTTCTAAAGTAATGAAAGTGCCTGAAAGCCTTTTAACTAAGGCAGACAAAGGCTACCACACTGACATCTTAGTCACTGACTCCCATGAAAACCTTTTTTTTTTCTAATTATGATGAATGTTTTCTAGACATGATATTGCTTCAGTGCTCTCATCTACTTTATTTGGTATTCCTCTGGCATACAATGTGTTGAATGAATGTAAGCCAAACACATTCAGTGTTCATCTAAAACTCTTGTTGAATGAAACAAACAGCAAAACGTCTAAAACATATATATTTTCAAGACAAAGACAAATGTATTTGATCTACAGACAGGTGAAAAATCAAAGGAAAAACATGGAAAATGTATGAAGGAACAGGATGACAATGCCCCCATCCACAGGACAAGAGGGGTCACTGAGTGGGTTTTGATGAGTATGAACATGATGTCAGTCATAGACTTGCTCTTCACAATCACCAGATCGCAACCTAACTGAACATCTAAAATCTTTTGGAAGAACTGTTACATTCCTTAAGTAGAGCTCCAGACACTTGTAGAATCAATGCCAAGGCACACTGAAGCTGCTCTGGCAGCATGGCCCAGCACTTTACTAAGACACTTTATGTTGGTTTTGCCTTTAATCTGTCACTTGTCTATGCATTTTGAGAGCTTTTACAAAAGACCAGACAAATTACCCAGGCTTGAAAACAACTCAGCAGTGCTGGCAAGGGGCTTCCTAAAATCTGCAGATCCCAATTATATTTCTAAAGGTGTAATTTTTTACAGGGAAATTCAAAATGAATGAGCTTCAAAAACAAAAAGTAGAGCTTGGAGAAATTTAAATCAAAACTAATTATGCCTGTTTGTATAGTTTATGCAAGCGAGGTAAAAGGTTATCCTTAATTATTCACTTAACATCTTAAGCGTTAAAAGAGAAGGAGCTGTTAAAGCCATCAAGTGAGGTTTATCCATAAATGGTGTTTTAACAGCACATATATGCCTAAAGTCTGTAAACAAGACAGGTGGTGAAGTTACTCTGTGAACTAAAAACTGCAATTCATTCACACCCAGCTTGTTTAAAAGATTCTGCATATGGCGGTTAATCCTCTGTCACTTCATCATAATTATATATCAGCAGCGCACATGCAAATCAACACATTCATCAGCTTGGATGCCTGCAGTATACTGGAGGATGTATCAAATGCATTCCTTTCATAGGAACTTTGCCAGACCCCCTAAAATAATTTTATCTTCTGAACCAACCAGTCTCAATAGATTTCAAGTCAAGGACACTTATTGTGGAAATTCTCTTCCAGGGCTATGCTGCTGTACATTTCCAAGAACAATCTATATCATTCACTGTCTTCGGCCAGAGAACAGGGATTTATATAAAGAACAGGCAGACAGGCAGAGAGAAAATAGATGGCATTTTATTTCCTGCAGGGAGAGAGATAGGGTGAGAGAGAAAGAGAGAGAGCAAGACAGAGGGAGTATGGAGTACAGTATGTCTTCTGTCTCCTATTCGTTGGAAAACACTTTTGGTGCAGAGGTCATTATTTAGTCTTGTGATCTGGATAGCCAGTGCTGCAGAAGCCTAATGAAAAGTGCCTTAAACCCCTTCCCCATGTGTCACTTTTTGTTAGACAATATGATGGATGGTCCATTTTACAGCCTATTTCATCTGCTGTGCTGTTCTAAACTGTATTTTCAGGGTGCTTTTACTTGAAACATCCATTTTTGTGTGACATGGTTATTCATCAGGGAGGAGGCTCAAAGGCACCAAGGCTTTCAGGAAGGTGGGGAGAGAGGTATTGGTCCCACCACACCCCAAACCCATCTTCCTCACTCTCTGTTATCATTATCTCATCCTCCCAAAAAACACTTAAAATATGCAGATACTTAGCACTAGAACTGGTGCTCCAGAGGTAACCTTTCATCCTCTATTCTTAACCTCCTGGATGGCACACCAGGGAGGCATTATGGCATAGACTTAACAAATATTCAACATTTGTCATTTGAAGGGGGAAGAAAAAATAGGGAGAGGAAAAATGATCAGCCATGCCATCTCTCTTCTGATTCAATCACAGCAGCCCAGACAGCCTTTCTTCCTGTTCATAAACTAGTCTCTCTCACGTTGTGACACTTTGAAGGGAGGGCTGTGTAATGAGCAGACCTAAGGGGGGGATGTGGATAGCTAGTCAGCCAGTCAGTCCTCCAGGTCACACTAACACAGAGAAGGAACATTAAAAACGAGCCCAGGGACCTCGAGGGGGGTTTATGTGGTTATAAGGTCTCATCTGTGTCCGGTTGTGAAAATTATGGCTGTAATTTCCATTCTGCCTGATAAATGGCATCTACAATTTTTACTTGGGTGATTGCCTTCCATAAATCTCCTCAGATTAAACAGTGTACTCTGTACTGATAGCACTTAAAAAGCAATCTCCTTCTCTAATGGCATCGTGTGTTCTGTAGTTCATAAGGTACAGTAGACTCAAAATAGTCAAATGGGCACTCACTCACCTCCACAGTATTTCATGCTGATGAACTAACTTTTGTCTCGAAACCACACTTGTGTGATTTTCTGTCTCATCTCAGATTCAAGTTCAAGGTTTGCAGATGAGCTGCTTTTGAGAAATCCTTTTTGCTATCAAGCTTCTGCAGTGTATCTGAGTTGTCTAGTATGTGACTGCTCAGCTGCACAATGAACCACACATACACACACACATATCCAAAGCCACCAGTACACTCGCTGTACATCAGTATACTGTACCAAACTAGTGTCCTGCCCCAAGGGAAGGTCATGTCATCCAAGGCCATGGTTGACGCATCGCTCTAGGGTGTTCACACATCTGGACCCCCTTGCCCTGCCCCCTACTGGTTTCCACAGGCTGAATAGCCCTCACGTAGGCCTTTTGGGCATCGCTGTGTCGTAGCAGCTGGGGACTACACATGTTTTTTTCTCCTACCCTGTCAGCAAAAGGTCAGGGTCCTACAACACCAACTGGCACTCTCCCACTCATACACATGAGGGATATGCACATATTTTCTCACTGTATATAAAATTCTGTGTTGTTACATATATGTAAACTTAATAACTGCAAATACTGTATGAGTAGTAAACCCCTGTGTTTTGAGCACTAATTGCAACAAAGTCATGTCAACAAGGCTTCCTGTGTTCCCTTGATTTGTTGCGTGCGTGCACACACACACACACACACACACACACACACACAAATACACAGTGTATTCGTTTTCCTCCCTCTTTGTTCCCAGTTGGTGGCTGGACACTAAAGCACCACAGGGGAGATGTTGACCCTGTTTGAGTAGAGTAACCCCTGCATCTGTCTGCAATACTACTACATCAGCAGAAGGCTTGCCACAAGGTATATGTCCAGCAAAGCAATTGTGTATGCAGAACAGCCTTTCCAAAAGACAGGCACTGCATCACTACCGTTAAGAGCCTCACGGCATGAGGAAGCAGGATGACAACCCATTATGTTACCAATGCAAACATGTTTTAGGGTTTCGTAAAAATAAAGTAAATGGTAAATGGACTTATAATGTACTTATATAGCGCTTTTTCTAGTCTTTTCGACCACTCAAAGCGCTTCACACTACAGATCACATTCACCCATTCACACACACATTCATACAGCACTTGTTCTATACAATGTAAGTGCTTTCTAACACAGACATGCACATTCGCACACCGATGACACATATCGGAGGCAATTTGGGTGACTGCTCTACCTCCTGAGCCACAGCCATGAAAGAACAAAAGCAAAAGTTTTTTTAATTGAAATAAACTGAAAGGTACATACTTAAATAATTATTTTATTTGTTGTAACTAAGATGTTGAAGATTTGGGAATGTGCTGCATGCCTGCTGTGTCTGAAAGACATCTGGAGAGATGTCATAAACAGGTACCAAGAGCACTTATTGTAACAACAGCTGGCAGATTTACAATGATGGATCTTTTTAGATAGTTGAGCTTGTGTGGCCGGATACTCCAGAGGTATGAAGTGCATCATTGGTTTGAAGGAAAGAAAGAACAAATGAAAGACAGATGGAAAGAGAAAAAAAGAGACACAAAGACAGAATTCTTTAATTCTTCAAGAGTCTCTGCCCAACGATTTTCTGCTTGATAAGGTCATTCATTGATCCAGCACTACATTTATGAAAAAGGCAGCTGCATAATAGAGAGAAGAAAAATATAAGGACTTGAAAAGTTGATTCAAACCTTCTTCAAATACTGCACAGATCTATGATACATCTCCACCCACTTTTATCCAACTTCACACATAAAGGTCATCTCAAGACATGTCTTTATCATTTGTTATTTCTTGCTCTGATTTTCAAGTATAGTTATTTGATATTAAGTAATTTAAGCGTGAGGACTCAACAATAACCCACTGCACAAATATCTTTGATAATTCTCTAATTTTAATTCTATACACAGTACAGTACATGATGATATAGCAAATGCAGAACAATTAAACCTTTATTTAAGAGTTTTTTTGGAATAGTGAAGATAGTATTAACAATACAGCACATTGTTTGAATCATTCAGTTATACCACTGTTCAAAGAGTGCTTTGGAAATACACATGGAGACATCAGGTCATAATACAATTTGCAGACAGCCTGCCCATGAGCATAATGGAATCTTGTCATTCAGAGGGAGCAAAATTGGAATTAATTCAATTTGTCACAGTGACAATTCGGACTTTGATTAAAAAGGACTCACAGACAATGGCTTTGGTGCTAATGTGTATTGTTTGAGTGTAAGCTAAAAACAGACGAGTCTGCTCGGTTGTCAGTGTGCCTGGGTTTATTGACTAAAATTTAGACTCTGCAACATCCCTGCATGACTTTTCAGTAAACAACCATGGGCTGCTAATGCTGATGTCGCGCTGTGAGTTGAATGTTAGCAGAATACAAACAATTCAAAATGATCTGTATTTGCTTTTAGTGTGTCTAAGAAACAAAAGCTCAACAAATAAAAGGAACAATTACAGATAATGAACTCACCCTAAATCGAGGCCATTACACAGCAGCTTGAGTTCATTACGCTGAATGCAGAAATTTGACAATAGGCGGAGTCCATATAATGCCACTGTTTATCTCTGAAGGCAATATAGTGTTAGGCTCCTGGATTTCTTCTCTCACTCCTCTACTCACTCCTCCAAATCTTCCAACTCCACTCCCTCCCTTTTGGTCCTCTGAATAACCTCCAATCATTTACAATAAGCCTTCCTCAGAGAGCTTAGTAATATGATGATGCTGTATTTCTAAAACTAGGTGGTATAAAACAATAGCACCATGAAAAAAATGGAGAAGGAGGGCCCTAACAGAGGCTCTGTTCAACCATACATCACAGTATAGATGCATGACAGGGAAATATGCTGACATCAGGCCTCTATCTACCTTTCTTACCCTCCATGGACACTTCATAAAACAAACGGTGGTAACGGATGATAGTGGTGTGTGTGTGTGTGCGTGCGCGTGTACTTACGGATGCCTCGCAGTTTCACTGAATCTGCCGAAAGACCACATCTTTGTAAAATAACATCATTCTGTATTTTACTGCTATCATGGCCAGTGCAGAGGAGAATACAGACATATGCACCCACACTCACATTCACTCCACCACCAGCTCTGTCGGACTGAAAAAAATGAAACAAAATTATCTTTATTTCTTAATGAAAGGCTGTGTGGCAAGTTTCGTTTCAGTGAAACAAGACAGTTATTCATTAAAGCGACAAAAGGCAGCGAATCACCACTAAATGGTCCAAAATGGGATGAAGCAATGTGTTTTCTTATTAACACTGACACATTATGTGTAGCTGTTTTGTGCTGATCCAAAGCCTGATATGAAAGTCGTGGGCATAGCACAATTTAAAGCGGCATTCTCTTAATGAAGATCATTAATTAGAGATTTTTTAAAAATCACTTTTAAGTTCACAACAACTGAATACCTGTCAAAAAATATGAAAATGTTTAGTCACTGTCATATGATCAAATCTGTCAATAGAGCTGTACAGTTTGAATGAAATGGATCACTGGCTGACAGCTAGTGGCTGTAAATTTGAAACAATAAAAACTCCATAGATTTCGTAAAGGTTTATCAGAGGGTGTACACTCACTCCAAGGTGCAATCTTCTCACGTAAATCTAAGAAGTGGAGTGGAAATAAACTTGGGATGCTTGTCCTCATGATGGATGAGGGTTCTGTCATGGAAAGGGCATACTTCACTGTTGTTCCGCTGACTGCTGTTTTGAGAAGCATATCTACTGTGAAAGAGCAAATGTGCCTTGTCCTTCAAGAAACCCAAGAGTAGATTTGCAATATGTTGTGGAGGCTATGGTCTGAGTACACACTTCACCAAAAAAAAAAAAAAAAAAAATCAAGTTCCGTGGTTGGTAACAGCAGAGGAAGGGTAAGCTTGCTTGCACATCCTGGCTCAGATCTGAGGGAAGCTGTTTGCACTGTCTTTCTGCGTTAAGATCAAGTGCATGCTTGGAGGAAGGATAGGCAATGGGATACAGAAGTCACAACCTTGCCCTTTGCGGTTTGTGGACTGATCATGAGAAAGGCTTCCTCACTGATTTAAAAAAGAAGGACATATTGTGAGACACTTGGGAGATATGAACCTTAAAAACGCAGTGCCCTGAAGACTCAAAGAAAAAAGAACTGTAAAAATCTGTTTCACTCATTCTTTCACACTCTCTCTGACACACACCCAAACAAACACATAGCACAATTTTTGAAAGGCCCAGAGCTTTCTTTACTTCAGCTGAATTACCACTGTAAGAATGAATCTATGGTTTAAGTAAGATCAGGAGCTCACACTGTGGAACACAGAGAGCAAAATTTGTATTTCACCAAACCTTGTCCTCAGCATAGCTCTGCATTAGACCTGTTAGAAACATCTGAATTAGATTTCTGGGCATTTAGAGAAAACTAACAGAATAGAAAATTACTCAGAGCCGAGGCAAGAGTAAATGTGTGATTTTGCAACAGCAGCAAACTATGAGGCACTAAATAAAATGTAATCTCATAGTCCCATTAAAAGTGTTGCTGCATGCATGCACAAATACATACAGAGAAATACAAATTCAAGTGTCTTAACACTGGGTCATCTGGTCATGAGGCTATACCATCCCCCTGGGCAGTCATTCAGTTTCTGTCATCCACATTGGGAATGACATGACTGCTGCCTCCAGAGATTTACCAATGCATCTCTCTGCATGCACACACACCAGAACACATACATACCAACTCAACTGTGTCTACTATTAAATACATTCATATACAACTAAATTAATATATTTAGGAGCATAATCTTATCAGTATAATGATGAAACATTGAATGTATCTGCAAAACATTTATATCCTCTTTATGGCTGAAAATCATTCACTCAATTCTTTATTTGTTTTTATGGGTATCTATGGTTTTAATGGATATTGTTATTTATGTTGAAGCAACTCAAAATACTTGGTTAAAGTCAGGGAAATTGTAGTTTTGGTTAAAAATTGGGTTAGCGCATAAGGTTAGCGGTTGAATGCTGATTCTAAGCATAACACCGTTTTTTTTTTTCCTGCTGTGTAACATCGCTCTACCTCCTGTATAACAATAATATGTAATATATGAACATATATTGTCATTACATATACAGTAAATTGAGATACATAATGGTTCCTACAAAAATGTTCTTTCCTATGCAAAGTAGTGCCATATGAAAGTAAAAGGAGCTGATACACAAATGCACCTGTAAAACTGTGTCAGTCTCTCTAAATAGTGCTGAGAACGGTGGCCCTTAACTGAACCTAATTGCCGACCCCTAACAAACACCATCACTTCCTCTGGCATTTTCATTATGAGGAATCCATTCAGTGGTGATTCTGCACCTGCATGTCAACAAAGCTGCTGTGACGCACCAGATTTGTCAAACTAATGGAAACAACGTCCAGTGAAGGTCAGTGATGTCACACAGTGATGAACACTGAGAGGAAGGAGGGCGGAGACTATGGGAGGCCGTCAGGTGACTACATTAAATACAGAGACAGAGGTCGGCGGACGGACACGGCACATAGCAGGATAATGAGAGGAGGGAAAACAGGAGGCAACACCGTGAATGATGCATGGAGGGTGCTGAGATTATGAAAAGCAGATACACCGTAAAGACAGAGAGGCGACAGGCAGCAGAGGTGAGGGCTCAAATCATGAGCTTGGAATTATATGATTCCCAGATGACATTTTTAAAATTAAATTAAATTATTCACATGTCTCTAGATGTTACTTTTGGCTTGGTGGTACTTATTACTCCATATATCAAGAATAATATTTTTTTTTTTTTTTTTTTTTAAAAAGACAGAAGCTACATAGCAGTTTTGCCAGGTGGCATGTAAAATCTTTAATGTCCAGTGTTTCAGTATTGCACTGCTCTACTGGAACCTTATGATAAACTATCTCACAAAATGGTACTTGGTGGGGTAATCACTGATCTGTGTGTGTACCTTTGCAGTTTATCCACAACTCAAGCGCATATCCATCTATTTTTGTCTGCTTAAAATAAAGCGTATGGATTTAGATTCTCTGGGCAGAATAGCTGAGCTATATTTGCCAAGAAAAGCCAAATGTCTGGGAATTTAGATGAATGGCTCATTTTAGGCCACGTTTGTGGAGATGGACTGACAGAAGGCGAGAGTAGCCGTCGGTCAGGGCCCTGGCTAGGATTCATAATGACCCCAGGCCAGATTACCAGCCATCTGTACAGTGCTATAGATATCTGCAGACTGCTCCAGTGGCGGAGGGAGGAAACATTGGGGATGGAAGAATGGAAGAGTGACCTTTGGGTGAATGAGTAAAGAGACAAGGCTCATAGGACATACAGAGCATGTGAGACAGACAGAGGCATAGAGAGAGGGGTGACTGACAATGATAGATGGAGACCCTCACAATCTGGAGGAAACGGAAGGAGCATGACTTACACTCAGCCATGTCCTACAGTATATCACTTATGCCCGCTTGGCATAGCCCAAGGCTTGGAGGAAGAGGAAAGGTGAAGGAGTCTGTCAGTTCCATCTTCTCGCAGGTGCTTGGAGACAAGCCATTTGTCAAAGTTTGTCATTGGCTCTGAGGTTATCTTGCCTCTCTGATAGAAGATGATAAGAGGAACATCAGAAATGTGTGCTGTGTGTGTGTGTGTGTGTGTGAAGGGGAGGTGTGTGGAAGTGGGGGAGGGGCGAGGGGATTTTCATTTGGTCTCTATATATAAAACATCCATCACCCGTCAGACATGTAGGTGTCACCTAACCAGGCAAATCTAATGATGTGATCCTGTGGAAGTGAGGAGGAGGAAATCGATCTCAAAAAGTTTAACAGTACTCAGCTTTCCAAGAGCTGTGAGCCCGCATCAGCCCTTCAGAAACAACATTTTTATTTTAAATAAATGAATAAAACAGTCTGCTGTACAGTCCCACAAGAGAATAAGTTAATAAAAATGTTGTTCTGCTAACAGTGTTAGCAGAAAATAAACATCATAAGCTGTCAAACAGGATTAATCTTCTATAAATGTCACATACAAAGTATTTGGTACCAATAGGTAAAAGAAAAATTGTAATTTTAGTTTTAATTGAAGTAGTTCTGTGGGAGTGTAATTCTTTCATTGCAGTCGACAGAATTTTATTTTGTTGTAAAGTGCTTGTTGCTTTGCTCCATTGGATCAAGACCAGGAGCTTTGCAGTGGCCAGTGGCAAGTGTTAGTGTAAAAAAGTGACCTGTCGCTCTAAACCACTGATTGTTTTTCTATGTAGATGTCAGTCCTTACAAAAAGACCCCTCTGACCACACTGTCTGTGGATGATGTCCCCTGGAATGGTTAGTAACACCAAAGCTGTCCAAACACATTTCATGGTCACGCTTTAACTTTCCTGACATGGCATGACAATGAGAGACATCTGACATCTCTCCAACATTTACTGTAAATGTCGAACATGACCACATACATGAGTATGATAACTGGCACCACTGTTGCAAGCCCGACCCCCTGCTGGCAGTCAGACCTGTTCTTACTTTGTTGTTCAGTCCAATAACAGTGACCAGTATCTCGCTCATCAGCATGCGAGCAAATGGTTTCCAACTGCTGTAATTCTCATGTGTCATGCATGTCTGTCTCATCCCTCTCTGAGGCAGCCATTTGCCACAAGGAGCTTCAGTCCTCCTGCTTTCTGCTCATTACAGGATTTTATTTACACAAATTTTAAATACAATGGGGACATTTGGCATAATAATAATCATCTTCTAAAACAAGCATGCTTTGTGAAATTTACACTCAAATATTCTATTGAACAAGATCAGAGAAATAGACATATGGATAACAGACTCCTACAGACACTGGCAAAATGATTACAGAAATATAATGCGATGGTACAGCTGTTTCTAACATGGCACAGTGCCTGAGAACAGGTTGGCTTCTATTCTCCAAAATAAAATAATAAAAAGTAGAGTGACCTTGAATTAGCTGGGGCTGGCTCTCTGGCACAGCCGACATGAAGTCTAAAATTACTGCTGGGGGGTCAGTGAGGGCCCCTGTCGAGGGAGTGGAGAACCACAGGCCGTGTTTTGCCTTGCCAGTGAGGTGGAGGAGAAACAGTCAGTGACAGATGAGTGAAAGATAAAGAGTGCGTGACTCCATAGTGCTTCATTCTTTGTGTTTCCTCTCTCCAGGTTGGCCACAAAAAGCCAAGGAAAAGCCAAGGTCACACTGAGTGAGCATTACAAACATTAAACCTTAAAAGGTGGAATAGTAAAATCCCAGTGCGCTTTCATTTCTTTTATGGAAATGGCAAGCAATCTTCCTGACCCATTACAATTAATTGGATATGTACAGTATGAGGTCAAGCCTTTATACTCTGATGTAAAGAATATTACAAATTTTGTGGTGGCCATATCACAGAGTAGATTGAAATATAAAATGGTGACATGAAAGGGAAAAAGAGATAAGCTTTAGACAAGCTTGATGAATCAGGCACAAGCAAATGCAGAGTTGATTTGATTTCAATATGGTTTCTCTGTAAAATATGAGCACTAATACAGAGTAGCATCTAACTTTGTTTCTTTAGCACATTTAGATCCCTGTCTAAAGATACAATAATGAATGAGATTGATTGTCAAAATATTTGCATAATCCCTGAGGCTATTTAAAAAAATAACTTAACTGACACTCCCTGTTTTTAATTCTTGTTCTACTCCACTCTTAGAGAGTTGAGATTCAGTTCACAGCCTGAAATATTCATAGACAGAAAAAAAATGTTCTGTCTTGCGTAACACGTTGTACCCTTAAGAAGAGGAGTTGAGGTTAACTGATAAAGCTTTGGCAAACATTCAAAGTAGCCTACAGAAATGTAGTCCAATATCCTGATAAGTGCCTTCAGCACAACATCTTCATGGCCTCTGAACCCAACATGTCAAAGCTCATGGTTACTGCAGATGGCAAAGATAATTTAGATATTTTCTTCATCTGCAAAACAGTCCATTATATTTTTGTATGGTATGTGTTGCTTATATCTGTCTCAGCATAATGCAGGTTTATTATTATTAGTAGTATTATTATTATTGTTATCAGAATCTTGTTTTGGCTTTCAGTATAGCTCCAACAGCATTGCAGTAGAAATGTAGGCTGCTTATTAGATATCCCCAGTTGTTGACCTCAGTTATTATGCTACTGGTCACTGCCTGATTGACACATGACTGACACATGTATCTATCTCTTGTCAACAGACATGCTAAATACTAAATTACATATTTATCACTCTGTGTGCAGCTTACTGAGAAGAAATACGATCAATATGAGCAAACATGACAGCATATAAAACAACCTTTTTTTTTTATTCCCCATTCCCCACCACCACCACCAAAAGGTGTTGACAAGGACGGTGCAGGCAACAACACTTGACCTTGTGATGTTTTCCACACAGTCACATGGCCTATTCCGACATTCACTCCACAGGCTTTTTTCCCCTGCCTGTCCAATCCTAACATGCCTTGCTGAAAGATGGCAAGCTTAACCCATCATCGAGTCCATAACCTCTGACCCCTGTGACCGTGTGGAGCAGCTGAGGTACGGCTGAATTTCAGCACATAAATGAATAGAGGGTATAAGGGCGTTTGGCTCTAAATGGTGTCCGTCTGGAAGATCACAGGGCAAATGAGCATGACTGGCCCTCCGCCAACCATCTAATTAATTAACAGTGACAGGGGTTTGCTAGGGGTGGAGAAGCACAAAAATTAGAGAATTTAAGTCAAAGACTCCTACAGCATGTGGATCTAAACAACTGGTTGCAGTTGCTAAAGCTGTCATCTAGATTTTAAATGTTTCTCTTCCAGTTTCTCTCAAAGGTGCAATAATTCATATCTAAGAAGAGGTGATATTGGAGTGTCACAATGGCTTCAATAAAAATCAAAGCCCCCTGAAGCTATCTGCAGTCTATCTCCATTACAGTCAAGCACTCTCATGAACCTTGCCTCTGTTGATATCACCTTTCATGAAAAAGCCTTTCCTCATTGTCTCTTTTCATTTTTGTTTATTCATTGTTAATAGAGGCCCAACACTCCAGTGGTCACAGATATTCACAAAGGTAAATGAAAGCAGCTTCTAAGTTTGAACAGCATCCAAATAATATGCCTTATCTGGTATTGCTGATTACGTAAGCCAAAATTAACAATGCTTTGGGAAATGTGAGGATGATAACGGAAGCCAAAGATTTATGCTGATTACCAGGGAGTCTCATTCATTAAATGAACACCGTTGACCGTAAGGAAGAGGAGGATATTATGAGCATATTGATATCATGTCGAGTGTGAGGCCCTTAAGCTATCGTATCTGCTTGAATGAAGCTGCATTTTTCACACCTGAACAAATAAAGTATTGGCAGGTATCTTACTTTGAGTTGTGAAATTGAGTTTGACTCAAAGAGGGTTGACTTGTTCCACACCCACACCCACACCCACACCCACACACACACAGACTGCTCCCTATTTATATTTATTGTACACAATAATATATATATATATATATGTATATATATATATATATATATATATATATATATATATATATATATAGAGAGAGAGAGAGAGAGAGAGAGAGAGAGAGAGAGAGAGAGAGAGAGAGAGAGAGAGAATTAATCTGATGCATTTGGTGCATTCCCTATTAAACCTGGGAAATGGCAGTATTTCAAATATGGTGTTCTCTTTTAGTAGGGGTGCATCATGCTTTAAAGTTGGAGAAGAGATTTTATTCTCACCTAGACTTTTTTAGCATAATCATCACTGCATGAAAGTGGCAGAATGAGGTGTCTCAAGCATTGCAGTGCAAATTTGTGAAAGTATTATTAGGAGTTATTCCCACATCTTCCACTTGCTCAGATAAATTAAAGATGTGTATCATAGATTTGCACCATATATGATATGATATTGCCTACCAGAATCTTTTGATGGTATGTTGACCAGTTTGACAAGAAAAGAAAAATCCATCATAAGCCTGTGGTGGAATTTGTCTAACAAGAACCGCTGGTATGTTTCATGATTCTCCGAGTGGCAGAAACTAGCTGGAGGAACTATTGTTGTCTATCTAAATTATCTCTGCAGCACTCTGTTTAGCTTTCCACCTGATATCACTTTTGTCTTACATTCGACAGCAAGGTCTCCTAGAACAACCGCAAAATGCTGACCCGATGTGCAATCACACTAATTTAACATCATCTGCCCTCTGTGGTTTATTTATGGGGCTGTAAATTCCAATTTGTGGTTTACTGTGGGAGCTGGCAGGATGTCGACATTAACGTTTTCATGTATGCATGATTTCATGATGACTGTGGTTTACATACAAGATTTGTGCTCTGATAACATACACAGTGAGAATATTAGAGGAAAACCTGTGTTCTAGCACCTGCTTTTTGCACCACAGATTTGTAACGGTGATCAGCCCATCTGAGTCCATTGATTAAAATTCTCCATGGGGTGGACCTTCCTCCTCCCCGCTTTGTGTATTTAACACCCTTCCTGACATACTGTAGCAGTCGTTGCAGTTTGTTGATGCTTGACTCTGTGCTCCCAGCCAAAAAAAACAATGTCAGTTTCCTGTCTGTGTCTGTCTCCTGAGCCCTGCTGTTTTATCACACTGTCCTGCCTGTAAATGTGGGTCCAGGTGACAGGTCCACCGACAAACTCACACCAGGTTTCACCCTTTGCTTCTTTAGGGAGTTCATGGCTCTTGTACTCTAGTCTTTGACTTAATTTTGCATACAGTCCATTTACAGTTCACAGTGCCTTAACCAAGACAGATAGAAATAATTTGCTTGGACTGACAGACAAACAATGTTTTATAGCGTATGTATTTGGAGGACTTGTTGATATTGACAGTCCAGTTTTGATACAAAGTTTGGAAAAATCCACCATATCCATGATCCAGTGGCAGCAAGGGGGAACTAGTCCATTACTGTCAGTCATCCTCTGTATTTACAACAATACTAAAACATAACCATTTACATTTAGAATTTCAAAAAAATAACTTAAGAGGACATATGGGAATAAAATATATACTATGCCTTAGTGGTCTTATTTTATTATTTTCAGCCCTTACCATTCTAATCACAGTGCCATTTATAGCTGAAACTGATAAATATTAAACTTTCAAACTGATTAAGTGCCCCTTGGTTTACTTGGATTAATTCAAATCAAAGGATAGGATCAGTTAAAGAATAATAACATATTGTGTCACTGTAGGTGGCCCGCAGGTCTGAATCAAGCTCTGAGAGGCGACTCTCATGAAATAAGCCAGTACCTGACGCTGTATCTGAGAAATGATAATGATAATTTAGATGACCAACTGTGTTACAAACATGGCCCTCAGTCTGATCACAGAATTTGCATCTCACAGGTAAGACACGGCCCGAGTGTTTTATCCTTTGAGGCACAGCAGGAATTGTTATGTTCAGTCAATGGCCTGATGCACTCAAACTGCGGCAGACTGCAGTCCAAATTGAATTAGTCAAAGACCCGTCTTACAACTAATCAGATACACTTTCAGACCACTAATTAAGAAGAATAATTACATATGCCTGTCCCCTGTGGGGCAGAGTACTCCTAAGCGTGTGTTTTAGAGGGACTATTATTAATTATGGTGGCTAAGGACTGAAATGATTATGGCTTTCTGCATTGTCATGTCAAGTGTAGCATGACTGAGGAAATAATTGTTTTGATCTGCTCTGCTGCGTTCAAAATCTCACATTCTGATAAACAATTCAGCAACGTCAAGGTATAATTGTCTTCTTAAAGTTTTCCCTCAAAAGTATCTCTTAAATTGAGCGGAAAAGTTTCCTTCCCACCCCCCATCTGCTTTTTTTCCTGCTCGTTATTTTAACTCCCTAATCCTGGTCTATATTATACAACTGTGACACGGGCTGATCCACACTGAATTCCTAAAGAGGCTGAGTTAACCTCTACTGGATTGTGAGAGCTGCAAGGCAGCTCTTGATCAACATCAGGTATCTTTACAATATTTAAGCAAGAGAAGAAGAGGGGCAACAGCCTTTGTGAACATCTTGCTTTCTTCCAGTCTACTCCTTGAGTGATGGAGTGAATGAAGTGGAAGGAGTTCACACAAGGCTTTACTAAGCAACCACATTTGAAAAATATTCTTGTGAAGTGGGCTCATTTAAGAAAAGAAAAAAACATCTTCACAGATCTGAGTAAGAATGAATTTATATTGATTTAAATGGTTAGCGAACTTGAGGTGAAGAATCATTAAAACTAGTTCTCTTATTTACCGAATGAAAGGTTATTTCAGTACATCAATATTGCACGCATGAAAATGACTTATCAAACTAAAATAAAAAGAAGTTTTAAAATGTTATTTACTCTACCCTGCCATTAACCACTTCTTTTTGAGCATGAGTTGGCCCTTCAGCTCAAAAACACCCTGCTCCCCCGGCGATGTATGATGTACTATGTGATGTTCTGTATTTTCAGAATACAGAGAGTCATTGCCAGAAATGTCAGTCCCAAGAGCTGCTATTATAATTCTGGCTTTTTTTTCCCTCTGTATATGCCTCCTGCAGCAAAGTTATCATTAACAAACTCTTTCCTAATGCTTAACTTTGCATGGTTCTCTCTTTCTCCCAGCAAAACACCTGTCTTCTGTGACACCTACAAATTAAAAACTTGTCTGTAAAGTGGGGGGATGTAATAAGTTTAGCAACATCTCGTGGCATGAGGTGACAGTAAATCTCGGATAGCGACACTTGAAAGATACATAGGTCGCATTAAGGTCACATGTAAATGATTTGTGTGAAGAATTAGATTTGTAATGTAACAAGACACAACACAGACATCTTTTTCTCATCACACATAATTGCTTTGGGCATATACTCTGTAATACGCTTATAAGATTAAAACTCACAGAATGAATGTGTCATCTGCAATTCAGAAAGAGATGGACATTTTCTTTATTAAGCATGACGATATAAGTCACAAAAGTTGAGTCATTCTGCAAAGTGTCTTCAAACGAACAAACTTACAACACTGAATTTCTTACTCTTCTTTGTCTCTTTTTACATATTCAGTGTAATCTTTAAGTCCAGTAGGTCTATCTCCCTACCTATAAGCAGAGCAAAGAGGAATGGTAATGTATAGCAAAAGTATGAGATAAAACTGATAACCATCAGTGCTTCACAGATGACACATTCGTATGGGTACTGTAGATACAAGCACCTCCTTCCTGCTCCTGAGTGCCGTTCCATATACACCTCTGTTAGAGCAAAGAGCGATCAATAGAGTCACACAGATAAGAGCTCTCCTCATCTGATAAGGCTCTCACAAAAATCAGGGGTTTTTACCTAAAGGCTAATCACTGATTAGAGCCACTCACAATGATTTTTAGATACATTGGAGACAATATGGTTTTGCCATGTATTGGTTAGCTCTTTTTTTGTTTTGTTTTTTTTTTTTGTTTATGCCTTGAAGTTTTTTTCCCCCTCATTAGGAAAGCTATAAGAGAATAAAAGAGGGGTAGGCATGTTTTTTTTTTCCTAAGTGCCATCATTGGCATTGTAGAAATCTGTTATCAATCATTTATTTTGAATTAATGCAGGAGTCCCATCATCCAAATACTAGCAAAGACACATACATACACAGAAAAGTATGATATTATTAGGACCAAATTATAACTAGCACATACTGACAGCTGAAAAGAGAAGACAAAATACTGTATTTTATTATGAATAATTCATGTCCAGAATGGCACCACTGCCACTGTGTTAAACTGCACAAGCAGTTTGGCAAAAATACAAATAAATAGACTAATAAATAAATATAAGTCAAGGCACACAATGTCAAACAAACTGTCAAACAGAATATTATAGAATGAGTCATCAGATTATTTACTTACCATCTGGGCTATTTTTTTATTTTTTTTATTTTTTTTAGGGAGGGTGTCTCACAGGTTTGTGTTTTTAGATATTTAGATAAAAGTACAGAAACCTGTGAAATACCTGTCAGTTTTCAAATCATGCATTAAAAAGGTCAGTTCTCATTGCAAAAGAAAACATTTTCACTTTTTCCGCAAGATAAGCAGTGCAAACAAAATTTCTCTCACCACCACAGCACTGGGGTAGCTGCACATCCTCACAAAACCAGTGTCTTGTTTAGGTGAACAGGCCATTTTATTTTTAATAAACAGTGATCAAGACATGATTATGACACAAGGTGCCACAAGGAAGGACATGAGAACCTCAGCACAATGAATTGTTATTGTCAGGCTTGTTTTAGTAAACAACTTTCAATTATGCATCGACAAACTTGGAAACAGTCGTGTGACTCAGTTGTTTACTTCATTAAATGCCTGGGACTCCTTCCAGTCACTAGAACTAATGAAGAATCTTTGATAAGATGTCAAAAGGTCTTTCAATCTACTATTACAGATAGTTTAATTTTAGCCTGGTTTGATTACAAGTGTTTTCTCAAGAGACAATAGTGGTGGAGTACTATATTTTCTGTTGCCTTCATTCACTCTTCCATTTTCCTGACAAATGTGTGTCATTTCAATAACTACACAATTGCAAGCCATGTAAAATCAATAATATTCAGTCACAACCTTTTTTCTTTTTAAAAAAAAATCAAAAACAAAATCAATGCAGTCTTAAAAAAGGGCTACAGAGAAATTATTTCATTTCTACAAATTCCAGAAACAGTGTCAGTCACAAACATGTGAAAAAGTATTCATAAAAAGGTATCAGGTCAAGAAGAGTCAGAACAGGGGAAAGATGAGCCCAGATGACAAATCACCAATATCTGTGTACAGAAGATGTTTCACGTCTTTTTTTTTCTTTTTCTTTTTTTTTGGGTATCCAATTACTTGTGAATGTCTGAGAATAAGGCAGAACTGCCCTGTTGAAAATGTATGTGCAGTACTTTGAGGTTTAAAGTGGATTTATAACTGGAGGTCACCAAACTGTGTCCACCCAGAGAGGAGACTCATGTCAGCTATAATAAATCCAGAGGGCGAATTTCATTATGTTCAACCCTGTCACTGGATCTCAACTTCTATACAGTATAGTTATTATGAAACAGTGGCAGACTGTGTATAATGTTTAAAGTCAAGTTAATACACTGGCAAAAGATGAAGGTTCACGGTCAAGTGCTTTTCATTGCTCTGCTTACGTAAATCTAAATGTTCTATTTACACCATCTGTCTGTCATAAACCAAACTGTGAATGTTGTTAAGGTGCAAAGCATGTATGCATGTGTTGTAAATGCAATATTTATCCTTGACAGCATGGTAATGACATTTATTTTGCTGTGTAAGAGCATATTTTCAGGACCATTTGGATTGCCCCCCATCAATCACACAGCGGTAACATTAACCATTTGAGCCAGCAGAGTTATGGTTTGTCACCGTAATATCATGTAAACTTAATACATTTAAGTATTATATTCATCAATGAAGCATGCTTGCCATTGTTCAGTGAGTCGTAAGTAATCGTTTCAGCCTAGCAGATGCTAATAAAGAAATGTGTATGGTTGTTCTGCCAATAATCGACACCCCTGAACTAAACTATCCATGCCCCATAAAACAAACCAGTCATGGGGACATTTATCTTTTTAATCATCATCATCATCCCTTTGCCAAATGACACAGTAATGAAATGTTCATGTTTTTCCATGTTTATTTTTTCTATCTCAGCCAGAAGATGCCAAGTTGTCAGTGTGGCCATCTGTGTGTAGCTTTTCCAAGGGTCACCACAGCAAACAGGGAGATGGGTGTTTTACAGAAAGGTTTCAGTGGCAGACATAATGTGCTGTTACCACACTCCTACGATGTTAAGGAGCTTCGCTTCTCACAGGCAATAAGACAGAATGGTGAGTAGGCAAAATTCTTTTGTGATTCTCTAGCACCCAATTTTTTGATAAACATTAACTAGACACTGTTGACAACTTCTGCCCACCATTGCCAAGAATAAAGTTGAGCATGTGTGAAAGTTTAATACAATGCACTGACCAACACACATATCTAAAAGTTTACACCTGGACTTGATTAGTTGTTCATAGTAAAGCCTGACATCAAATCTATGGGTTATGAATATTGTAGTATTTCACTGGGATTTTGGGAAAACTAAGCTTCAGGATGGGACAGGAATCTGTTTTAGTTGTCTAACCTTAAAGTTATTTTTCCACAAGTTTCAGTAATTCAGCACTGTAACTGCACAAATGCGCTTTTCAGTCAGTTATTCTACAGACTAAAATCTGCTTCTATGTGCTCAGTCAACAAGGATGAGCATATTCAACCTGATGGGGGCTGTAAATATGAAAAGGGCAGCAGTGATGGCACTCCTCATACACCTTACTTCAGCTGATGAAATGACAGTCAAGGATCACTTTTATCTGATGGCACACTGATCAAGTACTGCCCGCGCAGCCCCAGCGTGGTCTCCACAGTTAATCCTCACTGGCTCTTCTCTGTGTGCCAAGAACACCACTGCTAGGATTGCACACAGATTGTATTGTGCAGACAGCATCTCTCAGGTGAGAGATGGCAGCAGTGATGAATGTACTTCCAAGAGTACTTCCTGATGACAGAGATGACTCGATGCTGCTCAAAGGAACCAAATGACACCCTATTGTCCCTTCTCCAGACTAGTGGCATGTGCTTTCACTGTTCTGCCTCGCTCATCTGTGAGGCTTGACTTTTCCTGTTGTCACAGAGGGGAAGACAAGCATTTTGTGCAGCAGCATCTTACAGAGAGAGAAAGTCTTCAAGGCACAATCTGTGATCCAAATCTAAAAAAGAACACCATCAGAATCGAAGACTAAAAGACATAGAACCTGCTCACATTTCCAAAGTGACTGACAGAACTACTGAATATTTGTCAGCAATTAGTAAAATGTGTAAAAACAGTAAAGCAGCCCTACTTTTTCAGTTATGACAGGATGAGAAATGAGACTCTTCAGTCCTACAAACCCATGTAAACCCATATAGTCGACTCAGCTGCTGCTCCAACGATCATACATACTCTCTGTCCCTCGACACTTCCACATGTGAAACTGTGGCCAGCGCACCAAAGAGGCCAACAGGAGGCTTCAGGGCTTGCCAGATTTGTTCATGTACCAGAGTCACAGTAGACAAAGTTCTTAGTCTGTGGATATTACAGCCCTCTGTCATGAGTTCTCAGCATTAGGCAACCTGCCACTCAATATTTTGGGAGGATAATGATGCACATTGTCTTACTGCCATTCAGTATAGGCATGTCATGTTCACGTGTCCTGCACTCTTGTGGCCCGAAAGGTGCGCAACACGAAATACTCAAACTCTAAATACTCAATACATTCAGAGGTCCAGACCCAGTACACACCAAGGGAAAATTACACTTGAACATCCTGGCACCAGAAGGACTAAGAGAGAACCATGAAATTAGAAGATTATATTATAAAGATATAAGATTATACCCTCTGTTATTGTTATATGTTCTACTCTCTACTGCTATTAGACTCTCCTTCGGTCTGTGGTACATATTCAATTACTCAGACAAAAGTGGTTGATGAGGTTATAGACCCTTACCCTTGGATTACCATACTGAACATTACACATACACAGCAAGTGTAATTCTAATTCTAATTTTATGATGACAACCTAATCTAGCATCTCCTTGGAAAATTGATCATTTGTTCAACCCTAGGCCTCTTTCAGAACTAGTGTTAATTTTATTGTAGTAAACTTCACAGTTTGGTTTACACTTAACCACACAATCCCAAAAATGTGCACAATAGTTTCTGGGGGCACAGTAGTTCCAAAATGCAACATTTGTAAAAAAAAAAAAAAAAAAAAAGGGGTGTAGATGAGATAAACCCCAGAAAATGCTTGTGTGCATGGGACTTACCCTCCCATTTTAGACCAATATCAGATTCATATTATATCCATAGCCTGTACTTTATGTAACAAAGTGAAAATAAAGATGCAGAGAGCACAATAGTGTGTGTGTGTGTGTAGTGTGCCTTTTTTAAGTTATAAAAGATGATCTTAACCTAAACCTCATTCAAGCATTTTAGTTGTTTGACCTAAACCCGAGTTTATTTTCTATAGCCACAATATTACTCTAAAATTAATCATATGGATTCCATATACAGATATTATTAAAACATCACAGTAGATTTTCAAAAATATTGACTGAATGAAATCCAAGATTTTCTATTAACATCTGGTATCAACATTTTTCCTGCCAATAGAGTTGTTTGTTTAGCACAACATTGCACCCATTTGAGCCCCAATGTTTGCTGTGCAAAACACATTAATCTTACAATCCAGGGTTCAACCCGGGACATTATGCTCCTCAAACTACGGCTACACTAGAGAAAGCATTCCTTATTTTCTTTTGCCTCTTTGTCTTTGTGGAGCCATTTATTGTCTGATCTGTACTCGCTGATTTTTTTTAATTTTGTTAATTAAGCCAGTGTCTCATGCCCTGAATAATAAAGGATCAGACTTTGTCACATCTTTTTTTAAAAGTATACCAAAATATGCATACAAAAACAATTATTAGTTTTCCTTTGTGTTCACTAATGTATTTGTCCTTCTGTTTTTTGCCATCTTTTCAGCTTCAAAACTACCAACACCATCTGTTTTCTCTGAGGCTGAGGGACAATGGATGGTAAGATGAGTGTCCTTAGAGCCAGCTTTTTTCTCTTCCGTAGTCTGTGAACTGCTTTCCATCATTTCAGCAACTCTGGTACGGTTTTGTTTTAAATTAGATAAAAACTTTTAATCACTTCTCTTATTTAACAAAGAATTTACATCACCAGGCCTGTAATTAACTGACTTAATATTCTTTTTAATTGGTCTGGAAAAAAATAAAATATAAAATAAAATTTACATTGTTCCCTAAAAAGTAGTCAGACTGAACCAACTTTCAAATGCTGGATTACAAATCCAAATATGAATCTAATGAAGAAATAATCCATAATAATTCAAATCTGACAAATTTTCACTGTATTTACTCAAATTAAAATCAGTCATTTGTCCCTATAACTGTTACAGGTGCAAGTGACTCCAAAACACACCGTGCTAAGGACCCTCCACATGTCAAAATACTGCTACAGTGGTTACATGCAACATGTCTGTGTCTAAGAAAAACTTCAACCCATCTCAATCTTCAATACTAAGATGTGTTTTCACCTAAAAATTACTAAAAGTACCAGTTTTCTACAAAGGCCAGTGGAACATAAAAAAAGAAAGAAAATCACTTCACTTAACTGTGACTGTGGACTTCAAGCAGATGTGAACTAGTGCCTCACAAAATATCTCTTGGAACTTTGTGCCCATGTCAGAGTTTAAA
The DNA here is from genome assembly GCA_033238685.1 of Lates japonicus. Taxonomy (NCBI): domain Eukaryota; kingdom Metazoa; phylum Chordata; class Actinopteri; family Centropomidae; genus Lates; species Lates japonicus. The sequence continues at coordinate 13,358,241 of BRZM01000003.1, forward strand.
GTAAGGGGGGGATATCAAAGCTTTGGTGGTGCAGCAGAGCTGTTTCTATCTGCCACTGGATGTAACACACACACACACACACACACACACGAGATGAATGGTCCTCATGGGACTCACTCCCACATGTACTGGGCACGAAAAGTGAAAGAAGATGCAACAGTGGGAGGTAAGAAAACAGCAGAGAGTAAAATCCTCTGGTGTCATATATGCTTTTGCAGGAAAATGATGACGTCTGGTTCATTTAAAAAAAAAAATAAAAAAAAAAACACACACACACACCATTCAGTAAAATTGCTGTTTGGATCACACCTGTTGCGACAAACTCACCTCCGTTATCAAGTTTATCAACTGACATCTTTTCTACACATGCATCACGAACACCGACATTTCTCACTTCCATGTACCCGCTGATTAGTTGCAAAATGTCATCCACTTTCTTATGTGTGCAATGGCTGTTTTTGTCTAGAATGTACAGGTTTGTTTCACTCGGTTGCTTTGGAAATGAAAGACCAAAGCAGTGCCAGCACACTGGCAAAAAAAGGTCTCTGCTCTTCTCTGCAGAGAAATGGGAAGAGAAAAGATTTTTTTCTTCTTCGTTTTTCACATTGAGTGACTCAATTTCACGCTCCATTGGTATATCTGGGGTGACGCGCCATGAAATCAGTCCAATTCTGGGATTTCAGAGGAACAGTATTTTGAAACCTCCTGAGATATGTGGCCATATTACTTTCTCCACCTTTGGACAGATTACACTATTATGTGACAGTTGCAAAGGTAAAACTGTGGTGATGGTATGTTCCCTTCATTGATAAACTGGTTTCTAACAGCACTCTTAACAGAGACCGTTGAACAAATCACATATGATTCAACTAAAAGCACCAAATCACTTTGTAACTTAAACTTATTTTTTTCACACTGAAAACACAGCAGACCAAAAAAAAAAAAAAAAAAAAAAAGCAAAGCTAACTCTCTCTGGTTCAGTTGTGTGATTTGTTGGTGACTTCTTTAAAGTTTACAACACATACACACATATATCCTTTATCTCTCCACTGTTATAATATTGCAAAAATGCTGGGGGAAAAAAGACAATGAGCCGGGCGTTCCAGGTCTGATGTTAAAGATACTTTTGCCTGGGCATTTTTGAACCCCCAGCAATGTTTGATCCCTTCATTCTGGGGCAAGTTCTCAGGTCATCCAAGCCAATTAACATTCATTAAGAAATCACCAACATTTGACCTTAATGTCTTATTGCATTTATTACAATAAACTGTTATGACTGCAGTTATGATTAATATACCCTCAACTGCCAAGTTGCCAGTATATTATTATTAGGTGCACCTCACTAAAAATTAATGCTGCCTCATATACAGCAGCTCTGCAGTAAATCCTGCCTTCATGGGGGTTTAGATGTTGACTTTTTGTCAAAACTGTTTGAGAAGTATTGATACGTCTTTATTTTAGAGGTTGTAGTTTGTGCTTCTGTTGAAGTGTTCTATTGCATTATTCTGAAGCATTTCTAATATTTTATATTCCTCATTTACATGAATGAGGTAACATTTGTGTGCTTTCATGTAGCTTTTAAAGGGGCTTCTCAGAACCTGGACTCAGTTGCAGGCACAGAGTCACTTTCTTGGAAATGAATAACTGGAGAAGGGGGGGCAGCAGCAGGGTGAAGACTAGGAGTGGGCACACTGCTGGGAAAGACTGCAGGCAACTGAAGAGTGCAAGCTTGAGTCTACTCAACACCAGCTGGGGGCAAGCTGCAGGAGAAGACTAGGGGATGACTGAGGAAAGCAGGCTAGAGACCAGTGGACTATGACAGGATCTTCACATGACTTGGGGGGGGGGGGGGAATGAGGCAAACCACACAGAGACAAGCAGCAAGAATACACCTCTTATACCTCAATTAAAATTTCAAACTATCATTCTCTTGTCAGGACAACAAGACAAACTGAACAAAAGGGGTGGCTGAAGTCACTGCCTTAAATGCTTCAAAGCAATTAGCAGCACCTGGGTAGTAATCAAGGTGATGCAGAGCAGCTGTGGCTGATTGAAATCTAAGGTACACACAAGAAATGAACCAGCCATGACAAGATTTGACATAACAATTTCAGCATCATCTTTGCTGAGTAAGCCATTGAGGGGAGGCATCCATGCTATAAAAATTATAATAGCTAGAAATTCAACTGGAGATAAAGTATAGTTATATGTGGCAGTTAAAATGATTGTATCCACCAAAAGTTATGTCATGATGAACAAAGCCATGACAGTGTTCCTAGGTGAAATCCAGCTGGGAACCTTTGCTTCATCTCTCTCTCTCCTCGTTTCTTCTCATCTCTCCAATATCACCTTCTAATAAAAGCTTTTTAAAAAAATTAAATCCCCGGACAGTCCATGTAAAGCAGTAATACTTATGTATTCTGAGTCAGTCACACCACAGAAAAATGTGCTCTTATTCACCTAGCTAAATTTGAATGGTTAAAAAAAACATTGGCAAATATATAAAATTAGGTTTCAAAATCACAACAAAATAAGGAGTCCTCTCTGTTCTGAGATTCTGGGGGCGTGTCCACTGAAGGAGCTGAAACCACACCCACTTGGTGCAGCACAGTGACAGTTAGCATGCTATTCCATACATGTTTGAGCCACCAGAGCCGGAGTCAAGTTCAGAGGCTGAGGACAGTTTCTTATTGATTTGGAATGTGAAGAAATTAAATTTTTGTTGATCAAATGGCCACATTCAAAAGTGACAGCGGATTACCTGTGAATTCCCGTTGTCTCAGGTGAAAGCTTGTAAAACTAACCGGAGTGCAACGGTCACTGCAGAGATGAGTGTTTGTGGCGTTCCTCAGCTCTCCATCAGTGTGGCTCGCCATTAAATTAATCCACCTCCTCTTAATGCCTTTGAAAATTTGAATAAGGTGATGACCAAGCTGTTCTGCAAACTATGGCATTCAGAGAATATGCATTTGAGGGATGAGGGCACAGCTAGCTAGCAAAACTTATAAGACGCAGTCGACTGGGAGAAGCACTGATGCTAATGCAGCGCTAATATTTCTAACGGCTGTAGTTTCAGGGGCGGGGTTATTCTCAGTGGTGGTTTCAGTGCGTCATCAAGCCACTGTTTCAGACCCACCCATAAAATCCTGAAAATGAAACTGATGAAAAACTGTGAAACAGTCTTACTCCACAATGCAGTAATAGTTTAAAGTCTTTTTCACATGTTTTCAGGAACTATTTTCTGACATAAATGATGTGTTTAGAGACAAATCTCTGAATTTGCTTTACATGCACAACATGCAGCACAGACACAGAATTGCATACATTACATCAGGGAGATGGGAGTACACAATGCTCTAAAAAATTAAATTTATGCTTGATGATGAATCAAATATGGTTATCAGAGCATATATAAAATTAATTTAAATACATCTTTAAATCATCAGTTATTACAGAAACATTCTATCTCCTCTGCCTTCTCTGCTCCACTTTGCATGCTCACTGAAAAGAGTTTGCAACTCTAGAGTTTTTCACATTTTAACTTATGGTGATCAGTCCCATCTGTATCAGACTTCATCCTAGTGAGGCAGGTATTTAGCATCCTTCTCAGGGATGTAATTTCTCTTTCGATTTCAAACCCTTGTCCCTTGAGATTAAGAGGGGGTGATCATCTGGCATTGCAGTCCTCTCTCTAACCTTATCTGTCCTTGCTGGAGCTGTGACACACTGGCTGGCTTTTCTGGTGGAAGAAAGGACGGGGATGTATATTTTTCAGGTTGTCATGCTGGAGTGATTTGTCTTATTTCTTGATGAAATCTGGCTTTTTTTCACAAAAAAATAAAATCCTGTCATAGTGTTATGTGATCTGAGGTTTTATTCTCAAAAGAATTATACTAAATAAAAGTCCAAAGAACTTAGAGCAATACTTTGTACACATGCATGTGGACGTGATCAGCCTCATTACTAAATGAGACAGTCTGTCCTGCAGTTGCCTGTGATTTGGTCCAGTATTCCGTAAATTACAAAATTTATGTGTAGCAGCAATAACATTAGCTTCTCCTGTATGATAGTAAAAGTTTTATGTAATGTACTTTTCAAACTTCACATGTATTTTTTTCACTTAATTGTTTGCTGGAATGCAGAATAATAATATACTGTGATAATACCTTAGAATATCCATAGCTGATGTGCAGGCAATTTTTGAGTACAACTAAAAAGATAATGATAATGTCTTCAAGTGTTACTTGCACATATAGGTGGGCATCATCTGCATGAAAATGAATATATTAACAATATGTTGTGGAGTGAGTATCTAACAAAAGAATTAAGTAGCAAAAAATAATGGACCTGAAATTGAGCCTTGTGGCACACCACGAAGGAAATTAACATAGGAGGGAAGCGCTGCATAGAACAGGGTGGATTCAAATGTGTGAGGACCCTTAACTAGACATCAACAGGTTAAAATTGTTGTGATGTACTGAAAAACATACTTTGTTATACACTTTAACATAGTGTGTACCAAGCACTAAAATATATAAAGGTACTGTACTTTTTTATTTGAAGTTAACGCTTGAATCTTTCAGTTGTGCCAATTTGTTTTGCATTCCTTCCTCAGAGCACACAAAGCATTCATTCATTCATTATCTATACCGCTTATCCATAAGGGTCACGGGGGGCTGGAGTCCATCCCAGCTGACATTGAGGCTACATGTAGTTCTATGTTCATATTTATGGGGTTACTTCAAAAGATGTGTTCACATTTCCCTTTTTCACACTTGAAGGGGAGATTTTTAAGGTTGAAAATTTTAATCCTGCCCCACGCTCAAATAAATGCCTGTAACTGTTCTCTCTCTTCCCACACTCATTAAGAGTTAGTTCATTCCTTTTTGTCTGGAACCGAGTGAACTGAGCATTCCTTCTGATGGAGGTTCTGTATGATTGAAGCACTTGTATTTGTTTGAAGCTTATGTGTAAAGGTTCCTTTTTATATTTAGTCATTGTTATATTTGAGCGTTCCAAACAAGGTAATCAGGTTTTTCATGTTTAACTGCTAACCAAGTACAGTAGAGTGCCACGTAATTGTAATTTTATTTCTCGTATTTTTTAAAGGCTGTGTGGCTGTTAGTATATGATCTCAGCAGTCACTTTAACAAGATGCATACTGCGTTGTTTATTTGCTGTTTGTCAAATTTAGCCGATCACTGTGACACTTAAAATCCACAGGCTTAAGCATGCCCTGCATATACCTTGTTTTTAACACGTGGAAGCTGCATGGTTACATTTATTTTCAGTGTGTTGCAGTAAGCGAGCCAGTGAATAGCCTCTTAATGTAAGATAGAAGAGTGGTGCCAATGTGTATTTTAACATCTTATTTGAATAAGACAGCAGCTTGTATTGGAACAAGCTATTGTTACATTAACATATATTTGATAGAGTCAACTTAGCCTCAGAGATGTCAGTTCACTGAGGTGAAAAGGCTGGTACAAACCATAGCAGCTGTAGTTTTGCTGTCCAAAGCATGCAGCACCACTTCCTAAAATAAACCGACATTGACTTCTTGACTTCTCTCCATCTTATCAGATTTCAAGAGGTTGATCTAAGCCATTGAGTAAAATTGCATGTTTTTTCTAAGCTCATCAGCATCAGAGAGGCTTTGCCTTGCCCTTGTCAAGAGGGGCAGCCAAAGTTCAAACTCCCACAGCCCACTGGAGGAGCTTTGCATGTAGGTGGACAATCTACAGTAGACAGGATAAAGAGGAGAAAACTATTTAGTTTAAGGTCTCTCATGAAAGCAGCACAGTCAGGGATGATTTATCTTGCAGAGACCATCCCAAGCTTTTTGACATTGACTTATAATGAAAATGTTATGTTGCTCAATTCCCACTAATTATTAATGCAAAGTTCTTTTCAGATTCTCATGCAGGGATTTTCTAAGTTTTTTTTTTTTTTGTCCTCTCAACTGTGCCACTGTAGTGGAGCCATTTAGCAAAAAATTTCATTGAATACAAGAGCCTCATGGGCAGCAATTGGACTTCACTTGCTCACCTGGTTTGAAGACCCTCTGTGTCAGAACAAAGAACCTTGACTCTGCAGTGTATTAAAACAAAATGATCTGTTTTGGCACATGCAGAAATGATGGAAACTGAATTTTGATGGAAGCCTCATGGATTCTGAGCTAACATTGCCTATGATGATATTTTTATGATCTGACAGGGGCATGCTACTAAGTTGGTAATCCGCTTTATCTCCCACTGATTACTTCAAATTTACATAGCCTCACATCCATTAAGTGTTTAACCTGATTTCTTTGTTCTTCTTTGACCAGGAATATTTTCAGGCTCTCAGAAGCCGAATTCTACTGCCTTTCCCTCTCCCTCTGTGATTCTGAAGGCAGATTTCAGTACACATTGAAACAGATTTGTGTTTGATGAACTTCTTTCACCATAATATTGTTTTGTAACATCCAGAGCACCAGCTGAGTTTACATGCATTTAGCTGGTAACACAGAAGGTGTTAGAGGACATACAGTCTTACTGATGTTTTGCATTTTAGGTTAACTATGTTTAACAAATGTGTATGCTTCATCTGTACCCCTTTTTTCTCGTACATGCCTGGGACTAACAACCCACAAGCTACTGCTTTGTGTATTTATTATCATTATCATTTTTACTGTATTTAAAGGCTTACTTAGCTTACTTTTCCTTTTTTTATTTTAAAGTGAGCAGTGAATAGCACTAAGATAAGGACAAGCTCAAAAAATGAGAGCTGCATTTTGCACACTGTTAAAGGGATTAACCTTAGACTTACAGTATTCTGTATGCACTGATCTAAGAAGACACCCCAGCAAACCATGGCTAATGCTTTGAGTGTTTTGACCTTTGTTACAAACCGGAGACATCATATCATTGTTATCCATTATTAATTTCATCTGCTGATTTTCAGGTTACAAAATCACACAGTTCCAAGTGTGACGCTCTTATTTAAAAATCATAATTCCAGACCGGGGATTTCCATTGGGGGTCTTAAGTTTCAAATGTCAGCAAGGTGAAACTGGACTCCGGCTTTTTTGAGAAATTTTATTTCGACACTGAAAGATGGGCTCCACATTTCCTCCATCTCTGGGCTAAGTCTAATGTGATGAAGATGAATATGATCAAATTCAATTACATTTTGCAGTCATTACTTATTGCAGTCCCCGTGATATATTTCCATGAGTAGGGCTGCAGTGAACATGATGTTCTTATAATGATGATTACTGCCCATGTTACATTTTAACGATAATGTCAGACCAAAGGAAGAGAGTATTGGTGAACTTGAAAAGAGTTGGCACCCACAAATTAAAAAAAAAAAAAAAAACTTTTGATGTCCACATCCTTTTGATGTCTACATCCACAGCAATCCAAATCCATCGTAACTTAAAACATAACTTTTTAATTTATAGGACACCCAAAAATCGACGTTCATAATTTTATTCATAAGGTATTAGTATATTCTGTTCAGAGGAAAATGTTGGCATGGCCACTACTCAGTTATGCAAGATGCAGCATGTGAGCAGCAAGATATATAAGACCATTCACTGTATCGGTGTACAGATCACATCTGACATCCTGGAACACTTTATCTTATCATACTGTTGTTCTAAAGGTATGTAGAAGGTGTAAAATTGATGCCACTCATCATTTAAGTTAGACTATCAGGTCTTGTGAAACAGCTTTAAACAACCCACCGCATATTTATGTTTAGTATTAAACCAGCAAGTAGTGTGGTTAGATGGGTGAACAAAGCATGTTGGTTTAGTTGGTTTAATATGAAACTTCTCACACACATTTCTTTGCATATGGCAACATGTTGATTTGGTTTGAAAGAGCGTTAAGGAAAAAAGTGCTCTACTTTTGATTTTTTTTTTTAATCTGACCTGATCATAACCTAATGACAACAAAACTGCATTATTCATGTATTACACTCCCACATGGCAAGCCTTTAACCAGCACTGAGCTTGTTTTCACTTGTTTGAATATCACAGTATCAGTGACTGTTATGCTTGTTCCAGTTGACGGTAAATAAGTGTATGAAGTAAAATGTTGAGGATTAATTAATGAGGTCGTAGCTTTTGATTATACTAACCAGCTCTGCATCTATCATGATATTTCACAATTACAGCCAAGTACATTAAATAAGGAGTGAACATGTGCTGGCTGTTCTCTAAAACTGTGTGATCTCATGCAAAGTGTTCAAGTGTGTCACATTAGGTTATACATGAGATTCTACCTTGTTAAATGCCAAATCCCACTGGTGTGTGTGAGGTCCTTCCTCTGTGTGTGTGTCTGTGTGTTTCTTGGAACGCAGGCAGTCATTAAATAATCATCTTGTGTCTGACTTTGTTTAAATCAGATATGGAGAGCTTTTTTGTCCTTCATGACATTTTGATCTCTGCTTTGTCATTAAGTGAGGGGATGTGATGAAATTTACATAGCCCTAATTCTTCAGCCTGCTGACAACATATTTTTCCAGTGACAGCCATCTTTAATATTTAGAAGAGTACTTTCCAATGCCCTTCAACTGTGCCTGCAGTATTAATGTATCCTTAATGGGAGAGGTTCCATAAATGAGCCTCAAATGGAGCTAGACATTTTAATGCTTGCTAGAATGGCTGTTATTTCCACACTTAGCCATAATAGTCTTTATTGCATATTTAATAAAGTGTAGGCTCGTATTAATTGTTTAGCAGCCAAGGACTTCATTAAGTGGTTGTGATGTTCTGGGTGGGTTTTCCCAGTCTTCAGCAATCCCTTTGTCCCTTCTCATCTATTCCAGTTATATACAGCACAACACTGATTAGATTTAGTGTTTTTTTTTCATTCAGCAGCACTAGAGGGATGCCTTTGTGTGTGAGTGGGTAGGGAGTATACCAGGAAAGTTGTTACTGCCTCCAGTTAAAAACCTTCCGTATTAACTAATAACAACATTTATTTGTTTTTATGACCATTTGTAAGTAAGGCACTTATTATCTACCACAGATATGGTGATTTAATCATGAGGATCATGTTTGAGCTGCACATTAACCCTGGGCATCTGTATGTCAAGATCACTTGTTTGTTTTCTGCATAGCAGTAGCAGGGTAAGCAGTGAAATGAACTGGTTGTATGCCAAAACTATGAATACATCAAAAATTTGAAACTGAATTAAAAACTAAGAGGGAAATAAGTTAAAATATTTTCGTGAACACAAGTCTGATAAACACCCTTCACAAAGGAATCAGTTCTGATACATGAATTCTGATCTTGTCTCTCTCCTCAAATACATATGTTTTGTAGGAAACATAAACATCGGCTGGATTACATTCAGAGTCTTTTTTTGTTTCTTTTGGATGAATGACTGAAGCACTACATTTATGAGCGGTACTTGACCAGGATATGATTGGAGCGGATGGTCACAATCTTCGCCTAACCTTAACCAAGTGCTGTGAGTGCCTAAACACAACCATAAAAAAGTTTAATAATATTGTAATCACAACAAGTGGATACTGAGGGGTGTTTTGCAAGATCAGATATTCTTGCAGAAAACTGGGAACATTTTACTGATATGTTCAGTATTGACACAGTTGCAATTTGCCAAATACATAAATTAACAAACATATCCACCTTACAATAGAAGACATAATCCAGTCACATTTACATTTTCTACTATTTACTATTGCAGTTTATTTGTATAGAAGTGCAGTTGGGTATAGTGTGTCTGTGAGTTCATCACTGTGAGTGACCTCTTTCACATAACATGTAGTCTATTATTATTGTTATAGAATATTGATTACAACCACTTTTTTAAAAAGCAGAACAAGTGTTGTCATATTAATTTACATTTTAATCAGCATAAAGATCATAATGATAGGGCATTCCAGTGATCAAAAATGAGTGACTTGTTTTCCTCTTTTAAAAAAAATTAACTACTCCTACTATATCTCTAACCGCTGGAAAGTATTAGCTACTTATCTCTATCATTGTTGTGTTTAAATATGACAATTTAAATTGTTGATGCTAATCAGTGTGCTTGTAATCCTGCTCTTTGAATGCCTGCAGCTGGGGAAATTAATTCCAGTCAACTGACATTTCTGTTCTCCAAGTTCTCCATCACTTTATTTTCTTGTGCTGCTGTTGCTATTTCCCCTAAAGACTGTATAAATAACAAGCTATTCAACTCCAGTGCAGTATGCTACTACAGTAAACACCAGTTTTATCTAGTCTGAAATTTAATTGAATTGTTTCTATTCCCAGTTCGTCCACAGAAATTGATGCAACATCACACACTTCACATCATTATAATCTAGTATAAACACAAGCTTACAATTAATAACACTTCAGTGAAGGAGTTTTGATTAAATGGGTTTTTAATTTAATTACTGATCATTTTTTATGATAAAATATATACTTTCAGTAGGTGCAGCCTTTTGTGAGCTTTTTTTTTCCAGCAAATGAACAAAAAGCTGTGATTCCAGACTCCAAAATTTGGTGAACCATTTGATTACATAGAAGAACAATTTGTCTCGAATGGCACCATTATTGGACCAACAAAATGAAAAGACATTTTGGCCTCCAAAGGTCAAACTCACATAAGACAGGGTGCCATAATTTTAGGTCTCATTAGAGGAGTCGTCTGGAAAGAGTTTTGAATCACAGTCCTTGCCTTTTGAACTTACTTCAAAGACATCAGAGTGCTTAGCACTGTGGTTTGACTGCTTCACACTCGTAAGGACAGGCTGATCTTTGTCCCCTTTCACCATTTAATTCCCTGAATGGACTCGAGCTAATTGGAGATCATTATCGTGATGGTATGATGTATTAGAATGATGTCGTGCCTCTCAAAGACCTATAGAGGTATCTGGAGAAAAGGAGAAAAGATGTCTCAACATTCACTGATATACAAATATTTTAGTTAAAAATCATTTCCTCCTCAGTTCTGCAGATAATAAACAATGGTTATTTAGAGAACACAGTTACTGCTGTAAATTCAATATACCAAAACTGCTTGGTTTAAAAGGCTTTGCATAATAATAGAGCCTTACTAACTAAATACAAGTTGTCATGGCACTCTCTTAACCAGAATAGGTGCTTTCAGTAGGACAAAACCAAACCATGTCTTCCTATGGGTGCACTAAATCCAAAGTTGATAAACACTTGAGTTAGCACCCCTGTGATTCAGCACACAGTCTAATGTACTAAGTTTGATAAGTGAAGGGCAAAGCCACCCTCATGCATTTTCATCAGCAGCCCCTGGACAAGGCTCAGACACACATTTCAATACCTCAGAGAGCCCTTACACAACAGATAGGCAGACTGTAGCTGTAATGTACATCCCAGAACAGCCATTATTGGAAAGAGGTTGTGAGGATGTCGTATTGAGGAGACAGTTAAAACAGTTTAATGAGAACTTGGATACTTGCTTAAAAAATTTACGATAAAGGATAAACTGAGAATGCACGTCAATAGACAAGTCTCAGCAAAGACTAAATAGAACACCTAAATTTGGATTAAGGAGCAGATATACCACAGACCATAGCTGTTGTAGTGTGTGTGTGTGTGTGTGTGTGTGTGTGTGTACTGCACATATACAGTACTTCACTGGAGCTTTGTAATAGGGGTCAATATCTTGACTCGTTCCCCATGTAAGGCTTGTCTGAACCCTCCAACGCATTGTCTATCTCAGCAACCTTTCCCTGACAGAAGAGAATGCCAGCTATAAATACTGCTGGCCAGGAGCATGACAATATATCCCCGATCAAATATACAAATGTGTTTTACGGAAGTCAGCAGCCAGCCATCCATAACTGAAGTTGAGTGAGCATAACTTTGGCATGAAGGTTGTTTCAAGGAAGCTTGTTAAGCTCAGAAAATGCATGCCAAACCATTTGCCTCCTGTTTCCTCTCTGTCCTTTCCTTAACACTCTCAGAATTGTCTGAAACAGTTTGGTTCACATTTAGCAAGTAAATATTGCATTCAAAAGAAACAAATCATGTTGTGAATGCAACCGTGAACAATGATCTTTTTATGGCATGGTGCCTCATGCCCCAATTGCTAACTGTCCATTTTGATTTGTTGTGTGCACCAGAGGAAGCAAAATGTTCCAATCTGTCCATGAATGAAAGTTTATATATGATGAAAGAAAGCATCAGTCTGCATTTTATTACGTAATTTCTCAGTTATCATTTGACACTCTTACTTAAAGGAATATATTGAGGGGTGTTTTGGCATAAGCTGGTATTATTTATTAATTGCTCCAGCAGTGTTATTGATGAATGCATACTAATTTGAGCAAATCCTTTTAATGGGAAATCTCCCTTTCTTCCTTGCTCAGATATCACTGCCACTACTGTTTCCTGTGTCATCCAGAGCTTCAACACATCCATTTTAAACCAAGCGATTCTGAACCTTAACCAACAGAGACTGGAATTGAAATAATGAAGGTAGTAAGCTGTAGAGAGGCAGAGAGGTTTTTCCCATGTGGTGAGGCCTGGAAGACCTCCACAGGGAATTGACCAAGGGTATCCCTACTACAGTAGGTGCCTCAGTCTTGCTCCTCTTAATTCAAGCACCATACTCTCTTCACTGAGTCACCGAGGTTCTCACTTTATCAGGCTGTGACACCAAAAACCTATATCAGCTGCTTGTATCTACAAGCCCTTTATTTCAGTCAGTACCTAAAGGATGTCACTATAGCCAAGGGCTGGCACAAAGGTTGACCAATAAATTGAAAAGTTTGCTTCATAACTCAACTATTTCTTTAACAGAATGGTCTGACACAAAACCTTTATTACCACAGTCAGTGCTAAAAAGGTAATCCTTTTAATAGTTTTCATCATTACCAGTGCATAAGACACCAACTGGTCTTCTCCTCACCTAGCCTGAGCTATCCACTTTTTTCTGGAATAAAACCATGGTATTCTACTTGGGACAGCTTACGTACATCAAGACCATGACACAGTCAGCTACAAACCACTCCAGTGCTCAAGAGTAATCAAAGTTCTTTTGTGCCAAAAGAATAACATCATCTGCAAATAATATTTATCCATTTTAAAATCACCAAACCAGACCCAAACCCTTCAGATCTAGACTGTGCTTTGATATCTTATTCATGTGTATCTTAAACTAGAGAGGTAAGAAGGAGCACTCTTGTCAACTCCCATGTCAACACTTCACTCCCTGGAAAATATCTGTTTTTTTTCCCCTCAATGAATCTGCCGCTCCTTTCCACAACAGAGACAGAGGCTTACCAATTCTATTTTAAGGTTGGAACAAATCCATCTGGCCCCTGTCTCTAGAAATGAGGGCCATCACACACATTAGCTAATGTAAGGGTAATGTTCTTCACACAAAACTAAAGAGACATGTCAGCCATGGCAAACCAACAATATTCAAAGGCAAGCAAGCAAGTTTGCTCATCAAGAGCTACGTTAAGGTCACTTAATTGAACACATTGTCTCACTTTATACTCAGTAACCCTTGTTTATTCAAAGTTATGTAGGTGTACCTTTAATGTGATAAAATATTAGCTTGTATTACGGCATTTGAGCCCAGTTATACATGTAACAAAATCATTTAATGAACCAAATTTCATTTTAAGAGAAAAAATAATTTAACCAGAATTGTCCCGTTTTGTAGTATACTATTAATCTATCAATTAAGTTGAGAATGATACATTAAGGTTAATATCCTACAAGCAGCAGCAAGCTTTAAATTGTAAATAATTCTCATCATCATTTGTGTGTGAAAACTGCAGCAGTATGTATCCATAAACTGTTTTTATTGGATTTTGTAAAACACTGGGAGCCAAACACAACAGGGGAGCCAAACCTGCAGTACAAAATGTAGGAGTATAGTTTGTGATTATGGTAAACACACAGTGGTGGACAGGTACAAGGATAGAAGTAAAATAATTTTGTCATTTTCAAACACTGAGAGCATAAAAGGTCAACCTCTTCTATCTGTTGCAATTAAATTCAGATGTATTTGGTTAATTATACTGTATATTAGTGAAATATTGACTTCCAGTCATATTTTAAATATAATTTATTTAAAATACAGACTTGTATCCCAGTGATAAGTCATATCCTGCTTTGGATCATATGTGGTATGTGATATTTAAGTAACCTGGGTTTTCATATCCCTGTATACATCATTATAGTGTTATGACTCCTTGACATAGACAGATAACAGTACTTTATTAATCCCTTTGGGGACCTGTGGTGTTACAGCAACCAAGTCACATAAATCACAATGAGCAAGAAGAGAACACTAAAGGAGGTATACAAAAACAACAAACAATAATTCTAGAATAAAATTAACTCTTGAGACTGTACTAGTGCATATTTAATATACACTGCAGAATTATTTTTAATGCACTGTACATTTGAAATTATCTCAGCAATTGAAAATCAATCTACTATTTGTTGAGGCTACCTAGACACTACCCGCTGGATCTTATTACCAGTAAAGGAAGATGAGAAAATAAGTGACAATGAATCCATCCTGGTCATTGCAGCATGTCACAACGTAGCTCCAAGTTATTTAGTTTCTCATCAGACTGGGTGATTTTTGGCCATGAAATGACTCAAGTGCCTTTGTAGATTGCAAAAATTGATGAGAAACCTGAATGCGGTATTCTCAGGCCACAGTGTTCTGTGTTTAAAGAGGGCAACTAGCATATTCAGTTTCCCAGACCCAGGTTGAGGCCCTACCTGGGTTTCTGTAATCAGGATATGTTGATTATATGCAACAAAGTCAAGTAATCCCAAAGCTAGATCCAAACCAGGGTACTTGTAGTTCACATACAGTATTTGTTATCAACAGTTTTCTCCACAAATTCAGCAGACTATCAGTGGGTGTAGAAGATTTGGCAGCAAATTACATTATGATGCAGGGACCGTGCCCATGTGCTGGACACACATGCCAAAACACACACACACACACACACACACACACACACACACACAAAGAGCATGTTACACTCTGCAGAGCAACACTGATGGAGAGCCTGTTTGTTTCCCATCTGTCTCTCCCTTTCAGTCTACTGAGCTGTTCTCTGTCTTTTCTGCTGGTAGAATTTCACTCAGTCTTAATTGATTTGTAACTGTGCCTTTGCCATTTTGATCACCCTGGCACAAAAACACAAATATGTGTTGATGCAACACAACTTTTTTCCTGTAATTATTGGACAAGCCTGTATTGAAACAGTTGGAAGCTCTTGCAACACTAAAATCTTCCAGATCTTTTGATTCTGACTACACCCTCTTTTTTTTTACCATGCTGTTGGTGTCAGAGTAGAGTAATATTTTTTACTGGATTTGAATCGTCTGAATAGGGAATACACCAATGGTGTCAGTTCCAATAATATACAAGATTTGTCTAATTTGACTTTGTTGGTGATTTCAGGTTCAGATATAGCATATGCTTCTCCTCATCATAGCCATAACATTTTGGTAAGAAGATACACCCTTAAACCAAGTTCAGTCAGACAATTCATATTTGAATTTTTATTACAGCAGCAAAACACAAGTTAGAGTTTGGCATCTAGACCCCGACTTCATCACTCCCCGATGAGCAAATATCTTAAACCCCCATCCCTGAACCTGCAGGTGGATGCTGGGGTGGTGGTAGGGCTGAAACAAAAGGCAGCAATATGGATGCAGGGCAGCAGTGGCACTGACAGGCGTAGGGAGCTATGGGAAATTTTTGCAGCTATAGACTGCCCGGAAAGTGAGGCATATCACATGAGTGGAGCAGAACAGCTTGAATTGACTGCCTAAACTAGCTCGCAAACATCACTCCATTTATTTAACTGTCACTGTGGGAACACTATTAAGAAGATTCTTCTGTTAGCCCTTTAAATATGAGCATTTCTCATTCAAACAAATGCATACCACAGGCTACCTTTCTTGCTTGAAGGCTAGTAGTGTAGAACCCATTAACAATTTGAGCCATTCACCTAGCTCAAGGATAAGGGTAGATACATTTTTTTCCAGTTACAATTCCTTTGTATAGGAGAATAACATTTAAATTTAAAATGTCAAGCTTTCCCTTGTAGGCCTGCTTCTATTGCATGAACTGATTGTTATTGATCATGACTGATGTTCATTGTTCAACTCACAAATGTAATTTCCATCTTCTGTTTAGCATTTGGAAGAGAGACGTGACAAACATTTTAAACAGCATCTTTCTGTCTTTCTTGTTTATTTCCTTGTTTTTGATGAACAGTGATGTGGATTTCACTAACCTCTACACTCTGTTGTATTCTATCAACCACCGCTGTTGTATGTCCCAGCAACTGTACATTAGTCACCAGGTTGTTACCCCAGTTGAAGCCAATTACACCTGATCCTGGAAATCCTCCACATGCACAGATCCATGTTATAGGCTGCTGTCTGAGGGAGGATGTATTTCAGCTGCATCTGGGGGTTTGTGTGCACCAGCCCATGAAAAGGTCAGTATGCAGCTAATTTACTGGTGTGTAGCTAATTTACAGTACTAATTTTTAGTCTCATCAGATGTTCATTGTGGGTTGATAGATGAAATAAATACTCTAACCTCACTGATAATGTTATAGCAGCACTAATATGCTCAGTAAATCAAAGGGTTGCCTGTGAAGGACTATTAAAGACATAATTCAGAAAACCTTTTATGTGTATATTCACTCTGAATATCAGTGGGAGAATCACGTGTCTGTGTTATTGTTGTAGTTTATGTGGTTAGCATGTCACTATCAAACACCTCTGCAGTATAGATTACACTCAGTACCTTGTGACTGAGACCCAACACAGCTCGGGCTGGGTCAGGTAAGGCCTCGTCTTATTGCCATCATTGTTGGGTCTGTGCATCAATATGTCTAATACCGGAATAGATCTGAGGTTACCCACTATTTTTTATGCATAACAGACAGATGAATTGTGAAGTGCAGAAAAAAATGACATATTGCATCACTCTGCTGCCAGTGTTGGTGTTCTCTCTCTACTTGGTTCTGTTCGAGTCGGCCACATTTCGGATTCGGTTGAATTACCCTTGGGCCTTTTTGAATTGTGTCTGACTGTCCTCAGGTCTCTTTCAGATCAGTCTCCTTTTTCACAAGTTATTTTATGCAAGTCAGGATGGATGTGTTTTCTGTGGATCAGTTTCTGAACTGGTCTAAAATTCTGGAGCTCTCAAAGACCTCAAATACACATGTATTACAGTACAACAATTCTGCAATAAATACTACCTCTACAAGGCTGATAATGTTTTTTTGTTTTTTTTAAACAATTGTTGTAGAATTATTGTTTCAGGTGAATATTAATGATTAAGATTATAGTATGCTGTGTCATTGCATTGAAGTTAATTAAATGGAAATGTCAATTTTCTCGACCATAACACAAGAAAAGACATTCCTGAAACTGTAAAAAGCACAACTGTAGACATTTGGACATGCTCACTGTTAAAATTTCTATTTATATAAAAAGAAACATCAGTACGGCAGTACAAACTGTGTTGTTGAAGTGACTGCTAATTTTAGTGTTAGCCTTGTTCTGACATTTGAATATGGTTTGGTTTGAGAATGGTTATAAGAGTTTTAACTCCCGAGGCACTCATGAGTGTGAAAAACTGACCCATTCCAGTAAAAAGGAAAACAGTTTCAATGAATACCTCCTAAACTGTCATACTGGTGTTAGAATATGAATATCCTCTTGTTTCTTGGGACAAAGAGGAAGGTAGGCTGCACAATGTTAAAATCATTACAACTGTAGCAAATAGGTTCCTCTACATGAACCAAAGAATAAGAAAATAAAAGGTGTTAGCTCTGTCTAATATTGGGGGGAAAATCCTCACTTCATCCAGCACTACCACAATGTTTTCTTTTCCTCCTCCTTCTTGAAGAGTTTTATTTTCCTGTCATGTGTCATTTGTTGTAATGTGTGATGTGTCATGACCTCTGCCCACATTGGAATATTTGTTTAGTTTGGGTAGAAGTAAAGTATGTGTGAAGAAGTTTCTTCCATACACAGATGAGTGCTTAGATCTCCCAGCTGAAGGTGCAGTGGACCATCTTTTAAAAAGGGAACATTTCCCCTAAATGGTCCTTTTTTATATTAAATGAGGGTGATACATTGCCCATGATGAGTGGAGTCTGATGGCAGTAAAAGGTTTCCTCTGCCGAGATTCACTTAGATGTGATCAGTAATGGTGCATGCCTGTGTTCCTCAGACAAGAAAGCTCCTTTTCATCCTTGCCCCTCTTGTTGACATAACTGATGAAACTATGGTTGGATTAAAACCTAATATGTTATTCTTATTAGATTGAAGAATTAGCTGCCAAAAGGGTCAAATCAGTGTCACAGATCTATATTCTAAACATTTGTGTTTTATTATTGCCTGAGGGAATGTCAGGAAAAGAGAGAAAACATACTTTCAGGGCTGGTGTGTTGAAGCTACCATATGATTATCCTTCCATTTGTTATCCCATTCATGTATTAATACATCATATATATATGAAGAATAGATAGAGAGCTTTGATTTTATATCACTATTTCAAATAAATATTTAACTCTTTCTTCAGTTTGTTATTTGATTGCGTGCGTGAGGAGGGCACGCAGAACTAAGTCACATCAGAATGGTGATACCTGTCTTTCCCTTGAACGTCTTTAATGTGTCTGCAAGACTAAATCATGTTCAGCCTGGTGCTTTACAGTGCGACACGAGCAGCCACACAGATCATGTGAAGGGCCAGTGGAACCAACAAGTACATTCAGTGTGATTTAGTTCCAGCGAAGTGCACAGCAATCTGCGGGCAAAGAATTGTGTGTGTGTGTGTGTGTTTAAGTTGCACTTTCATGTTCCAGTATAATGTTAGCCTCTTGTAGTTTTACACCGCATGACCACTGCGGTGTGTGGTTTTAAGAGACAACAAAGTTTTGTTTTTTTTAATATTGAAAGATTTTTGCAACTAGAATAAAACACTAGCATGAAAGTAGCCACAACACCAATAGCTACTAATATATTCTGCATACACTATATGTAGTTATCAACTGCATACTTAAATGGTTTTTCTCTAAATAGCTGTGCCTTTGGCCACTCTAGTGCTAATAGAGTGCAACACTACATTAGCAATATTAGTCTTATATACAATTTTGTGCTAATAGAGTGCAACACTATATGATTATTTTCAGAATATCTCTCAAAGCAAGACATTTAAATGTTACAAATGATATAGTTAAATGACCCATTTTTGAAAGACATCAGGAAAGCCTTTGTATGCATTCATCTCCTAGTCTATGTTTACCACAAACATCTCCACTGCAGGCTATAGAAGTTTCCCCCTTGATAGTAAGACATCGTCCCTGCTTGACAATTATTAAAAGAAAGTTACAAAAGCACCTGTATTATTAAAGAAGACATTAAATAAAAATGCTGGTTTTTGTTTTTCAAAATGACTAGAAATAGTGGTCCACACTTGGTTGGCATTGTGCAACAGTCCACTGTTGGTACAGTAGGATTGTGTGCGTGTGTGTGTGTATTTGTATATGTGTGTGTGTCTGTCCATCTTTGTGTGGAAGCAAAGGGTCAGGGTCACACTCCAAATCACTGAGAACCCGAGGGGAACGAACTGAGCCTGTTAGAAATAGTGCAGAGACAAGCTTAACCTATTTTTAATAGTCCCCCCTCTCCATCATTCCCTTCCCAGACCCAATGTCTGTAACAGGAGGCTGCTGTTTTGAAGGTTAAAATACTATCAATAAACTGACATTGAATAAAAAAGTCCACATAGTTATTTCAAGACTTGACACTAAAGCATTTTAAATGTGCAGTGAACATGTCTGGACGCTGGTATTTAAAAATTTAAAAGGCCTATGTGAAAAGATTTATAACACGTCCAATATACTCAGTTTAAACAGAGTAATAATAAAGAATACTGAAGGGTAATTTAACAATTAAAAGTTAGGGAGTGATACTAGATTCAGACAACTTACCTGCGAGATAATGAGCAGTGTATAGTGACAAAACAGCACAATACTCTCCATTTAACTGCTGCTAAACAACAGAACGTTTGAGAAATTAATATGCAGCGGAACTGACAGCTGCAAATTATGGCTGTTTCTTGATGCTGGAATAATAATTTTACACTACATTACAGCAGGTATTTACAATTCAGAGACTGAGGGTGCATACTTAACTACATCAATTAAGGAAATAGTTGTGGAGATGTCAGATACTCCACTGAAGCAAATCTTTAGCAGGCGGGGATGTGCCATGTGTTGTATTATGGCACCAGCTGCACTGGCTTCCCAATGGGAAACAGTTTTGATGTTTTCCATAACTGCCACTCTTCCGCTTCATCAGGATCGCTCAAAAATGATTTGACAGGTAAACATGTGGTGATGCACACCTCAAGTGAGGGACATTACACAAGTTGAAGAAAGACTGACAGAGTTGTCTGTATTGCTGACGGCAATGAAGGGAAGAAGGAAATTTTACATTATTTTACTCATAGTTGTCTCAGCAGGCTTCCACTGGTAAAAAGTGGCTACACTTTCTTCTGCATGTTTTAGTTTAGTTCGCTTTTAGTTTTGTTTATTTTGAGCTTTACACACAGCATAAACTTATCTGAGAAGTTTTAGGTTTATACGTAATATTAACAAAATAATATTGTGGTTACAAGTAATTAAATATTATAAGTACATGTTTTTCTACTGATTATATAGTTTGTCTGACTGAAATTATATATGACCTCCATTCTGCAACCCTGTCATTTCAAGCAATTTGCAACAGCAAATAAGTTTTAAGAGAATTGTGATACCAAGTGAATTATATTTTATACAAACATAGTGACAAAAATGTCTTAAATTAATGCTATCTGCTCTTCCAATCCAGTATCCACTCACAACATTAAAAAAAACAGGTTTTTTAATGTTGTGCTCAGGCACTTACAGGGCTTGGTTGAGGTTAGGAACATGTCATCCTAGTTAAATATTGAAAGTCAAAAGTGTCTTGAAGCACAAGACATGATGTGTTTACTTTATTAACATTCAACTGAAGTCACAAAATTTCCCCAAGCATTTGTTGCCTTAACCTTGTACAGCCCTGTGCCTCTGTACCCTGTACTCTGCGCTTATGTACACCAAACATCCACCCTGAACACCTCCCTATGCCTTAAATGCTACAGAAAAACATAGCACTGCACTCAAAAAATTATAAAAAATATAAACATTTCCCAGTTCTCAATCATGTTTTCCCAAAACGACACTCATACTACTAAATACAATTTGTTGTGTAATTCCCAGGAGACAGAGCTGCTACTCGAGAAGATCGTGTATAGGTCAGAAAGATGTATCTTACAATAATACTGATGATATATTTACATGTAGTTTAAATTTTCAGGAGACATGATTTAGAAAAGTATTAACCAATTAGAAAGAAGACTGTGGATATAGGATTAGAATTTGACCTAATAGAGTATCTTTGATAAAGAAAGACCACAAAAATATAACTTACATTGTTTCTTATTTGACAGCTGCTACATCTATGTGAACTAGGACAGATGTTATAAACCTTGCCAATGAGGAAAAGAGAAACTTGTTGGCAGGAATGGACTGTGAAGACAGTCGCCTGTTTGTGACAAAGGCATCTCAGCTATGCTGGTAGCGATATAGTATGTTAAGGAGGTGATAGAAGAAGGGAGGCATGGAAGGCAAGGAGTGTTAAGGGCCATCATAATAAGTGAGAGGTGGAAGCGAGAGAAGTGTCAGAGGGTTGAGAGGACTGTGAATGGAAACACTGGCCCTGCTTGTCCTGTCATTTCAGCAGACTCTCCCAGGGCAGCATTGTTTCCGGAAGCTTCAGCCTCCCCCTGCCGCCAGTACAAGACGTCCTCTCCACGGCCGTCGCTGCTAACAGACGCCATCAGTCACACTGGCTCAGAAACCACTCGCTACCAATCTCACCACTGCTGTGAAGGCAACTGCTCGAGCTTGTCTCACAAATCTGCTCCTCCGTGTGCTCTCCAAGCAAAGACATATATTTACACACTGTCAAAACAACACACACACACAGACACATGAAGAGACAAACACACACAGAATTTTTCCGTCACTTTGCCAGGACCAAAAAGCATTCCTGCTGAATTTGTCGCTGTCCTGCTTTTTATATCCCTCTCTCTATGTAGTTGGCTGCTGGATTTACACTGACAGAATCCACCTCATGTCCTCCATGTTTCCTGGGCTTACTGTCTTCATCTGAGCATTAAGGGCTCACCATGCCAAATATCACTACTGGATGGAAAGATCTTCATGTACCATTTGGGAGATTTGGATCTAATAATAATATAAAGTCAAGAATTAATTGTTTCTTTTTTGTAATTTTTCACACACAAAACACAATCAAATTTTGTTCCGTATCAACTGCGTATGCCATTCTTGTCACAATCTACAATGAGGAAACTGTTGCTAGTGCACACAGTGAGAAGAAATACGCATTGATGATCAAGCTGGATGGTGATAGCTGGATGTACTCCAGATTTATGTTAATGGTGTCACTTTTATGCACACTGTATTTTATGTCAACTCATATGGTAGGTTTAAGCATATGTGTGTTTTATAATGTTTTATGTCTCTCACATTCAAGTCCATGTGCACTCTTTGCTTCACCTGACTGCAAGACAAATTTCTCGAGGGACCAATAAAGTTAAAGTTGAAAGTTAAAATCCTGCTCCATCGTGTTACAAAAATGGAAATGTGCGTTGCTCACGTGTTGTATATTAAGAATTCAATTTTATTTAAATTAAAATGTGAAGAACATAACATGATAACATAGTACAAAAAACAGATTTTGCAGTGACTGACTGAATTAATTCTTGTAAATTAGTTGATAACAATACTGAGTTTGGTGAAGAGTGGAATGTAAAAGCACAAGGCTACTGCGTAAAGGGGAATATCTTTAGAGCTACCATGTGAAGTCCCTTTTTATCTTTATCATACCAGTTTCATTTCCATCCCCCCTATACAACTACATTAAATTTTTACATAATTTCATACACTGTTTTTCAGTGTGCTCGTTACTGCAACCCTCAGCCTTTCTCTTCATTCTATCTATCTACATTTTTCTCCTGCACAACCCCTGCACACACCAGATCAAAGCACATTCAAGGTTCCCTCATGAGCACAAGTGCATCTCTCAACCCCATTATCTCCTCCACTCGCTCCATGTACCCTAAGTGACAAACTAACTAATATCCATAAGCAGCTGAGTTGTTGGCAGGGGGGTCTGATTTTTGATCTCAAAGCCAACCATGTGTCAGCTAAACAGTCAAGACAACATTTAAATCAACAAGGCATGAAGTGCAAATATAAACTGACCTTGTTAGCAAACAGGGGCTGTCTTCATTTTCTTCATATTGTATTAACATTACATTTCTGCTGAATGTTTTAATGCTTTTTCCATTAATTAGCCATAATTACCAGTGGCATTTAATTATTTCAACACTCCTTGTAAACAATAGCCATTCTAAGTAAATTAAACATGCAGTAATTTCCAATTAAATCTCTAAATCAACAGTCAATGACTTTGGCTCTCAATACTTTTTAAATTTCTTTCATTCCGTGTTTGTAACTCCTGCCGTATAGATTGTAAATGGAGCAGACAGACATAATATAAATCTTGGAGGCTTTGACATGCCTTTAGCTATAGCAGGCTTCATCACAACTTTGCCTGTTGAACTCATCTCCCCTTCCCTCTCTTTCTCTCTCTCTCTCTCTCCCTACCTCCCTCCCTCTCTCTCTCGCTCTCTTTCTTTCTCTCTCTCCTCCTCTCAGCTGCTATTATTTATTCAGTTTGTTTGGCGGGACTCAGTAGCCGCAGCAGCCCCGGCCTGGCAGACCTATCGAACTGTGGCATAATAGATGTAATACATCAATGCGTTTGAGCTGAGAGCCTTTAATTAGGCCTTCCTGCTCGTTTCATCAATTCCCCCATGCCCTCCTGGGATTTGGGGGAGGGGTGGGGGGTGATACAGAGAGGCCTCCTGCACTGCATGTGAATCACTGTACCTCCACCTCCCCAGCCCATTCCTCTGCCTCCTCAGTGAGCTCTTTGTCCCTGAAAATCACCAGCCCCCCAGCCTCCTGTCCTCCTCCCTTCTCAGTCCACTGCCACTCATGTCTTGCAGGGTCAGACAGCATGAAATGCTAATCCTCACCTGAAAGTCAATAATTAAAAATATGTCGCCATTCAGGATTTGAAAAGAAGTGGCTTTCTTTCAGAAAGCAGTGGGGATGTCCAGTATGAAATGAGTGATTCTGAGAATGTCTGTGCCTGCACACATGCATGTGTGTGTGTCTGTGTGTTTGTGTGCAGTCATGACCTTGCTCCCCAGGTGCTGTTGAAATGTGTCATGTTAAATAAACGCCAAGCAAGACCCAGTGGTGACCAGCGGCACAACTGCAAACACAGACCAATCTCCTGCTGATTTTGCCATTTTCTGTTTACCATTTCTAGCCGTTCGCATTTCACATGAATCATAGCAACAACATCTGACATTTACCACAAGTTAAAATATGACCACACCAGACCACATAACTGAGGGCCACCAGCACTGGGGGCAGAGGCTGATCTAAGTAAGCATAAAGTGAGGACGACTGCTCTTCTGCTTTCTTTGCTCTATGTCAGACCATTGATTGCATTCACACATATTGTTGACGGTATTGATTGTTTTTGTTTCAGATGAACAAAACTATCGATCGGAACTCAATCCTGACTCTATTTATCTTTTATTTGAGAAAACAGGTGATTCAGGAGGACATTATTTTCAGGATTGCCTGTGTGTGCTCACCTGTGCTTGTGTGTGTGTGTGTGTGAGGGTAAATGCATACATTTATTCAAGTCAAATCTGTATGTAGCACTGTGTTCGCGCACTTCCTCAGGGGGTATTGAGTCTTTTATTACAACAAAAAAACTAGGGGGAGGTTTAGTTAAAGTCAAACCAGGACTAATATCCCTCAAAATTACCTCAATTCTAAGTAAAGATTCTGTCTGCACCCATGTGCTCTAGGTGGCTCAAAGGACCATGATCAGGTGAGCAAAGAAAAACCCACACTGACTGGTAATTTGGTGAGTAACCTTGAACTAGTGGAAAGTCCAACCATGTGAGGACATACCAACAAACAGCCAGCATATAGTGGTTGTGTAAGGTGATGCCTACTCTCTGAACCAGAGTCATCAGTAACTTTGCTTCAATATGTGATATTACTTTCAAACAGAGTGCAAACTTTTATGAGAAGATTTTTCAAAAGATGTTGTAGTGTCTGAAGTTCCATATATGGTTTTTACTCTCTTGGAATGCCTGAAGCTCCATGTTTGTCTTTCTATTCTTTGGGTTCATGTTTAGGTTAGTAACCATGAACATATACATATAAGGGACAGGGAGAGGGCCTTTTCTCCCTTCTCTCTGTTTCTTGGAAAAGTGAGGTCATTGAGTGAGATCCCGATGTCTCGCTATAAATCATAAAGACAACTAACATATATATATATGCTGATGTTGAGAGCTGTTAGGAGAGAGATCCATATTGGCTCGGATCCTCTCACAGGCTACTGCAGTGCTTGTTTTGATGCTGGACTTCTTTGTAATAAACTTCTATATACAAGTAAGACAGTGTCAGCGGAGATCTTCTTTTCATCATCTTCACAACATCACCATCAAATATACCACAATGTGATGAACATATTAACCATGGAGATAAAGTAAAAGGTACATAGAGGGGGAAGTATTGTATATTCCATATGAAAACCAATGCACTGAAAATATTCATAGTTTGTCAAATGCATACTCTATATTCCTATGAAAACACATACAATGTGAAGGAACCCATACTGTACACAACTGGACATTTATGTACTGGTCTAGTGCTAGGATTGAAGGCCAAACAGTTGCAATAGTGAGAGGCATACACAGAGGAGGGGAGGCCCTAAAAAAGTTGCAGATCAGAGGACATGACTGGAACTTATTATACTGCTGTTGAATTGGCAAGTGAAAGAGTAAGGTCTCAGGTGTGGCTTGGGTTCCTGCTCCATCATCAAAAGTTTGTGATGTGACAATGATAAAAAGAAGACATGAATTGTGAGAAAGTTTTGAAAGCCACATTAATGTAACAGACGTTTAGTCCCATTGGATGTACAACTCCAGTGAACAGCATAGTATATAAGACTGATTAAGGATACAAAGTCTTTTTTGCTGGAAAAACGTAACCAATATCCCATGTTCACATACATACAAAAGCATGTATGTACATAAAGAATACAGAATGGCGTTAGTTTGTAAATACAGTATAAATATTGTATAGTTCCTTCATTCCACATGATGAACTGCCCACAGTCTGTTAATTCCACAGAAGCTAATCCCTTCAGTCTTTTACTAATATATCCATTACATGAGTGATGCTCCCATAAGCCAGCTCTAGTCAGTAAATAATTCTGGTTAATTAAAGCCAAGACATCCATCTTTGCCTCGGCTTTGTGTGCAGACTCTACGAAAGGCATGTTCTATTAATAAAACAGTGGTTATCACCACTGTTGATGTAGTTTCGAACCTGTTAATTGGACTGTAGATTTCAAATGGAAATTAACAGCCCATAATTCATTGGAAAAAGGGGAAATGACCCCATGATGGCACACCCATCACACCAGCAGGGAGGGTCTGTGTATAACATACACACTGAAATAAACCATTGTTGTTTTGTGTATTTAGATGTTCATGGAAGTACACTAATTATTTCCTAGAGGACTGAGTTAGCAGTATGTCCATTTATGCTCTAAAATACTGGAAATTCAAACAACGTCCTTAGTTGTATACATACTTTATATGAAAAAACCAACACATCATATAGTAAAATGAAGAATGATTGAACTGTTTTTCTACAGTCCATTTACCAGTTTAAAGAGAGGCATTTTAAATGATACAAGATATTTGTTTACATGGGAGAGAGAGCTTATTAGCAGACACTTGACCATTAGTGATCTCCCATATCTTTGTTCCAAATTTCCATTTAATTTTCACAAATGGGAAATTATACTCAAGAGGAAGCAGCCAGTATTTTGATTTTCTATTAAATAGCAAATTAATTTAATACGCCGCAAAATGTTGATATTTTAACCAGCATTAGCTCTTTCCCAGTATACCAGGACCAAATTTATAATGTCCCCAGGGCGTTACTGCAAATATGATTATATTCTGCTGGTAAAATAATTAAGTGTGAAAAACACATTAGCTCTTTCTGCCTTTCTCAACAACATACTAAAAAAATCTAACTATCTATCTATCTGTTTGCAAGCATATCTTTATAAATCAAGGAAAAACAATAGCATCAATCTTCTTTGTCCTCTGCTGAGTTTACTAATGATACTGATATTTGGTTGATTGATTGATTATCTACATTTCTTTTGGATTTGTAAAAAAAAATCAGAGTTTTTAGATTGGTTCAATTTGGGAATTATAGTTCTTCTTATTAAAAGTCAAAACTAAGAAATGCATTTACTAGAGTAAATTTGTGATTCCTATCAAATGTAAAAATACCAGTAGCCAATACTTGTTCATTTTGAACCAGTACTACCATGGCTATCTGTACAAAAAATCATCGAATTCTGTCTAATGTTGATATATTTCATACTGGACCAAACAGATGGATCACCCATCAGACAGAGAGACCGACCAACAGACTGCCATCCCTAAAGCCGTGCCACTGGCACAGCTAAGGACCTGTAGCAAGTGTCCCTTGTTGACAGGTCTGCTAAACACTAATTTACTGGCATGCAGTGCATTTTTTCATATACTGACCACAGCTATTTGCATGGTGGTGGATCTCTGATTTTCTGACTGCTAGTAGCACATTCAGCTGAGCCCTCAACTAATGACATATCTTTATGAAGCTGATCAGTATAATTGATTGGTTTAATAGAAAGCAGCACCCTGTCTAATAATAAATGCACAAGTCTGTTTTCATCACAATAAAAGGAGCCTGATATTGTTTTATTACTTAAGATAATTATTATTTGTGAGTGAACAATGACAAGGTTTTCAGAGAATCTGCCCAACATCCCTGTCAGCCACAGCCACAAATGTAGAGCTGTGATACAAAAGGAATGTGTTATTACAAAACAATCTCTCTGTGTGAAAGCAATCAGCAATCAGCAGCTTGAAAATGCCAATATGTCTAAAAATTAGAAGCCACTTTCTCATACTGACGACACTCTCCACAGGGAAGATTGTGCTAATGGAAGTTTGGGCAGGAAGCCTTTTGTTGTAGTTATGCAAAAGCCAAGTAAAACAGAAAAAAACCTGTTCGCTTTGCCTTTAACCCACTCTTCAAACTGACACTTAAATATTATCCGTGTCCTTTCACTGACTAAACTCTGAGAAGTATAGAAAAGCTGAGTTCTCATGCAGAGTTTTGCAGGTACGCAGGACGCTGGTAGGTTTTAATTGAAGCTCTCCCTAAATCATAGGTTGCGTACAATAAAAGCTTGGACAAAATAAAAAAAATATAGAAGACATGAGTTGCAGTTTTGAGAGAAAATGGAGCCACAGTGGATAATGCTTAAAGGCAGGAAAATCAATGAATCACTCACTGATTTACTCAGCAAGACATCGAAAGCACTTACTACTACTACTCACCATAAACTCCAGATTTTCATCTAGCCTAACTGTGGGGTTAATTTCCCCTACAGCTAATGTTATTTGGCCTGATCCATATAGTGGATCATCCTTTTTGCACATTTCACTCCTATGTTTAAATTCCCTCTTTCCATTTACAAGCAAGCCAAGGCTTGTCAGCAAAAGTTACATGAACTAGTTTACAACTGAACTTACCATCTCTGGTATTCACCCCAAGTACAAAAATATTTCAAATGTTTTTAGTAGATAAACATGAAAAAATGCAGAATTATAGGATGATAAAGCGTGTATTGGTTGCCATTGTTCCCATTTGCCAAATTAAGCTGAACTGCGGCTGTAAACAGAAGAAGAAAGTTCCTAGCTTGGTATGAATGTGTAATAATTCTCTTCTGTCTCTTGTCTAAAGAATCACAGAAACTTTGACTTACACAGACAAGACAGACGAACAACAAAACATTGTAAACTATTCATGAAAAAGAACTTCAACTTTCAAATACTTACAT
The DNA here is from genome assembly GCA_033238685.1 of Lates japonicus. Classification (NCBI taxonomy): domain Eukaryota; kingdom Metazoa; phylum Chordata; class Actinopteri; family Centropomidae; genus Lates; species Lates japonicus. The sequence goes on from BRZM01000003.1 coordinate 13,387,415, forward strand.
CACCACAGCTACAGATGTGGGTCATATTTGCCTGGATGCCAGTTAGCAGAATTTTTCAACCCCTTTTATATGTCTATCATATCTGTATTAGCTCTAGTTTCAGCTTCTTCTTCTAAGTGCTGCTTCTCTGTATTTGCCATTTGTTGCTGAAATGTTGAGTTGCCCTGTAATATTAAGTGATTTTGCTTTGTTTCTCCTGGTTTGGTGGCAGAGATAATCTGATAGCAGTGTTCTTTCATAGCTGACAAATGCCTGTAATTAGCATCCAACTTAATATGAAGCACCTTTGTAGGAGAGTTGTTTTCATTATGTGATCTACTCCTGTACATAATTAGACTGCTCATACTACTGTTGGTTTGTTATGCAGCAATCAAATCATGTCTTATCCCACTTTATAAAATGCAAACATGTACAAAATGTAGAATTTTTCCTTCCAACAATTATTGAAAATTAGTCATTATTTTGGCAATGACTACAATATTTGTGCGAGAGTGCACAAAGAGTAATAAGAGCAAAATATTGTATACAACTTATCATGTAACGCAACAAACTACCAACCAAAATGATGATTTAAAAAAATCACAGAGGTGAAACAACACTGCTCCAGGACATTCTGAGCCCCATAAAGGTAGCAATGAAGCTATCATACTGGATTGAGTTGCTTGTGTGTGTGTGTGTGTGTGTGTGTGTGTGTGTGTGTCCACTCCCCGTTATATTTCTAACATTTCATATCCTGAAGATGAGCTGTATAGTTCACCCTGGGAACAAAAACATGCATGTCTATTTAACACAATAAAGAGGGGGCCAAAAGGACTTGCAGCCTCTTCCCTAATGAGCCTTGTAAGACCTCACGCTGTTCGATGTCTAGAACTGTTTCATCCAGCTCAGACACTGTCTCCATTGCCCCCTAACCCTCTCTGTCCAAGGAGGGGACTGGCAGGCTGGCACCCCTCTGCCCCATGCCTGCCACCCACAGGGCCTGACCATGTTCTCCACTTCATTTACCTTATGCTTGGCTCCTCTGCCAGACCAGGGCTAGAGGCCAAAACAAAAAACAGATATGCACCTGCAAGGCAGCGTCCCTTGGGATTAAAGCAGGCAGTTAATTTTGTTTGCGTTCTGACAGGGTGTTTTTAATTTTACCTGCCAGCGTAGGTTTGTTCAGGTGCTCTCTCTGGACCTCTGTCGAGTATGACCTATCATCACCATATGGCCACAGTTCCCACAGCTCTCTCCTGATGGAGGTGCTGACTCTAAAAGAGTCATTTAACCTGTGTTGATGTTACTATATTAAGTCTTTGCAGTGCTGCTGTTTCCCCTTTAAATGTTATTTCACACAATATTGTAACAGATACAACAGCAAATTTTGTCGATGACCATTGTTTGTTTCCGTATTTTTGACATGGCCTCACAGTTTTCTTCTTTTGATATATTTGATCAGTGAGTTAAGTTGAGGCAATGAAAACTCAATGGATTTTATATCATAGTTCTAGATCTGTTAGTTGAGACAGTGAGCTCACTGGCAACTTCTCTCTTCAAAAATGCAGTTTTTTTTTCATGAGATTAAGGTGGGATTTAATGGAGTGTTTTCACAGTAAAAGGCAGCTAAAGGGAGGGAGCGAATTTAGTCAAAATAAGTATTATGAGGGAAAAGAGAAGTTATACATTCAGAACACTGAATACTAAACAAACACTGTTGACACCATGACACCACTGCATAGGTATATTCTTTTGTGAGATGTGTGTTACATGTGAGGAACGTGAGACATGAAGAAAGATATGCAAAAGAAATAAGCATTTTGTTCTCTTCAATCAGGATGTCACTGACAAGACAATTTGTGCCCAGTAATGGCTGAGGATTCTGGTTTGCAGCAGTTTACATTAGACATTTCATCAGAGTAAATGATATCTAGTACACATTCAGTGTACGTTTGTGCAACTGAAGCATTGCCATGCCAAGCAGAGGGGAAAAAAACAATAGTTTGTATTTTTTTAAGAACTACAAAAAGTTTTATTCAGTTTCCACGTTAATAATACTGATTAGCTGGAAGGTATAACTGTGTTGCATATATCTGGCCCAACACGTGCGTAACCCTTCGCTTGAAATTTTTCATATGCTAATTGGGCTGTGTGGTGCATAATTGGCTCCAACTGGCAAGGTGTGGCCTCCCCTCACCTCAACCTGTTGCAGATGGTAAAACTCTCCAGTAAATGCAAATGCCGATGGGCACCACTGAGAGAAAATATTAAGCAGTCAGTGCTGAAATGGGCCAAACAAATAGTCAAATTTGGACTAAAATATTCTGGTATATGAGAGAAATTAACTTTTGCTGCTGGACTCTAATGGTAATATTTTTGGGAGGGCTGTGCAATGATGTACTGGCTTCTTGACATTTGACAAAATGGCCACTTGGTGTTGTGTTGTTAATGAAGTTGTTTAAACAACAACAAAAAAATATTCGACATGAGGCTAGATGGGCATGGCTTAGGGCAGTGACTGTACAGTTGTGACATCACAAAGTTACTTACGTTTTAACAGCTTGTTTAGAGGCACAGTTTCTGAATACTGTATGCATTTCTCTGTGGATGCTTTGTGTTTTGACAGTGTATTTATAGTACCTAGATCTACTTTGTAATTTTGAAAAATATGGAAATCTCACTTTCAGCAATATGGGACCTTTACACTGCAGGTAAGGACAGCAACAGTGACATGTTGCTACCAAGCTTTGAGCAAGTGTTAATTGTGTAACCAAAGTGAAAAAATAGGCAAATTATCTTCCCAGTCAGAATCATGCAAATTTAATTACAAATGCGTCTGATGTTTGCACGCATCTGGACATCCCTACATCCCCATTCAACTAACGATGTGAGGAGCAAAGAGAGGACATCAGAAATAACATTAGCTGGGGTGAAGCTGCCTGTGGGTTTGAGGGACAGCTGCAGAGGGAGGGAGAGAGGACATGCAGCCAAAACTGAACAGAGTAAGAGATGTGGAAAGGTAAAAAATGTCAGTGATAAAGAATGTGTGTGTGTGTGTGTGTGTGTGTGTGTGTGTGTGTGTGTGTCTGTATGTGTGTGTCTGTATGTGTGTGTGTGAGACAGAGAGCGGGGGAGAAAGAGGCAGTGTCTATTTGTGAGACAGCACTAAATAATGTTATCTCTGCTGGAAAAAGTTTACTATTGTGAAGCAGAGTGCAGCTTTATTCTCGGTTGTTGATATTGAGAGCAATCAGAAAATTCCTCTCTTTCTCCCAGTTGCAAAATTTGTCTGGATTTTAAAAACTGTTCACCCAGCTTTATGAATTCCTTTCTGTTTACCTATTGACAAACAACGCAAGCAGAATTCTGATGCCCAAGAATTGCATTATTTGATATCAAAAATAAAACTTTTTTTCCTGAATAATATATATTGTATAAATAATCAGCTAGTTCTGTAAATGCAAATGCCGATGGGCACCACTGAGAGAAAATATTAAGCAGTCAGTGCTGAAATGGGCCAAACAAATAGTCAAATTTGGACTAAAATGTTCTGGTATATGAGAGAAATTAACTTTTGCTGCTGGACTCTAATGGTAATATTTTTGGGAGGGCTGTGCAATGATGTACTGGCTTCTTGACATTTGACAAAATGGCCACTTGGTGTTGTGTTGTTAATGAAGTTGTTATAACAACAAAAAAATATTCGACATGAGGCTAGATGGGCATGGCTTAGGGCAGTGACTGTACAGTTGTGACATCACAAAGTTACTTACGTTTTAACAGCTTGTTTAGAGGCACAGTTTCTGAATACGGACTGTATGCATTTCTCTGTGGATGCTTTGTGTTTTGACAGTGTATGTAGTGAGGTTATTAGTAGAGGAAAACAAAGTAGAATGATGTCACACTAATAATAAACAAATTTTGTGATAACTAGTGTGTTATTATGGCAACAAGTGTGTTACCGCCTTACTCTAACCAGTTTGATCCCTCGTCTTCAGGAGGATCCACACATTAGACAGAGAGAGAGAGAGAGAGACGGTGAGCAATGTCAGTGGGACGGGAGGGTGAAGGGTTGTCTTTGATGAAAGTTTGTAAAACTAACCAGAGTAAAACGGGAGATGGGTGTTGGTGGTGTTCCTCAGCTCTCCATCAGTGTGGCTCTTCATAAAATTAATCCACCTCCTCTTAATGCCTTTGAAAATTTAAATACGGCAATGACCAAGCTGTTCTGCAAACTATCGCATTCAGGGAAAATGCATTTGCAGGATAGCTAGCTAGCAAAACTTATGATAACACGTAGTCAACCGGGAGAAGCACTGATGCTAATGCAGCGCTAATATTTATAACAGCTCTTGTTTTAGCTGCTTATCTCCTGATCTCAAAATGGGAGATTTGTTTTTCAAAATAGCATCCAAATATATATATTTGGAAGCAATATCCATTTACAACACATTTTCTGCGCACTGTCAAATATGTTTTTTTGGATCAGGAACTACCTATAACTAAGACTCATATGCTACACACATACACAAGTATTTACATTACAAGGGCTGAGATCACTGGAAAACTAGCGTCATCACTGCAACAGGATCCCAACATGTACAAAAAGTGACAAATAAAGATCGATAGATATTTTTATAGATCAGTGGAACCATTTTGCTGTTCTAGTCTGTCCATATGTCTACAACAGACCTAACAAACGGAGGGAAAGTTAATCATACTTAAATTATCACATACTTACTATTATATCTTCATTTTGATTTTAAAAAATGCTTTTTATCCACATACTGTTGAATATTTCCCACGATCATAAATGAACATTTCAGTCAGATTGACCTCATCAGACAGAGACTCTCTCCTCTCCACTTTGGCAGCAGAAACAGTCTGACATTACTGTAACTTTTTATCTGCATCACATATTCACAATAACTCAGAATAAATCACCATCAGACTAAAGAGCAAAAACTCACTCAGTAAGAAAAAAATCATTGTTGAATTTACTTCAATCAAATCTTCAGCCTAACTTTAATAACTGGAAGTTATATCTAGCGTTTCTATTCTAGTCATGTGATCATATTGTTCACATTTAATTATAATTTTTGGACGTCGCTAGAAACGAACCGGCATGCAGTTATCAGCGTTATTTCAACTCATTGTTCTGACAACTCCGCCTCTTTCACGTGAACGTGCTCGGGAAATCCCAGGTTGAATTAACGAGTTGGTAACCAGCGCTGTGCGACCGCTTAGCCAGACTGCAGTTGTTAGGTTTAGTAAAGCCAGATAACGAAAAGATATCCAAGCAGTAAACTTAGAAATAACCACTTTAAATAAAGCCTGAATAATACATCATGTGATTCCAGTGTTTTATAAGTGATGTGGTGGTTTATTGGTTTTTTGCTTGTTTGTTTTTCTTTTTTGGTTGACTCTGTTTTGAAGGGGGGTATGATTTCATTTACAGTTTAGAATGATGAGTACGTCTTTGGGCTGTCTCTGTGTGTGCAAGCTTGTTTTTGGGTGTAATACATTTGCTGTCCCACTGCAAATTCTGCTCCAGGCATTTTTAATCTTTCAGTCTTCAAGAATTAATTTAGCCTGTTTTGATTGTAAATAAGGAGAGTGGGGAAAACTCGTGGCAGTAAAACACCCTGGACACACTTAAAGATGCGTGCTATCTCTTAAAATCATACCACAGTAGCATCCTTTGAGAATTTTCTGCAAGGTCACCCATGAAATGGTTATTCATCCTTGTCCTACAGAAAAGAATTCTCATCTTGGCATAGGACATAAACTGTGTGCGACATCAAGCACATTTCATTTTGCACTGAGCATAAAAATGGGCTTTCCACATATCACATCACTAGTTTCTGTAAATCTGCATTGACAACTCGAAAGCACATAAACATGTGCCCACACACCCACACTTCATCAAAGTGTAATGCACTCACACACTCAAAGACACGCACAAACCTCCCCCTCACCTGCTTACACACAGGAGCACAATTAAAAAGACACTATTACTGGCACGCCTACTGTACCAAAACCTGGCTCCATCACACTTCAGTGACTTCCCCACAGTGACGCACTGACTCAGAATGCTTAACAAATCACTCTTTATCCACTCTGTGGTTTCTGTGTTCAATAACTGTGAGAAACACTACAAAATATAGCCATCAACACACAGTATGTTATTTCCAATATCTACAACTCTTACAATAAAACAGATTCTAATTTGAATATAATTTACCCAGCTGACATTTTGTTTGTGGTTAAATCAGCTCTAGATTAGATGTAGTCCTCACACTTCCTCTCTACAGTTTTATACCCTCTGTCACACCTGAAATTGTTTTAGTAAAACTAACATCAATCTCCTTGATGACTGCACAGCCCTTTGCAAGTGTCATGTGTATGACTTTAAGGTCCATGTAAAGCAGTAATACTAAAAAATGTGCTTTTTATCACCCAGTGAAATTTGAATGGTTAAAAAAAATCAGCAAATATATAAAATTAGGTTTCAAAATCATTATGACATAAGGAGCTTTCTCTGCTCTGAGACGCTGAGGGCGTGTCCGCTGCAGGCGCTGAAACCACACCCACTCGAACGGTGCAGCACAGTGACCGTTAGCTCCCTGTTAGCGTCACAACCCGTAAAGCAGATACTAACAGCAGTTTACTGGTGGATTCCCAATGTCTCCAATGAAACCTTGTAAAACTAACCGGAGTGAAACAGTTACTTAATCCACCTCCTCTTGATGCCTTTGAAAATTTAAATTAGCCAAGACCGGGCTGTTCTGCAAACTCTGGCATCCAGGGAAGATGCATTCGCACGATGACGACATAGCTATCTAGCGAAACTTACAAAAGCTTACAGATGAGGAGGAGCGCTGATGCTAATGCAGCACTGCTCTTTATAACGGTTACAGTGTTAGGGGCGGGGTTATGCTGAGTGGTGGCTCCAGTTCGTCATCGAGCCAACGTTTCAGACCCGCCCATAAAATCCTGAGAATGAAACTGGTGGAAAACTGTGAAATAGCCTAACTCCACAATGCAGTAACACATCGTTTAAAGACTTTACACATGTTTTCAGGAACTATTTTCTCACACAAATTATGTGTTTAGAGACAAAATTTGCTTTACACGGACAAATGAGGAGCTTTCTCTGCTCTGAGACGCTGGGGGCGTGTCCGCTGCAGGCGCTGAAACCACACCCACTCGAACGGTGCAGCACAGTGACCGTTAGCTCCCTGTTAGCATCATATCCAGTACCTACTGAAATGTCTACGAGCCAAATGGTCTTTTATTGCAAAGTCACCACACACTTACTGGGACAGGAACAAAGCAAAACAATTGACCTTCCTAATAGTAAAAAAAATCCTGCGTTTAGAGGAAGGATTACAGATGAGGACATGGCTGGGACAAAACACAGATTTTAATTACTCACAAGTTCGGCACTGCAGGTTTAACAGTAGATTAAATGGAGTGTATGTATCAGAGATCATTCGTAGTTATGATCCACAGACAATTATCACCCAGTTCCATTTTCTCTCTCAGTTTACTGTTTTGAATTTACTTCCCTTTAAACATCCTACTCCTATTTACTATTTTGGTTCACTCTCACCAATTTCATCAACCCTGTGTGTAGATTCAGTAGGTAGAAGTTTTCAGTGCAAAAATTCTACCTATACTGAGTCTGCAAAACCCACTGTACACTATATGGCAGGTACGAAACACCAGAGACACAAAGTTGCTGGTTAACATAATGGAGTACTTAGCAAGAGCAAGAAGTTTTTCACTGAAGTTGGTGGAGACTAAAATAAAAGTGAATATTGCACTTAAATTCATCGGGTAGCCACAAATGACTAACGTTACTCTGTATCTGCTTTAAGTAAATGATTGTCTTCCTACAAGTCTGCAATGTCTGCGATAGAGTATGTTGTGTTTACAGCTTGTTTCTGCACAGGCACCATCTGATTCTTTTTATTTGAAAGGTAACAAAGCCAATTGTTTGAAGTTTTCCCTATGGATCAGAGACTGTAGTACAGCTCTTTTAGCAGCCAAATAGAAAAGGGAACATGGCCAGTATGTGCTGATCTATAACTGGACAACTTGAATATCAGACATGGAAGGCTGCTAAGGTGGTGTATCCTGGTCAACAGGTCCTAAATGCAATAAACTTTATAACACTTGAATTAACATTAAGTTTTAATCTGCTATGCAAAAACAGGATGGCCTTCCATTCAACTTGAATACAAGCAGTGATAGAGTTTGAAAAAAATTCTGGCTTCAGTAAAATTTGGAGCATTGCAAATTGATAAACGGTGACAGCGAGAGTTATATAAGCCACTGTGGCAGATCTGAGTCAGTTAATGTGATTCCCCCTGCCTGACCCAGTCGCTTAGAGAACGCACCTTTCTTGATGTGGAATAACAGAAATTTGCATGAAATCCAAATGGGTGCAGGAGGGAATGAGATTCGTGACAGAGAGTGATGGAGGCACACAACACTGAGAGCTTGGGAAGGATGCTCACTCACCAGCCTCACACTGTACCTAAAAAAGCCATCAAATAAATTTGACTATAGTCTACAGAACATCTCCTTATTCATCAGTACCGTATTTTACATTGGTACTGGATGAAGACCCATTGTTTTTGGCCTATTATAATTTTAAAGAAATATGTATCATTTTCTCCACCATCACGAAATCCATCCACCCCCAAATCAGAAGTCATTGCTTTTGTGTTCTTAACGTCACAGTTTATCATTACACCTTCTTCAGTCCCTCTCTGTGGTGCAAGGTTAACACTCCAACCAGGCAAGGGGCTGAGAAAATACTGTATGAGCACTGAAGACCATCAAGGGCACCTCTGGCACTAGGTGTTGTGATGGATAAACAACCACATATACAGAAAGATTGCCCTCCAGGCTGCAAGTGATTCATAGACTGCACAGAACCAACAGATGACTTTAAACCTGGCATCCTCTATTGCTTCAGATGGCTTTAGCAGTGGCACTTTGCTGCATCTCAAGAGGCAGGCCATATAATGTCAACTGGCTGGCGTTGATGGTACATTTAACATTTTCTGAATGTGTTGAAAGCATAATCCCTGATCCAAATGTAACCTGGTCAAAAAATTAATTTAAACAATATTCTCTACTATTGCAGTCTTGCTGTTCACCCCCATTTCAGAGGTGAGTAGTTTTATCTTCACTGTGAGAGTAGTGTAGTTGCTGAAAGTTGAGTAAGCAACAGGAAACAGATATGCATAGCATCTTAACAGGCAGTGTCATTTTTATTGTTCCTTTTGTGCTCTTTTGTGTGTCGTATTTTCTTCTTATTTTGGATATGGCAAAACATGCAGTCAAATTATTTTGACTATATTCACTGCGTTTTGCCATATTTAAGCCACACTTCTGCCTTTAATCGGATCCACTGTGACTATATATTTATAGTTTTGAAAACCATTTAGCCATTTTAATTTTGTAAGGTGTATTTCATTTCATTTTGTTTTCCAGCAATTCTAGCAAAATAAGAAGAACCCACAAATTTTAACACATGTGAACAACCAGGCTACAAGACATCAACTAACAATTGCAGACAGTAAAGTCTAAGTCACTGTATCACATGCATTGTTCTCCAGAATCAGATTACCACTGAGGAAATTCCTTTTGTTTTACTGTACAGCGCAACAGTGAACAATTAACATGCATGTCACAATCTATTTCATTATACGAACTATGGCTCATAAAAGAATTATGCAAGAACCACTTCTCAGTGTCAGCAGAGACTCCTTTATATCCCTATCTTTGTTCCTCTCACTGTTTCAGTGTCCTACATGTGTGACAGAACTGTAACAGAGACCTTGGGAGCACTTGAATAGGGCTGTGTGAACATGTGTCAGTGGATTCTCTAATGGGAACACCATGCTCCTAATATACAGTCCATCTGTAGCGTGCACAATGAATAACAACAGCTCTTTGCAATATTGACTCCGCCCTGCTCCCCCATTTTAATGATTATGCCTTTGTCCTTTGTGGTAAAAGTCCTGTAGGAAACATTCCATTACTGCATTACAGAGGGTGGGGGAGGGTGGGTGGCTACAGAACACAAGGCTGGCTCTCCTGTCACATCAGCTCTTTATTATTCATTAAGATCTCTTTCTTTTCCCTGCGTAAAAGGACCTTGATAAGCTATGTTTATTCATACACTAACCTTTTTAAATATTTCCAAGAGCTCTCCAACAAAGACCTACCTGGCATACCTAATACCTAATCTTTGTTTCATTATTCAGTTCTCATGCTCTCACTTCTCACTTAAGATGCAGTACATGAATTGTGCCTCCACACTTCTTCTTTGTCTTTCTATTTGGCTGTCTCGCTCTGTCTCAGTACCTGTCCCTGTCCCTCGCCAGCACTATCATTTCATTATTTAGGTTTTCATGCAGGATTTCTTTTTTGGTCTTTTTTTAATGTATTGTATTAGTTCTTTCTTCTCTCCCTCTCCTCCCCCTCCAGTCTGCCCTCTGGCTTTCTCTCATTCAGAAGTCCTTGCCTCTGCAGACTGATCCCTGAGGGAAGACTACTGATTAGTGCAGTCATCACCCCCAACCCCTCCACCCCCACTTCCAGCTCACCTGCCCGCAATTCTATTTTGTTTTTTATTTATTTAAATTATTCATTATACGGTGGTTATTGTCGCACTATACAGTATAACACATTGAGAAAAATAAGGATGATATAGCACCTATTTTGGTCATCATGGGAAATTTTATAGTTAGAGCAGGGTATCGTTTGAAATAATAATATAATGAAATACACATACTGGTCAACACCACTGGTACAAATTATTATCTTATTATTTAAGAAAGTATCTTGATGTTTTCCTCCATAAACCTTTGTTTTTCATTGAACGAAATAGTAAAAATTTTGGGAAATAAGCTTATTTGCGTTTCTTGACAAGAAATAGACGAGCACATCAATACCATTGTTATGTCTAAATGCTGTATATGAAGCTACAGCCAGCAGCCAGTTAGCTTAGCTTAGCATAAAAAAAACAAGGGGAAGCAGCTAGCCTTTGCTGTGTCCACAGGTAAGACGGTGTACTTACCAGCACATCTAAAGCCCACTATCTTATCTGTTTAATTTGTCGAACAGAGCATAAAAAATAGACATTGCTGTGTTACTATTTCCCTTTTGTTGGTTGCTTGGCAACCTCACGCTGATGACAAAACCTGAGGCAGATACTGCACCAAGCCAAGAAATCTAGACAGATATTTGTTCACAAGATATAATATATGAGCAAATATACAGATCTTCAAACATAAAACAATTTCTTTGACAAAGTAAGAAAATGTTAAATGTTTTCTGAACTTGTTTCTACTCAGGAATTATATGTAGTTAAAACAAAAAATTACAATCCTATTATATAAAGTAGAAAATGTACAATATGGTAGAACGTTAACAAAAATAAGAGATGGTCTGATTGTATCTAACTGCAGCTTCAACACTTCGCAGCAGGTCTTTTGATTCGATTTTTGGTTTAATTTTACTATGAATCTAGAAATGTTACCAGTCCAAGGGATTGAGGACACTAATTATCAACATGGTGTCTAAGATATTAAAAGTCTCAAAACCAAAACTACATCAGCAGAAACTAAACCAAACAATAAATATCCACATTAGTACAACAAAATGAGTTACATTTCATTAATAATACCATAAATAAGCTCTCTAAAAGTCACTCTTGAATTTCAATTTTAGTACTCAAGCTTTTGCATAACAATTTTCATAACAATGGGCGTGTTTGGACACATCCTTCAGGAATTAGATTTGGAGAAGTTCAATGTGAGTTTATGTTGAACATCTTAATTAAGCTACATGTCTGAGTTCCATTGAGCCTGAAACTCTTTTCTCCCCTTTTCTACAGGTTCTAAATTGTTAGCACATAAAATAATGTTCCTGTCCAGCTCCATTTGTCTTCTATAAGTGGCTCAGCAAACCTTACTCTGCTCCTCTATTATACCTACACCGCTTGGATAGATACAGTAGTTAGCACAAGCAGACATGTTCCTTTTTCTCTGTGCCCACATCTGCCAGTCTGCCAGCCACCCGTGATACTTGGCAGGATTTCACTGGCTGCAGTGAGTGCTGTAGCAGCATCACTGACACCGTAGGCTGACTGCTAAGACATGGGCCAGCTGTAAGCTCAGATACTGATGTACGAACAGAGGCACTGGTCCCGGTTAACACAGGTAATCTGCAAGGTTTCTAGAGCAGCAAGGTTCCAACAGGGGCATGGCTCAAATCCAAGAGAGGAGATACACTGCACCTACCTAGTATATACTCAATAAACAATTACTACAAACCTGTGCTTTTCATCACTGCTATTACAACTGATTCAAGCTTATATCACCATAATGTTTTGTGCAATATCAACTGTATATGCCTAAAATACAAAGAATTCCCTGTTGCATTCATGTTATTTGTAACTTGACTTTTGCCAAAGATAGTTTTTCACCAGTTATCTACAAACTGGCCTCTGGAGCACTAGCAAATAGGAAACTGAGGCAATAAAGAAAAACCCTTCAGTGTTTATGCCTTGTGGTTTAATTGCAGGATTGATTTCTGACTGGGACTTTATTCCTGTGGTCTTTCTTATGAGCACCTTAATATGAAAGACAAATAAAGCACTGTAACTGAGCTTTGACCTCATTAGGAGTCTATCTGGACTGAAAAGGACAGACACAAACAACCTGATTGAAAGCAGGCAGAGCTTCAGCTGCAGCAGGAAATATCTGTTTTAGCTGACAGATATTGAGTACATCAGGAAATGTTTATTAGTGAAATTAATTACTAATTTAGCAACTGCACCAGATTCCAATTATTCCGTCTGGGTTACTTTATTTTTCCATTTCTACTATTCTGTGTACTCTTGCACACTGTCGGCCTCATGGCGCTGTCAATCTCTATATAGATCTGCCTGTTTGTTTTCCCTTCTCACTCCCATTCTTCCTTCAGATGAACTGTCACATCCCCTCCACTGAGCATCAATCCACTCGCCGCAATCTGCCCCAAAGTTAGCGATGCCAAATCCATGACGGCCTCACTCAATCCACATTTTCCACCCAATGGAATTTGAGGACACATAAACCAAACCTTGCTTGGATATGCACATTCCCACTCAGACTCATCAATCAGGCCTCGTGGGAGCTGCCGTGCTCCAGATTGGTTTTTAGCTTTCCAGTGAATTGAT